>JARHVA010000856.1:310000-662500 GCA_037957365.1 Torreya grandis | reverse complement strand
TTACTATACATTGTCCAACCCCTTACCAAGTTCATTATCTTTCTCTCCCTTCTAGAATATTCATTAAGCATATTTATCTTTATTTGTTTCCTACCCTTAGAATTATATACAACATATACAACTCATCCATTCACTTCACTACATTCATCATCTCACCACCTTTCATTCATTCATACTCTCACTATTCTTCACTAGCCTTCAAGCTTCTTTAGGCCAAATGACTTCAAATTTTAAATAGTGTATACATTCATACATAATAATGATTAAAAATAACCTCCACTAGGTTTAAATAACCTATCTCAATACCCCTCACACTCACTAACCATTATAGTTACTTTTTACCAAATTCTCTCTTTACAACTTTGACTTGTATTGCTTGACTCTTGCTCACCTCTTAAGACTAATTCATTTGTATGTAGTTTCAACACATGATTTTGATTTAATGGTTCAATAGGCTACTGATCATATTACTCACAAGTCTTTAATTCATATACAAACACCTTATTAGCCTTAGTTAGTCCCTCGAGGCAATTCCCTTATCCTTCACTGTCTCTTCCTTTGTTACAGGTTATTCCTACTACCCCTCTTTGGACTAAATTACATTTTATAGATAGGTACCTTGTTGTCTTGGAAAAATATCACCCTTTATAGATACCTTTTATCCTCATTCCTTTGTCAAAGTTTCATTCTCTAACTCAATGCATATATAAACTTTTCAACCACTATTTAGGCTCAGATTATGCATTTTAGACCTCTAATTATGTTTTGAACACTAAATCACATGCATGTGCATAGATATGTACCTAAATAGAATATAAGTCTTGAAATATTTTATTATGCATGATTTCCAAACTTTTGACCACTTTTTTGAAATTTTAGATGGTTCATTCTCCTTAAATTCCCATTTTTTGTAAAAACCTAGAACAAGGTTATCTCTATCCACAACAGGTTGAGAAACAATATAATTTATTTTCACTCATTTCAAATGCTTTAAAAATATTTTAAGTTTCATATGAATTATGTTAAACTATTTCACACCATACCCAATCATTACATTCCACTTATGACTCCTTTATACTATGTTTCCAAAAAGGAATGGCTTGACTGTGTGGAATAATACAAGTATGTGTCATCCAAGAGCTACTCTTGGTATATTTCAATATTATCTTAGGTTTTTAAAACACTTTTATGGATTGAAACATGTTTTTTTAACCTCCTTCTCCTTTATTAAATTATATAATCTTTATTATGTCCTTTTAATCACCTTGAACACACATGTAGATCAATTGTATATGAGAGTACTAACTGCACAGGGTCTAAGTACACTGACTATGGAAATAAACTTCAAAATAATCTAAATCCACATCAAAAACTAAAAACATAGATATAAAAACTTACCAAATCTTATTTACATTGGAAACAATGTCTTCCAAGCTAGCTTCTTTCTCATATGATGTTTCCTCCTATCCCTCTATCTTCTCACACAAACAATGCAAGGTTATTATTCAATCTCTTCACTAATATTTAACAAGGATCAATAAATATGTTTTAAATATACTTTAACATTTATCAATTTAACTTTTCCCATACACATACCACAATAATCCTATCCATTCAATATTTTTATGATGGAAGCATATAAAGTTATCTCTAAATCTCAAAATATAAAATCTATAGAACAATGCATAAGAAAACGTTAGCACACAATCATTGGCTTTATCAACATGGATAAAAATATTAATTTAACAATTATTTGTGTATATAACAGAACTCACCGTACACTTTGTAACCAAATCAACAATATTTATTGTTTTTTACTTCTTACTACTTATGTACATACTTCTTTATAATACTACATACAATCAAAATAGAGTACACTAGACTGTGTAGCTTTCAAATTAAAAAAGGAGGTGCTTATTTTTGTCTTCTTGAAGTAATCACCCCTTCCTCTCTAAGTTTCATCCTTTCATTCATACATCCAAACACATAAAATTTTTACAAACATTTGAAAGGAAAACCTATAACTACCTTTTGATAACTACTTCTCATGTCAATCACCTTGACATGGTTATACCTTACACTTGAAAATTATTATTCCACCCACACACCTATATAATAACCATACAATACTTTACACAAACTCTTACAAACATAACATTCCTTTCCACCACACCAAGACATTCCTAAACACACTTGACACATTCAAGTATTCAAATTGGTGTTTTGGTGGGAAAACACTATATAGACTCAAATTTGAAATTAATGATAACCTAATGATTGTAAATTCTAAAAACACACCCCAAATGTCTCCTAATGGATATAATGACTCAAAATTGGAGACCATGAATATGCCATTGCATCATACTACCAAGGGGCAAAGAGAACTTTCCTTGAAAGTTATAAACATTTCTACTTTGATGTGATTCTCTTGATGACTTTGATATTCATTTCTTGGCCTCTTGGATATGAAAGACTACTTGAGGATTGTATACATTCATGTATTTTGTCTGTTGCTGCAACCAATTCCTCTCATATATGTGCATGCTCTCTTGAGCCACACTTGTATCTTCTCTTGACTCGTGTCATCTTCTTTTATGCTATGCCTATAAGATACAACAACTCATTAAAGAAAACATGTTATTTCTCATTCTATTTATGCATTCTCCAACTCTCCTCTTTGATCATGTGTTGTTCTTTCTTCTAGGCACCTTCTTGTGCTCTGTATTCTTCACTCTTCCTCTTTGCATCAACCATTAATACCTCTTATTCCTCTCCTTTCATGACTTCTCCTTCATATTCCACCTCTAATTTAATGTCAACAACTACAACTTCTACATGTATAATAATCTCATGTGATTTACTCCTTACCTTTAATATTTCTCTTATTTTAGCCACCACTATTGCATTCCATAAGTCTATGTTTTCCTTAGTCACTTTCTTAACCATCTTTCTATACATTTTATGAGGATTAAATCCATATTTTCTCTTCAAAGATTCAAACAAACTTGAATATTCCTCATACCTTTGATCATATTGCTGTTCGAATGCTTTTTTGGCTTTACTTGCATCCTCTTGAGTGAGGATCTATTCATTCTTCTTGCTATCTTGCTTCCAATATGGCTAATATATTTTCTCTTATTGCATTAAAATGACTATAATTTGTTTCTCTTCTTCATCTTGACTTCTCTTGATCAGCACTTGGTCATATGCTTCCTCTTTTTGTTCCTTGATCCTATGCATTAGATCAACTATCTCATTCTCTTTATCATATTTCAAACCTGCATTCCCACATACCAAGGCATCATTATATTGCAAAACACAAGGCTTGATTGCCTCTTTTTTATTCAAATTTGGCCACTTGCACAACACCTTCAACTGTTTATTCATTATATCAATCTATTTTTGCCTTTTCCTCTTCTTCATGATATCTTTGAAAGGCCACTTCACTTTTTTGCTAATCCTAACTAAAAACTTGGGTCTAAATGTTACCAAGGCTTATCCTAACTCTACTAAGACTACTCTTAACTTAGAAATCTACCTCATATCCACTTATTCTTTCTTATGGAAACCTTATTATTTCAATCCCTTCATATTCCATGCATGCTCTTCACACACACTCTCTCTCTCTAGGTCTCTCTCTTGGACCTATCTCTCCTCTTGACAAGCCTTTATACTTGCCTTATTTACCTTCACTTGGTTTCTTTCCTCTATCTTCAAGCTCTTCTTGAGCCTCTTTCTTGTGATCTCTCAATAACTCACCTATTTATCTCTCTAAGCCTCTATGGAATAAGGTCTTTACCACACAACCTTTATTTATGCCTCTCTCTTTCATGTATAACTTCTTTAAGAGCCTTACAACATTAATTTAATGAAGTATTAAATATACAAATTGAAATCAAAAACAAATATGTACATTTTCTTTATGCATAACTTATTCACCTTATTCCCAATGAACTCTCTCACTCTGATACCAAATTATGTATATCCACACTTGAAATTTTCTCCTTCAATGGCTCTATGTCTTGAAATAAGTAATTTATGCAATCAAACTTATCCCATTACTCTACATTATCCAACCCCTTACCAAGTTCATTTTCATTCTCTCCCTTATAAACTATGCATTAAGACTATTTATCTTTATTTGTTTACTACCCTTGGAATTTTATAAAACATATCCCACTCATCCATTCACCCCACTACATTCACCATCTCACCACCATTCATTCATTCATACTCTCACTATTCTTCACTAGCCTTCAAGCTTCTTTAGGCCAAATGACTTCAAATTTTCAATTAGTGTATATATTCATACATAATATTGATTAAAAATAACCTCCAATAGGTTTAAAAAACCTATCTCAATACCCCTCACACTAAGTGACCACTACAATTACTTTTTACCAACTTCTATCTTTACAACTTTGACTTATATTACTTGACTCTTGCTCACTTCATAAGACTAGTTCATTTGTATGTAGTTTCAACACATGATTTGGATTTGATGCCTCAATAGGTTACTGGTCATCTTCCTCACATGCCTTTAAGTCTTCAAAAAACCCTTTCTTAACCTCACTTAGTCCCTCAAGACATTTCCTTTATCCTTGACTATCTCTTCCTTTGTGATAGGCTATTCCTACTTGCCTTTTTTTTGACTAAACTATAATGTATAAACATGTAACTTATTATCTTGGAAACATATCACAATTTACAAATACCTTTTATCCTCCTCCTTCCTTTTTCAAATTTTCATGCTCTAACTCAATGCATAGTTCAACTTTTCAACCATTGTTTAGGCTCAGATTAGGCCTTTTAGACCTAGAATTAGGTTTTGAACACTCAGTCATGTGTATATGTATGAATACATACCTAAATAGAATATAAATCTCAAAATATTTTAGTATATATGATTTCCTAACGTTTGACTATTTTTTAGCAATTTTGGATGGTTCATTCTCCTTAAATTCCCATTTTCATGTCAAAACCCTATAACAAGGTTATTGTTAACCAAATTTGGATTTTAGGTCAAATTGAGGCACCTATAGGTAACAACTTGAGGTTTATGTTTTTTATGGGGTATAATATATTTTCATGGGGTGTATTATATGTTATTTGATGTCATTTAATGTCATCTTAGCCTTGGTCTTAATCATATTAGTCCTTTTAGTCATTTTGAGGTTAAAAAGGGGCATTTAATGAGTTGTATAGATTTCTGGGGAAAGGTGAATGTTATAAAAGGTGATGTCACATGACATGTGTCCTCATATGTCTTAATAAACCATTGGTAATTTAAAATGGTAGGTTTTTTAGAAGAAAGAGTAGTTTTCTTGAGAAAAATAAGAAGTTTGGCACTTATACAGCTCTTTGGGAAGTGTGCCATGTAGGAAAGGATCATGGTATATATCTTCAGATTCCCTAAGCTCACTTCCATGTTTTAAGTTCTATTTAAGTTCCATTTTTGTCCCAAAACTATTCTAATCCTTTTTCACCCTTATTGGCAAGTAAAAGCAATATTCAAGTTTGTACTTGGTATAACCAACATAGGAGGTTTCATATCAAATGCCTTGGGAAGGTTAAATTAAACTTAGAGACATTAATTTACATATAAAGAGTTTGAATAATGGTGTATTATGTTTCATGAACCATCCTTATGAGGTTCACTATGTTTTTTCTACTTGCTAATCTATACATCCGATAGGTTTTGCTCTTGTTTGGGATGGTCCATATAATTAACTTGCTTAGATTGGTTCTAGATGATGTTGAATCCATTTTATCATGTTTTTCATGATTGGTTTCACACTTTTATTTGATATAATTAGCCTTCTAACTTAGTTTTCAAGGACAAGTGAAGGAGTAGAATTGTAGTCATGTTTTTAGATTGCTGAAGGTTTTCTCTAGGGTATGGTTCCAAAATGAATTGAGATAATGTATGATTTCTCAGAAATGTCTTTCATTCATCTGACATGGCTAATATAACCCCAAATAACCACTTCAAGAGCTAAGAGATCAATTCAATGCATAAAAATATCATCTACAATAGTTGTATGGTCTGCCACTTCTTAAGGAAACATGAAATGTGTGATTTGAACATTATTTAAGATTTAGAAGGTTTGAACATTCTTTAACACCATTTAGAGGAGTGTTTATGAGAGTGGATGCTAGTGACACCTTAAGGAGACATTCTAAGCAAGCTTATAGCATTTTGGGACAAATTCTCAAAACTATCAAAATAGAGGTCTAGGCCCTTTTTTGGGTGTCCTTATATATTATTGCATTGCAGAACTTCCAAATACTTTTGTTTTTAATATTATAAATAGGTATATTAAATTTAAAAAGAGGAAAGGTTTTTGAGTTAAAGAGAGTCTTTTTACTAAGCCCTCAAGTTGCTCTTCAAAACAAAGAATTCCTACAGTGTTATCTACAACAAAATGAATTAATAATAGTTCTAGACCTATTAAGTGGATTTGATACTTAAAACTAGGTTGGATTGTCTAATTACACTAATAGACACATTATTTCCATGGAAAGAATAAAATAAGAGTATAAAATGGTATTTTTGCATTCACCAAGGTGGAAGTAGTTCATACATAAGCCTAATGAGCATCTACAGCCAGCCTAAGGCTCAAACTTAAGAAAGTGTTTACATTGTAATGTATAGGGTCTAATGATATGATTAAGAGGTTTCAAAAGGAGGTGATACTTCTCAAGGTTTCATAAAGTTTTAAGTATCATAATATTATCAAAATTCAATTTGAATTGGATTGCAAGGGTAAATCAATACCTATAACCACTTACTCCTTCAAAGCCTAACCCTATATTGCAAGGTTTGATCTTGTTTCCATGATTTGTATAGGTCTTAATAGTTGAGGATACCATTTTTGACCTAAAAAATCATATAGAGGAGATGATATGATATTATTTTATCGCATAATGCACCTATAGATACCTCTCAAATCAATAAAATATAGTCAGCTGACTGTAGATAGACAATGAGAAAATATGGGATTTTGAATATGGAAAGTGCAAAATGGGCCCAAACAGGTGTGAAGAAATCCTAATTAATTATATTTATATATGAATTAAGTGGATTTGATACTTAAAACTAGGTTAAATTTTATAATTTAACTAATAAACACACTCTTTCCATGGATATCATCAAGGAAGAGTATAAAATGGTATTTTGCCTTCACCAAGGTGGAAGCAGTCCATACACAAGCCTAATGAGCATCTATAGCTAACTAAGGCTCAAAATTGAGAAAGTGTTTACATTAAAATGTATAGGGTCTAATTACATGATTAAGAGGTTTAAAAATGAGGTTATAATTCTCAAGGTCTCATAAAAATTTAAGTATCAAAATATGATCAAAATTCAAGTTGAATTAACTTGCAAGGGCAAATCAACACCTACAGCCACTACCTCCTTCAAAGACTAACCCAATATTGCAATACTTGATATTTTTTCCACGATTTTTATCAATATTAATAATTTAGGACACCATTTGTGACCAAAAATATAATCTATAGGAGATGATATGCTATTCTTTGATCTCATAATGCACCTATAGATACCTTTCAAATTAAGAAAATACAGTCAGTTGACTGCATGTAGACAGTGAGAAAATATGGGATTTTGAGTGTGAGAAGTGAAAAATGGGCCCAAAAAGTTGTGAATAAATCCTAAGGAAATCTAAATGTATTTCTCAACATTATCTCAAACCTAATTCTGAAAATTATACCTATAAGTGCCTTTGCAAACATAAAGCATAGTCTGTTGTTGATTGAGTCAGATAGTGAGTGAACTTGGTGACTAATAGTTTGTAATTCTAAGAATGAAGAAAGTGGGTTAAATAAAGTTTAAAATAATCCTTTATGACTCTAGGAATATATTTTCAAGGTTAAATATGCCACAATACCAATGCAATTAACTCTAAGAAAATATAAACACCTATAAGTAGGGTTACCTTATGAGTCAGGTTTGACTAAGGAAAGGTGTGAAGGTTGATAGATTCATAAAAATGATCCCAAAAAAGCATGAAATTATTATAAGAGATTATAAAAGGATATACATACTTTTTATCAAGATATAAGAGGCATGGATACCTACAGGTGTACCTTCACGACTTGAAACACAATTAATAATTTGACCTCAGTTTAGGAGAATCATGACAAGGCATGAACAAGAAGGGGTTGAAATATTATGAAGGTTTATATGTAAATAATTTACCCAAGGATAGGTAAGTATGAATTATGTAACCTTCATGGTGAATATGGATCAAATAAAGGACTTTAAACAAGTAACACACACTCTATTGGGGAAAATCCTGCACATAGTCCTTTTAGCAGTATTTCCTAGTTTCTAGTAATTTTGGAAGGTCTAATCATATGAAAAATATATGTAAATTTATATATAAGGACTTTAACACTTAAATAAGCTTATATAATGGTCATATGGTCTGATAAAATAGGGGAATAACCCTCTATTTTATCTCAACTAGAGGGTACTTCGCCTCATACATAAATTGGTAGTTTTGGGGAGAAGAGATGAAATGATGGCTAGGAGTTAAGTGAAACCTTAAAGGAATATTGTGAATATGAAAAAAAACTATATAAATAATTAAGAATTATCACATATGGGATAAACCCAATGGGATGATATGGACCATCAGGTTTACAAGCAGGCCTACTAGGCAGGTTTTGGCCTAGTGCCCAAATTAAGGGTCATTCACACTTATAATGATAATTCTAATTTATAACTTGAAAAATATTTTGGGATGTAACTAATGCATAAAAAAATCTATTTTGAGCTTCAAGGACACTTAAGCCTATTTTACATGGTTAGGTTTAGTTTTCAAATGCAAGATCAAATTCAATTATATCCTTAGATATGTATTTAAACCTACTTTAGCATGTTTTTTGGGTTAATATAGAGGTAATAAAACTTATGGAGGTTAGATATGTTTAAAATAATCCATTTTTGAGCTCAAAACTAACTTAGACATGTAAAAATTATAAAAACAAGCTTGATAACATAGTTTTAGATGCTCATATCTTTCATGAGGCCTTGAATGGAAGCCCAAGAAGTTTATAGGTGCTATAAGGGTCCTTGAAAATCATCATTATGGAATTTTTTCCAAGTTGGACATCAAATTTTGATGAATAAAAATTAAGAGTAAAAATAGGCATAAAAACTTTGAAAATCATCAACCAAGACAATTTTGGAGATATAAAGTTAGAAATCTAATATATTTTCATAGTTTGATCATTAAAGTTATTAGAACTTGTAGAGGACTCCCTCAGGATCCCTCCCATACTTTTTAGCTATACAAATTTATACGAATAGGGTATAAAATAGGTTTTTATTAATAGTGTTATGCATTGTGTAGGCTAAAAAAGGAGTCTAAAGATGAAATAAAGTTTGGATGGAATATTAGGAATTTTAATAACTCCATATGTTCATTTAATTATATGAAAAAACTCCTTAGTGTCCAAATACTAACTCTCATCTCAGCCAATCAAAGTTGGCATAGTGGACAAGCTAGTGAGAAGGGTGGAGATCTTCAAGTGAGTTTATTTTATGGTGTCCCTAATGATTATAATGAAATAGAGGGTATTTAAAGGTGTCATACACTTCTATACATATATTTACATGAGAAAATGAAGCCCAATTTGAGAAGTGTGCAAGGTGCATGAAAGAGGAGTTTTTTGGACCGTAGATAATGATGGCTCATTCCTAGATAATTTTAGAGGACCAAGCATAAACCCAATGAATGGATATTCATAATTGAGACCCTTCCCATTATTTACAATAATCATAATTATCCATAATATATTTTAAGATGTTCATATAAGGCTAATCATGAAGGCAATTTTTTTGAGCCACTTAAGGGAATTTCATGCCACTTTGTAAAATTTTGATGACTTGTATGGACACTTTGGATTATCTAACTTGCATGATTCATATTTTATCCTATTTTAATTCATAATTAAATGATTTTATCATATTTAAAACTGTTCTTGTGACCCTTGAACTTCTCCTCTCTCTCTCTCTCTCTCTCTCTCTCTCTCAATTTCTATAAGAAGTAACCAATTTGGCCATTGTAAGTTATGCTCCACCTAAGTATGGTGAATCCATAATAATTTTAATACTAGTTTATCAATAATAATACTCATTTTTTACCTCTTCATGATGGTTTTTATTGTGTTTTAATTGAATTTTGGATCTTTCTTAGTGAAGACTAGAGATTCCTTAGCATGGTGTATCATTCTTGCATCCTATTTACAGTTAGAAAGCTTCTTCTTGCAGGGCATGTGAAGTGTTCTATGAAATGTAAAGGATTGAGTGATTTAGTCTATTCATTATTTCTCTTCAAGGCCTCTTTTCTAGTCCTCCTATCTTTACACATTCATCCATAACCTCATAATGTAACATTGATGTGAGAAGATGTAGATTGGAGAAGTGTATGTTTAGTTTGTCCCTTGATTTCATGTGTAACATACAATATGGTTGGAAGTCATCATATTATTTTTAGTATCACCTCCCTTAGATTATTTTTATTTAAATTATCTCTCTCCCTTTTTTACCTTAAATTTTAGGTGTAGTTGCAATCCAAAGTGGTACATCATAGGATCCAACCCTATCTAAAGATTCACCTCATCCTTAGGCTAACCACAAGCCTAGAGGTGTTTCCATATTACCATTTTGATGAGGAGAGATTATTAATATCATAAAATGGTGAAAATTCAAGTGAAAATAGTTTTTAGGATGCCTAATGGGACTCTTGCTCCAAGAGGTTGGAAGATTTTTTGGTGTTGTCTTTTGACAATCAACCTTTGGAGGCATCTATTCAAGCATCAATGATGACTCCAAATATATATCAGCTGGTCAAGTAGCCCAAGTTATCCTTTGAATATTTTTGGAGACTTTTTTTTTTTGTGTTCTTTCTTTTAATGAGGTTTTATGGCTAATTTGGTGTTGAGTTTTATCTTATACAAGTTGGTGAGACATATCAAGCTCATGTCATTTCCTATTAGCCTTGGTGTGACTCTTACTAGTCTTGCTATGACCATTTAAAACCTCAACATGATCCTTATATACACTATAAATATCCTTTTAATGATCCTTATCAGTCCTATAACCAACCTTCTCCATATCTTGCTCCTATTTAACCTATCCACTTCTCCAATTAGTCCATGGCAACTTTCAAGAAGACACTTTTAGGCTATGAAAATTATGTGTTATATCTTGATACACCAGGGGTACATGGTCAATATGTACATGTAAATTTAATTCACAAGGAGAGAGATGAATTATAGTTGGTCAAAAGAGAGTGGGCACCTATTGAGAGAGCTAATTGGCAAAGGCTAACAAATGAGATGCTAGATGTGAGTGGCTTGATTGCATCCTTAGAAGATAAGCTAAGAATTCATGAGAGGAAGCCTCACCAAGTCTATAAACCTTAATATCTACTTCCCCAAGTTTTTTTATCCATATTTTATCCCTAATCATGAGCCTAATCAAAATTTTCAAAGTCATCCTTTTCCAAATCAAGTGGAAGAGAGAGTTGAAAAGACTATCCTTATGTTTCAAGAAAACCTTGATAGGAAAATTGAGTTGGCCAATAAGTAAATGTATAAATACATATTAGTATAAAAATAAGTGGAATATAAACCCTCATTTACCTCTCTCATTACATCCCCACTTCAATAAGAGACCTCTAGATATGCCATTCCAGTTTGGAGACAAGGTGGAGATTCTAAGCCTATAGAGATTCCAAATTTATTGAATACTTCATCCACTCCTTAAGTTGAATCACAACCTCATGAATATACTCCTAATTCCATCATCCTAAGTTATATTAAGATAGTGGAATCATGGGGAAAGAAGGAGGAGATAAACCTACATAAAGAGTGTGAAGTTAAAGAAAAACTTGATCCTATGCAAGTCCCTCCCACCCTTCCTCAAGAGACCTCTTGTTATCCATGTTAGCCATATTGTACTCATAATATTTATGATTGTTCCTATAAAATTCAAGATAAAATTTTCCAAGAGAATCTAGCCAAGCAGATTGAAGAGTTAGAGGCAAAGATCAAATTACTAAGTCAAGCTATGATGGAAGGTTTAGACCCAAAAGAAGATCCTATGCCTAAATACATCCCATCCACCCTTTATCAAGAGATTCATAAATATAAATCAGATGTGAATGAATTTATTATCAATTTTAAGGAATAAAATAAAGTTTTTTTAGTCCAAGGTTTGTCTCCCCTTCCCCAAGATCTTTCAAAAGAGCTCCTTACATTTCACTCTCAATCTGATTTTGCGTTCTATGTGCCACCTCTAGAAACTAGTTCATCTTGTACTCAACTCATCACCATTTACCTTAATGTACCTATGGTATGGGAACATAAATAAGAATAGTTATTTGATAAAATTTAATAACTTCTACTTGAAGAAGACATACCTCCTTGGAAGCCTCATAGGGTTAGGTCACATGATTTCAAGATGCCCAGTCTTGGCATCACCATGAAGGAGAAAGATATGGAGGATCTTGAAACCATTGAATAAGACTCTAATCTGATAAAAATTTATATATTATCACTTACAACATGAATATTAATGTACTACTATAGATGGAGAACATTTTCAAGTCTTTCTCAAAGAGGGTGCAACCCTAGAAAACTCTCTTAAGGCCAATGTGCAAGATATTATTATTAAAGATGACCCAATACCTTAGCCTGATATTGAATCACCATCAAATGCATTATATCTTTAATAAAACCATCTTAATGACACCATACATCAAGAATAAAATATTGAAGAGGTAGTGGTTCTAGATGATAAAGAGGACAAGGATGATTGGCAACTATAAATGAAGCTCTTTGAAGAGCTTGAAGAGCTTTGCCAGGTTGAGGGCCAAGTACATGACAAGATTAATAAATAATCTTCCATGGAGGATAATTATCAAGATTGGATAGAGTATGCAAAACTCCTTGATGAGATAGAAGAACTTGCAGCTGAGAAGAAACCCAATGTTATTAAGAGCCCTATGGAGAACAAGAATGAGGTTGTAATTAAAGATCCACATGAGAAGGTTGAGGCTATTTAGATGCAAGAATATTTCACTTATATATCCAAAATATTTGAAGCTAATAGTTTCAATGAACATCATGCCAATGAAATTGGCAAACATCATGAAAAATTTGGAGACATCAATGTTAAAGGAAAAAAAGGCTATATGCCTCATTCATTCCTTCATGTCATGAGGCAAGAAGGGTTTCACATTTCCCATTTGATATAGGAGGAATTTATCATCTCAGGTTAGTTAGTGTTTTATTTATTTTTTTTAGTTTGGTGTGTGTTCCATAAGTTCTCATGAAGCACGTGTGTTTGATTTTTCTTTGTGTATGTCTTTTATTTTATATGGTTGAGGTAGTCATTGGTCTTTTCTTGATCAAAGATTATAGTTAATGGTAAAATCATTATTATTTGTCTTAGAATTTAGTTGACTCCTAAACCCAATATACTGATAAGTCTATTAGTCTATTTAGTATAACAAGCATACTACCTCTATGAGTCACCAATTTGTTGACTAAATTTGACTTTTAGGTCAAATTGGGGCACCTATAGGTAATAAATTAAGTTTTAGGTGTTTTAAGGTGTTTAATATATTATTATGGGGTGTAATATATGTTATTTGATGTCATTTAATGTCATCGTAACCTTGGTCTTAGTCACATTAGTCCTTTTTAGTCATTTTGAGGTCAAAAAGGGGCATTTAATGAGTTGTATGGATATATTGGGAAGTTTGAAGGTTAAAAAAGGTGATTTCATGTTACATGTGTCCTCATATGTTTTAATAAACTATTGGTATCTGAAATTGGTAGGTTCTTAAGAAGAAAGAGTAGTTTTCTAGAGAAAAAGAAGAAGTTTGGCACTTGTACGACTCTTTGGGAAGTGTGACATGTGGTAAAGGATCATGGTATGTATCTTTAGATTTCCCAATCTTAGTTACATGTTTAAAGTTATTTTGAAGTTCCATTTTGACCCAAAATAATTATATTCTTTTTTCACCCTTCTTGGTAAGAAAAAGTATTCTTCAGGTTTGTGCTTCATGAACCATCCTCATGAAGTTGACTATGTTTTTTTGCTTGCTAATTTATGCATCTTATAGGTTTTGATCTTATTTTGGAAGGTACATATAATTAACTTGTTGAGATTGGTTATAGATGATTTTTACTCCATTTTATCATGTTTTCCATGATTGGTTTCACATTTGGAGTTTATTTATGATCCAACTAACTTAGTTTGCAAGGAGAAGTGAAGAATTAGAATTGTAGTCATGTTTTCAGATTACTAAAGGTTTCTTCTATGGTATGGTTAAAAAGTGAACTGAAATATTGTATTATTTCTCATATATTTATCCCCTTAATATGAAATTACAAATCAAACCCCAAAGAGCTACTTCGAGAGCCAAGAGATCAATTAAATGCACAAAATGGTCATCTACAATAGTTGTATGATCTACCACTTCTTGGGGAAATATGAAATGTGTGATTTGAATATTATCTAAGATTTGGAAGGTTTAAACATGATTTAACACCATTTGGAGGATTGTTGATGAGATTTAATGCTATTGACATCTTAAGGATACCTTCCAAGCAAACTTATAGCATTTTGGGACAAATTCCCTAAACTGTCAAAATAGAGGTCTAGGCCCTTTTTTGGGTGTCCTTATATATGATTGCATTGAGTTCCAAGACTTCCAAGGAATAGTGTTTTCAATATTATAGATAGATCTATCAACTTGAAAAATAGGATACTATTTTTCTTAATCCCTCAAGTTTCTCTTCAAAACACTAAATTCTCATAGTGTTATCTACAACAAAATGAATTAACAATAGTTCTATAACGATTAAGTGGCTTTGATACTTAAAACTAGGTTAGATTGTCTAATTTCATTAATATACACATTGTTTCAATGGAAATAATCAAGGAAGAGCATAAAAGGGTATTTTGCATTCACCAAGGTTGAAGCGGTCCATACATAAGCCCAATGAGCATCTATAGCCAACCTAAGGCTCAAACTTGAGAAAGTGTTTACATTGCGATGTATAGGGTATAATGACATGCTTAAGAGGTTTCAAAATAAATTGATACTTCTCAAGGTATCATAAATATTTAAGTATCAGAATATGATCAGAATTCAAGTTGAATTGGCTTGCAAGGGTAAATCAACACCTACAACCACTGCTTCCTTCAATGACTAACCTAATATTACAATATTGGATCTTGTTTCCATGATTTGTATAGGTCTTAATAGTTGAGGAGACCATTTTTGACCTAAAAGAGCATATAGAGGAGATGATATGCTATTCTTTGATCTCATAATTCACCTATAGATACCTTTTAAATCAAGAAAATATAGTTAGTTGACTGAATGTAGATGGTAAACAAATATGGGATTTTGAGTGTGGAAAGTGCAAAATGGGCCCAAATAGGTATGAAAAAATCCTAAGGAAATCTAAATGGGGTTGCCAACATTATCTCAAGCCTAATCATGAAAACTATACCTACAAGTGACTTTTCAAACATAAATCATAATCTACTATTGACTAAGTCAGATAATGAGTGAACTTGGTGATTGAGAGTGTGGAATGCTAAGAATGAAGAAAGTGGGTTTAAGGAAGTGTCAAATAATACTTTAGGACTCTAGGAAGATATTTTAAGGGTTTTAATAGGCTAAAATACCATTGTAACTCCAAGAAAACATAAACATATACAAGTAGGGTTACTTTATCAGTCAGGCTTGTGTAGACATTAAAAAACTACATACTTACAATTTTTGATGACTAAATGCCTTGGGACCCCATAAAGGCACCCTAATCCTTCTTAAACCTTAAAAAACCCCTATTAACCTAACTATATCACTATTATTCTAGTCACATAATATTATTCAAAATCACTATTTGAAAGTACTATTCACTATCACTATTCACTATGGGATCCACTATCACTATTCATGATGACATGGCAAGTGACATGGAATGTGACATGTCAAGTGACATAGTAAGGTGATATGGAAAGTGGCATGGCTTAAAAGTGACATGACTTGATGTGGGACATCGTACCCCACCTAAGACCCTTCCCAAAGTGTTTGATGACCTCATTTAAGAATCATAAGGGCCCTCCTTGAAATTTGGTGAATTTCCCATCAAGTTACCATTAGTCAACATGTTTTTTAAATTCACACATGAAATTAACCTTTAAAATAAGATACCTACCTCTTTAGTACTTTGGAAAAGAAAAAGGGTACCCATTTTTGACTTCTTAACCCAAATGGAACACTCACTAACCCAAATGGGAATCCCCACCCACCTCATTTTGAATAATTCATCCACCACATAGAAAATGGCACCATACTTCTACTATTCCTCTTTTGGCATAACTCTTCATAACATATGCTATAATTACTCTCTTCTCCTTCACCCAAGGTTAAGTTAAAAAGTTGTAAATTAGTATTTTTTGTTATTAACATTTTTCTACATATTTTTGAAGTAGATCATCCACTTGAAAGATATCATCATCATCTTGGAGAGAAAAGATCAAGCAACGAAACTCTGCCAAAATATTCAACAAACATCAAGGTAATTTGTATTGTTTTGTAATTTCAATTTATTCCTCCTTATCCCCCTTTGACCTCTTATTTCTTGACCTCTAAACCATAACCCCTTAGCCTTATTATTTTCCTTTCACCCCTTTTCCTCTTTACCCTTAAGCTCTTCTTTCTCTTTATTCTATTTACCCATTTACCTCTTCACCATTTATCCATTTATCCCCTTTTTACCTCCTTTCTTTCATATCCCTTCCACCCATTTACCTCATCACCACTTATCCCTTTATCCCATTTGCCTTCTTTCTTTCTTACCCTTTTACCCATTTGTCCATTTTCCTTTGTCCCCTTACCATCTTTTCCCTTTATCTTTTTTTGATTATATTGAACCATAACCATAACCATAACCTCACCTACTTAACCACCATTTGCTTCTTTTCTTTCTGGACCATTTACCCATTTATCTTTCTTAACCACCATTTATATCAACCAATTTGACCATTTACCATCCTTAACAAAAACTTTATCCCTTGTCACAAGATAAACCAAACCATTTCCAAACCCAAAACCACAACCTTACCTTAACTAATTTTCAGCATTAGTATAATCAAACTAGTTGCTTCATTTTGGTTAGTTTAGCAAATCATTTAACTTCATTTTCTCAAATTTAGTTACTTTCTATTTTTAATATCGTAATTTTCTATTTTTATGCAAAATACTTTTCTTTCATCATTTCAACTTAATTTTTTAAAGTAGGTGGAATGATAGCCTCCTAGAAAGCTTTTGCTTCTAGGATCTAGCTCACGCTAGCCAATCCACCCATCAACTTATCTAACAAACAAGTATATTTTAGTGTTTTATTATTTGCAGGTCATCCTCCCAAGCCAAAGATCATCTCTCCATAATCACTTGGATCCAATGCATGCACTTTATACCAGGTTCTGAAATCCATTACCTTATTGATAGTTTATTTTTTTCATATGTAGAAAAAAGCAAAAAATAGATAGAAACATTTTAGCATGCTTGGTGAGACCCCTTATGGGTTCATAATTTTTAAGGCATATAGTTGAATTTAGTGAAAGTTAAATGCTCTTTAATTTATGTTATTTATAAATTTTGAAAAAGAAAAAAAATCCTTTCTTCTTTTCCAAAAATCTAAAAAAAAAATCATCCTAAGGATAGGTCCCATTTTACATCTTGAATTTAGGTATATTTTAGCTATTCCTTGTTTGCATGAAAAGACACCAAACTCTTCTTTTGGTTTAAAATTGAGTGAATTCATTGTATTTCCTACTTAATGGTTAGCTCACCTAGATTAGTTAAATGCATTATAAATTAATCATAACACACATATGATACACTACCAAACCACACACACAAATTAAACATCAAAATTTATTTGAGACAAGGCCCATTGAGATTTCATCACCCTTTGGATCACATTAACCTACCCGGTGATCCCACTTGGATTTCATCACCAACGGGAGGACCCACTTCATTCTCTTCTAGAGTATAAACTCTATAAAAATGGTATAAATTAGCTAAGTGTCTGTACTAGTTATAGGATCATGAAGTGAGGTGAGAAAGCCCCCAATATCAGGCCATGTACCTAGTCTAGTGTAGATTATTTGAGCACCAAAATTCAACCCAAAACCATCCTTAGATCAATTTTTTAGTACCTAACTTACAATCTAATTTCCCTTTTCACACTCTTTAAGGCATAAGCCAAAAGTGATTTAAAATAAATCGTAAGATTAATTGCAATTTTAATGTGTGATTTATTTGCTTTTTTTTTGTTTACTCATTATGGGAGGTGAGAGGTTCATTATCCATTTATAAATTTCTCATATGTTCTTAACCAGATAATAAGTGAAAAACCAAAATAATTCACCACCATCTTATTCTTCTTCTTCATCCATGGATTATACCTTGGACATTGATAGATTTACCCATGATTCATCACACCATTCTCCCCCACCTATGGTGCCTTCAACAATCCCTAAAGGTGATTCAAATTTTACCTCTTTTCTAGATAACAATCTAGTTACTTTACAATAATATCTTAATACCTTAGCCTATTGTACTTTGATAGCTTCGATTCCTCCCATAGATATACCCTATGGTATGCCACACCACCTCATGGTTGGTGTTGTATCATCCCACCCTTTTGTTATTCAAGCTTCATCTTCTACCATTGATCCATCTACCACCACCACCCAAACACATGTTACCATAATCAATACCTCTAACATTAGCTCAACTTTACCCTTTGTCACTTCTACCCCTTTTGATGATGTGATGCCTTCTACAACCATTTATATCATTCCCTTTAACCTAACCAATATACCAACCTCAACCCCCTTTCAGAACCTAGTACTCTCCATACCACAAACACTTCCCCCTATTATCACTAGGATCACTATCCCTCAACAACCCACAAATACTTTAGAGCTACCAACCCAAACCATGCCCCCATCAACCAACCCAAATGTACCCTTAAACCAACCATTATCAGTTCCTCTACAAGCCCCCATAACCTCCTATCATTATATCCCCAACCCATTGGGATATATTACACCTTCCACCCAACCCTTAATGCCTATCAATCTTATAGGGACACTATCCAAAACTCAAATTACCACATACCAATATGTTACTACTTCTATACCTCCTACCACATACTAATTCATAGCTACAACCCAACCTCATCAAAACTTGTCACTCAATTATGCAACTACCCAACCCCAACCTAACCTGGTCAAGATGCTTGTAGATAAGATGACCCAACTTGAATCATCTATTTTTGGGTCCCATAATATTTTTTCCAATGACCAAATCTATAATGAACCTATCAAACCTTATATCCTAATTCATGTTTATCCTCCTTAGTGGGATCTTCCCAAATTCTCTAAGTTTCAAGGGAAGGAGGATCCTTAGCAACATTTGAGGGAATTTCAACATTATTGTTACTTGACTTCCTATGATGATGCCTTCCTTCTCTGAACCTTCCTAATGTCTTTATCAGGGCCCACCTTGGATTGGTACAATGCCCTTCCTAGACATTCTATCTTCTCATTTTCCCAACTCACCCAAATTTTCTTAGAACATTTTTCTATCAATATATCCAAGAAGGTCTCCATAACTGACCTCTATTCTATCAGGTAGTTTGATGATGAGTCAATCGTCAACTTCATTACACGATGGTGAGGCCTCATTAATCAATTATACTTTTCACTAACCCAAATAGAACTCATTGAAATTTTTTCATAGGGATACATAAAACACATCACTCCCACCCTTCAGGTGAAAACATTTAGAACCTTTGATGAAGCATTCACAATGGTACACAAACTTGAGAATCGAGCCATAGATGAGGGTAAATTGAAATTGTGAAATAATAATTCCACTTTTAAACCTAATGACCCCTCTTCCTCCAAAAAAACTAACCAATCCAATTCTAAATCCAAAACATCTACAAATATATTGTTCTTGAAAATTGCCCCACCTCCATCTATAAACTAGCCACATCAAAACACACCTTCCAATCCTTCTTACCCACCAAATTGAAATCAAATTTGAGTTCCCCATAAAAAATTCACCCCTATAGGGTAATATTATGCCTCTATGTTTGATAAATTACTAAAATCTAATGTCATTCAGCTCCCACTGATCAAGCCACCTCAACAATTTGACCCCTCTCACCTAGTGCCTGGGTGGTACAATGAAAATGACCATTGTGATTTCTCTTGGGTCATCTAACATGACATAAACTGGTGTAAAAATTTTAAAAGTCTTATCCAAAACCTGATTAAAAATGTAAAATTGACGTTTGATAACCCTAATGCATGCCCCAACCATTCTCACAATATTTTTGGCAAACTATTCCCTAACCATCCTCCACCTACCCAAATCCATGACAATTAATTTTAACCATATTCTTCTCATGAGGCACACACAATAAACATCATCATAAATGAGCCCATGGAGGATGAGCCTTATATTCCCATTTCCTCTTCACCAACCTCACCTATAGAAGAAGTGAATTCACCTCTTACCCCTTCAAAGACCCAAGTAGAAGGATATATATCCCTTACTTCTCCACTTGATCAAACCATATCCATACCCACCTATCCTTTCATAAAACTAGCCATTGATCTAACCACCCCTTCCTCTACCCCACCAAGTGAAATGGTAGAATTCCCATCTTCTCTTTTGGATACCATAGCAAATGAAGAAGTTGGCACCATACTTACATCCAAGATTAGACAAACATCCCCTCTCTTAATCACCCCACAAGAAACCATTATTTTTGAACCTTCTAGCTCAAGTAGAGATGAAGGAACTATCCCCTTTTCTTCACCCAAGGTATTGACATTTGAAACAATATATCAAGGAAAAAAATCCATTTATAAGCCCTTTTCTTAGTTAGTGTAAAGTTTGGAATTTGCCTCACAACCCAACCTAGAAAGAACCACTTCTTTCCATCATTTGGGGCTCCCATACCAAAATAGAATTAAAATCTCAACTTCATTATCATCCACTTTCTAACCTATTACCACTCCATCATCAAACATTTATTTTTCCCAAGACATGAGGGAAACAAATCACCCACCTCCACTTAGAGCATCTCATAATCTTCTATCTAAACTAGCCAAGAATTTGGTTATCCTTCCCACACCTAACATCACCCAGCCCCCCATCAAATCAGGCCTAACCCCCTCTAGGCCACATAACAAACAATCAAAAAAGATAGATATAAGGGTATAGTACTTAAACCTCATCCTCAAGTTAGACCTATGCTACCTTCTTCTCATTTTCCACTAACTTCTTCGTCATTCTTAGCTAATTTATCCCCCTCTACTTTTCCACCTATTATAAACCCCCCATCCTCTACTTTGAAACCATCTACCATTAACCTAATCATAGTTAAGCCAATCAAATCTAAACCATCTACCAAAATTACCCAACCTCCAACCCTCTCTAAGGTTAAGACTATGCCTAAGAAGGTTCTTATATCCCCAATGAGCATCTCAACACCCTGAAAACCTTTGAAGGAATCTTACTCTATTATTTTACAGAGGTTATTTTAAAGCTCCTCCATTGAACTTCCACATATTAAACCATTCAACCCTTCTAAAACAAAACCCTCTTGGTTCAATGATACTTAGATTTATATGTACCATAGGACACCAAGACATAACATGGAGAGTTGCAAAGCTCTCCAAGATCTTATTCATCACTTATATGAGGATGATGATCTATCATTGATGAACCAATTTCACCTACCTTACTAACCCAACTTATAACCCAACCAATCAAACCACTATCCCAACCTACGGTGACTTCCTCACTCTCATCTATAGGTAAGGGCAAGGAGCTAAAGCAATCACCTAGTTTAATTGAGCCCATTATCTATACCATCCACATGATTACCCAATCTCAAGCACAATATAGGGGTAACGGAAGAGATAATGTGTCCATTCTATGGACATATCCTTTAGATTCTTAGCCTCCAAACTAGTACCAAACACCAACACTACCACCTAGGCCATCACCTAGACCCAAAGTATCCTTCTTAGGTGTACCTCCCACTAATTCCTCCACATCGATTCAACAAACCATGTTGAAGAAATTTCATCAAGCATCGATGAAGATGAGCCTTTAAAACTTGATCAACACCTTACCTAATCATTCTTAGGCATTAATAGACACCCTAAAATCTATTGAGGTTTAACTAGATGACCCTCAACCCTTTGCCTCCTTTTTTGGGAACCTCCAACATTCTATCATTGTCATCTTCCAATATTCTGAGATACCTCTAACACACTCTAAGGAATTTGACCCACCTCTATTTGTCACTATATATATATATCAATCACATCCACATTAAAAGGGTGATGATTGATGGAGGATCTAACATCAACATAATCTCTTCCCATGCTTTTGATCAATGATATTTACCAAAGAATATCTAGCCAAAAACATAGCAGTTCTTCACTCCTTCAATGACACCATGGAAACTACCTTAGAGACCATTATTCTTCAAATATGCTTGGGACCTCACACCATCCCTAAGCTATTTTATGTTATAGAGGGTGAGTTTTAATATAACTTTCTATTTGAACATCCTTGGATCTAGGATATGAGTTACATCCACTCTACTTTACACCATTGTGTTAAATTCAAACATGAAGGGCAAGTCATAACCATCAAGGTTGATCCCAATTTTTTTACATGTTGTAACATGACCTATAGGCCTAATTATGTCCTTCTTCCACCTTCATCTCGGTCACAGTCAACCAATTGTATTAACATAACTACACCATCAACCACTACCCACAATGCTTCTACCCTTAATAATGATGAAGCCTCAACTAGCACATTTATCCCTTCTTCCTAGATTCCCATTGAGGAATCCTTGACATAAAATTTCTAATGCCTTTCTCTTAGGGAGTACCAAATTTAACCTTTAATGCCTTTCCCACTCCCTAAGAATATGAGAACCTTTAAAACAACCCTTCTTATGACCCCAACATAGGTACTATCATCCCCTATGGACTTCCCAACAATTGAACATACTTTGTCTATGGGGGACTTGATTGACCACTCCTTGCTCCTATCACCACTCCATATATTTAACCTTTCACTTATGATTTCTCATATCTAAGCAACCCAACCTTTGTAATAACATATGTTCATTGTTTTACTTGGAAAGGATTTGGTATGGGTCTATATGAATAAGGACCTCATGAATTACCCATTATCAAGACTCAAAACCCTTGTGAGTTTTTTGGGCTCAGGTTTGAATCATTAGAAGAACCCACCTCACCAAAACCTATTTATATCCCCATGAAAGGGATTCCATCTTCTCCCATATACATCTTCTCAATCTAAAGACTCTGACATCATCCCATCCAATTTTTTTTATTAGTACCATTAATTTAGGCCCACTGACCTATCAACATAGTGGACAAACTAAAACCTTTCCTCTCATCCACCCAAAAATGATCAACCATGATTCACCCACCATCTATACCATTCAATGCCAAAATGATAATTATATCCTCACCTACCTTGGTATAGGAAACTCTCCCATCTATAAATCTTTCCCTCTAGAAAACTAGATCATGCTCAATGAATCAACTATTTATGTTAACTTAGGAACCCAAGAGAATCCTCATATCATTAAACTGGGCTAGTCTTTGGACTCAAATGAGAAACATGATTATCTCACCTTCCTTTAGGACTGTAGCATCACATTCACTTGGTCTTATCAAGATATGCCTAGGATTGACACCTCCATCACCCTTTATAACATTGTTACCAATATAGAGGCTAAGCCAGTACAAAAAAAGCTTCATAAAATACACCCTCGTATAGCTCTTCTCTTCAAGGAAGAACTTAAATGTATTTTATCTATCAACTTTATTCAACCCATTAACTACCCACAATGGGTCTCTAATATTATTCCCATTACCAAGCCAACTAGGGGACTCTACCTTTGTGTGGATTTTTGAGACATTAACCTTGCATTCCCCAAAGATGACTTTCCTTTACCCAACATCGACCAAATAGTTGACCTTACCATAGGTCATGAGATGTTATCCCTCATGAATGGCTTTTTAGGATACAATCAGATCCTGATCACTTCCTCAGACCAACATAAAACCACCTTCGTTACTCCTTAGGGAAACTTCTACTATCAAGTCATGCCTTTTAGCTTAAAAAATTTAAGAGAAAATTATATATGGGCCATGACCTATGTCTTCCATGATCTTATTCATAAAATTAGAGATGATTATGTGGATGATCTCCTCAAGAAATCTAAACACTATAAGGACCATTTATCTATTCTTACTATCATTTTTAACTAACTGATCTAATTCCATGTTCAACTCAATCCCAAGAAATGCATTTTTGGGGTCTTATTTAGAAATATTCTTGGATTCATCATCTCCCTCCATGAAATTGAGATTGATCCTACCAAATTCAAGGCCATCCTAAAAATACCTCCTCCAAAAAACCTTAAACAACTTCACAGTCTACAAAGAAAACTCCATCTTTCCTCTGCTTCATCTCTCTATTATTAGATAGATGCCAACCCTTTCACCACCTCTTGAAAAAAGGCACCTCCTTTAGATGGACCGAATATTATCAACAAGCCTTTGATTCACTCAAAGAGTACTTGCTTTCCACTTATTCTTATCCCACCTAGGGATGACTAGCCTTTCTGCCTTTACATATCTACCACTGATCAATATTTAGGTGCCATGCTAGCTCATCAAAATGAACAAAACAAGGAGTAAGCCATTTATTATATCAGTCACACACTTCTAGAGTACAAGACATGATATACCCATCCTAAAAAGATTTATCTCACTCTCATTTTTTTTACCTCTAAGCTTCGTCACTACCTTATTAATCACAAAACATATGTTATCACTAACACCAACCCACTCAAGTATATGCACTCCAAGCCATACCAAAATTAGTGTATGGCTAAGTGGATCATGATTCTAGATGAGTTTGATATTGAGTTTATTCACCAAAAATATATTAAAGGGTAGGTCATTTTTGATCAATTATTTGAAGCCCCTCTCCTAGATAACCAACCCATTCCATTAACATTTCCTGATGAGTCTATTACAACTCTTTCTCAGGGAGAACCCTCTTACCAAATGACTATATCTTTTGATAGATCTAAATGCCAACATGGTGGGGGTGTAGGCATGATTATCATACCCCTTCATTATGAACCTCTTCTACCATATTTTAAACTCGACTTTGAATGTACTAACAACATGGTAG
The DNA here is from genome assembly GCA_037957365.1 of Torreya grandis. Classification (NCBI taxonomy): domain Eukaryota; kingdom Viridiplantae; phylum Streptophyta; class Pinopsida; order Cupressales; family Taxaceae; genus Torreya; species Torreya grandis. Next base: position 637,088 of record JARHVA010000856.1, on the reverse strand, counting down.
AATATGAAGCTTTGGTCATCAGTTTCCAAGCCACTCTCACCTTAAAAATCAAAACCATTTCTATCTTCAGTAATTCTCAACTCATGATTAACCAGGTCAATGGGCCTCTCAATATAAAAATGACATTTATAAAAAGTATAAGATCCTTATGGATGAGATCTTAACATCTTTTGACTATTATCAAATCCAATTAGTGTCCCGATCTACTAATAAATTTTTAGACACAATGGCCTCTCTTATATATTAAATACCCTCTCAACCTATAGAATCCAAATTGTTTGTCACCATACATAATTTCATTAGGCCCTCTTATATTAGTTCAGAGCTTCCAACCATATGTGGTGTGGAGGTATCTCCTTCTAATGTCTAGTATGACCAAACCTTTAATTACCTTAACCTAGGCATCATTCCACCTGACCTCTCAAAGAATGCCGAGAAGGCCTTTGGGAAGGGCTCATCTCATTATACCATACTAGTGGGAATATTATATAAATGTGGCTTTGATGGTCTTCTCCTCCATTGTTTACATAGTCATGAGATTCCTCATTCTATCAAACAAACCCATGATGGAGTTTGTGGGGGACATTTTAGTGGCCTCACTACCACTAAAAGAATCCTATGCCTAGGTTACTATTGACCTACCCTCAATCAAGACTGCTATGACTATGTAAAGAAGTGTGTTAAATTCCAACAATATGCTAACTTATAACACACACCCACTCACAAACTTCAAGCATCTATGGATTATTGGCCCTTCTTATAGTAGGGGTTGGGTCTCATTGGAGAAATAAATCCTCACTCTTCTCAGTGACACCAATATATTATCACCACTACAAAATATTTCACTAAATGGGTCGAGGCCATCTCCCTTATCTCCATCAAAGCCAAAAGAATTATAGATTTTATCAATCTTCACATTATTTTTCATTTTAGTGTCCATCACAAAATCATAAAAGATAACGATAAATCATTCAAAAATAAAAAAGTTTAAGCCCTCTGCAATGCTTTTGGCATCAAAATCAACCATTACTTGCCATATCATCTATAGCCAAATGCATATGTATAAGCCTCAAACAAAACTCTCATCAAAATACTAACTAAAGTTTTAAGTGCTTCAAGCCAAGATTGGCACATACACATCCTATTTATTTTATGAGCCCATCACACTAGTATCTAAACCTTAATAGGTGATACACCTTTTTTCCTAGTCTTTGGTGAAGAGGATGTTCTACCTGTTGAAGTCTAGATTCCCTCTCTTTGTATTTCCTTACATGAAATCATTTATAAAGAGGATTATTATCAAGAATTCCTTGCACCCCTTGAATTACTTGATGAACATCACCTTTCTACCCTTAACCATCTTCGCATCTATCAAGAACATATTACCCATGCTTATAACAAGCACCTCAAATAAATGGAATTCAATATCAGATATTTCATCCTAAAATAAAACCAATATGTGACCAACATGGAGAAGAGTAAATGAGGTACGTTTTCTTTTAATTGGCTTAGAACTTACATTATTATCCATAAGTATGGATCAGGATCTTATCATTTTTCCTCTTTCAAAGGCAAACTAGAACCTAAGCCTCTCAATGCTTCGCATCTATGTTCATTTGTTTTTAAAGAAGGATTAAGCTCACCTATTTTTCTAACTTAATCTCATCCCTTGATTATGAGATTTTAACCTTCACCCACCTTCCTCCTCCCCTTTTTAGGATAATTGATTACAACATAGAACCATGTGATTAACCGTCATAGTCATGGCCTAATCCTAAATATGGGTACCATGGCTTTACTCATAGTATGGTTATCATGGATAATTTTCATCTCTAATGAGATATAATCCCATGGTAATTGTCTCTCAAAACCACACTCTTTCACATATCATTGACCTTCTTGTGTAAGGTTTTTCCCTCATAAAGTTAAACCTCTAAACCTAATTAGATTGGTCCATGTCTAAACACATTTCATCTTACAATAATTGTTTGGGTCAATATCTTAAGCATTACAGACTACTCTCTCAAATGAAAACTACCCAAAAACAATTTTTTTTTTTCAAATGTAAGGGAGACTACTCCCTTGAAGGATAGCTATCAAGAACATTAAACAAATCTAATAAGCTTAGATCACTCCCTTGAAGGATGGATAAGTTAACTTTATCAAAAGCATAGCAATTTCTTAGAGCTTCCCACATTTATTAGCTTCCCATATACAATAATAAATAAAAATACCCACTATCACAACAAATTCTAAAGCCACAACTAGATCTCAAACAACATAATAAGTTAGAAGCCATAATCGGCTTCCATATGTAGACTTATTGTATTAATCAGTTTACATCTAGCATATGACATGGAATTATCTATTACCATTCTTAAGTCACCTATATAAGGGGAAAATTAATTCATATGAGGTTATCATGTATATCACCCATCACCGTTTACACCACCTATCACCTATATACCCTTTAGAATATTTGTAAATCAAGGGATTTAGAGCTTACTTGACACCCTGTGATCGAGAAACCCTTATTATAAAATAACAACCACTCATGCATAGAATTTTAGGGGCTTATATTCATTAAGCCAATCCCACTTTGGGTCTATTTTGAGTCCTTATAAAAAACAAAGAATTGTGCCCTATTATTAATGTGCTTGGTTGGTGTTTTCCTCATGAATTTTACCATTCAACATTATAACAACAATAATCATTATTTTTAAATTAAGTGATATTAAAATAACCATAACCAAGACCATAACATCCAACTAGTGACATCCAACACATTTTTTTACATAAAATACTATGCAATATTTTATTTAGGGTGTGAGGAATTGTATGAAACATACATAGTCATCAAACTACACATTGCCTAAAGCACATATGTACATTATTTTCCTACCTAAGCATTAGAATGATTATTTGGTGAATTTGGATTTGTGTTCAACCATATTTCTACTTGATTACTCTTATGAATTATGTTGACATACATACATCAACATACCTTATAATGAAGGCATAATTTATTTAGGAAAGTTTGCCTTATGAGCTAGATGGTAGTATTAGTGTGGGATGAGGGGATGACACTCTTTTTCATTTTTGTTATTGTTATTGATGATGAATGTGGTTGAAGATGGTAGTATTAGTGTGTGGAGAGATATACACCATCATTTGCAATGGAAATTAAAATGATGATTGTGTGAAGATAGATGTGCTCACATGAAAGACATGATCTAATCTTGGTACCGGTCCTTATCACGATTCTTTAAATAGAATACTTTCCCATTCTTCTTCACCAACCTAGTTCTCCATTCCACCAACTGGGAAGGTCATATGATGTCATTGACTCCCTTGAATAGTATTCCCACTTGAAATGGTCATGTTTATCTACCTTTTCACATGGATACATCACCCTTGATATTATTGGTCATCATGATAAAGTCATTATGCACCATCATGATATCTTTTTATTGCCCTTCTCATCTAATTCACATCTAATGTGTTTCCTTAGTTTTTTATCTCATGACCCTTGTAGTCTTAGTGGTCATTTGCATCATTTTCACCTTTATCTTAGTTATCATAAATTAGCTTCTAACCATGGGTCACTATAACATTCACACCTTTGAAACTACCACTATTGTTGGTGGTGGTAACTCCCAAATCCTTGCCACTATATAAACTCTTCCATCAAAGGTAGGCCAACATGAATTCACAATAATGCATTCACCTTCTTATCTCCTCTACCCTCCTCTTACTACCATCCCATTTCCATAAGCTTTGAATGTCAGACCTCAACCATTGGTAGTACATAATCCAATATGGTAGTCTTTTCTTTTGTTCTAGCTAAACACTCATCCATAACAAGGGAACCACTATCTTCTCCCAACCATGTAGATTATTGTTGGTTAAGCCTGGATTATCAAAACTAATAATTCATTGGTTCCATGCAGCTAGAATAAAAAATGTAAACATGGCCACCATTTGTTTCACCTACCCATGTAGCTCTTAAGTTAGGCAAAATCCATCCTCTGTGACTCACTACACTATCAAATTTCTTACTCATAGAATCAACTTAGTCATCAAAAAAACTCTTTATAGATCATCAATTAACTACTACCCTTGAAACTTGGATCATAGCGGTGATGAAATTTAGCCAAAGTGACTATGCAAATCTTGATAGAAGCCCACCTCCTAAAACTCAGCTCGTAGTGGTAGATGATATCTCTAGGCTTCTACCCTCACACAATTTTAGAAGATGAAACCTCCTCATAAAATCACCTCTTCTATGGATTATCTCCATTGAAGGTTATTTGTGGTGTTTAAAATTATGTCCCCTACTTATGTATCCTACCTTACCCATCCATGTATCTCATCTTACTAAATATAGGATCATTAGGATAACTATTTATTGATCTTCACCATGTACCTTCACCATCACCATCACCAAAACTTAAAACCTCTATTTAATAAAAATATTCCTTCTCAATCAGCCCAAACCAACCTACATGGTCCATCAAATTGGGGAATCCAATCTAAACACCACTCACCCAACCTTGTTGAACTACATTGGCTTGATGTACATAGACTATGTAGGAGTTGCTTCACTTCTACGGGTAGCTCAAACACTAATGACTAATTCCCATCCCCTTTTTATTCTCACTCATTTCCATCACTAACAACACCCTCTTTCTTAGGGTGCCCTATATCAAGGAATCTTTGAATTATTTCTTAGGCATCCTTATGTTTTAACACCATCTAATACTTCTTTCTAAGTTTTTCTCCCATTATTAGGATAACTAAATTGGCTTGAGGTATTTTTGGACTATATAGTTAGTGCTTATTTACTAAGGTCAGCTTGGATACATCCTTTATTTTGTTTTCCCTTCTCACCTAAAATCTCTTCCTCCACTTCTCTACCTATCCCCTCACCACTTCCCTCCCTTTAGCTTGTCAATCTCTTTTAACCACTTTTCTATCTTGTCAATATCTTTTAACATAAGATTTATCAACCTTCCTCATTGGCCCCTCTTATCTCCCATAAAAACACTAACTACTCTGCCTTGCTAGCCTCCCCATCACCTTTCCTTGTGCATTTTTAATAGCTCACTCCCTCACTCACTTTTCATGTTTTTGGTCTCTCTCTCCACTTAATAACAACCTTATCCTTTATCCTCTTCAACTTATTTCACCATCCTCATCATCTCCCCTCACCCTTGGATATTTTTTATACCCACTTTATCACTCTCTTTTCCTCACCAATTCCACATCATACTATGTATCTTGAAAGATTTCTATTTCTTTATTGTTGTACTTTTTCTTTACATCTACCACCACTCTCTGCCATTTTGCTATTTTTTGAAACATACCCATTTTTAATTCTTCTTGTTTGCTTTTTTCCATCCTTTCAACCTTTTTGTATTCTTTTTTTCCTCCACAACTAGTTTCTACCTAGGTATTTATCCCTTGAGAAGCCTTCTATAATTTCCTCTTTTCTTCTTCTTAGTTATTACCTTTTGCATTCACCTTTTCCTCTTTCCATCTTGGTACTCATATTTTACATCTATGTGAGTATCCTTGCTTTGTATCCCTACTTAAATTCTTCCTTTTTCTTCTTATCATCACTGATCTTCATCTTATATCTTCATCTCATTCCCTTTCATTATTTTCCACCATCATCTATCTTTTCTCCATTTACTTTCATTTTTCTCATTTTGAGGACATTCCTTGTTCTTCTTGACCTTATTTTTTTTCCTCCTATATGTCCATGCTTGGTTCCTTCCATCCTTCTCCACCTTCATCTTTATATGTGACCTCATTGTTTTCTATACCTTTCTCTTCATCCATCTCCTGGTCCACCTTCACCTCATCCCTTATTAGATCTCCCTTATGTTCTCCAACTCAGCCTTCACCTCTTTAGAGTGTAGTCACTTCTACATCTCCTTATCTGATTCTTCATGTCCTCCATGCCCTTGATTTAATGCATGAAATCCACAACCTACTCCCTCATTTAATTAATATTATTATTATTTGCCTCACTCCATATTCTAAAACCCCTCATTGTCTTTCTCTGAATTCCCTCAAAACTCAATGATTACTTATTTTAGGGCCCCACTAAATCAAGGGTCAAGGGTTTAAATCTTCGTCACTTCTTGTTTACCCACTTTGCTACTTTGCTTCCCTGAATTGTTGAATCATACAATTTCATAACCTATTAATGACATTATTGTGAAGTGTGCATAATTTTGGATTATTTAGATGTTGATGAAAGAACCCATTAGATCACCATGGTAATTTGGGTAGTGGCATATTTTATGAAGCTTGGTAAAGCATATTTTTCCTTTTTTTAAATAATGATAGAAATTTTATGCTTGAACCTACTTATCTATGGTTGTAGATTCCTTTTGCATAGTTGGCATAATCATCCAATTACATCCTAAGTAATCCCATCCAAAATTTCTACCAAACTAATTAGAAAACTATTTTATACCCATATTTCCCACCATTTAGAGCTTCCCTTTCTCTAACATCCTTCAACTAAACCTAACTACATGATATCAAATTAGGGAAACCAAGTAAACTAGCACTCTTCACCTTAAAAGAACTATATTTGGCTAGACGTTCTTTTTGGATTTATGTCCATAGAAATATATAGGCAACATATAATTTATGAGTGCATCTAGAGTCAGCTTTGCTATCCCCTTCTAACCGATACCCAATCCACCCATGCTTTCACCATATCCACCTTGACATTGGTTACTTTTGACCCAAAACATTAGCATATTTTGTAATAACTTTTGATCATAATGACCAACCTTACCATGATAACATTTTAAACATTTTTACCACCTCATGCATGACTTGAAAAATTTTGTTATTTTTTAGGAACACTTCCTACCTTGGATACTTACAACCAACATCGAGCCTGTCTAGATGACTTGATAGGCCTAACTTGATTAGCTATGACCAATGTTGTGGAATAGTTATCCCTATCATGTGTCCTTTGAGGATTGACCTTATTTTTACCAACATTGGTCACTTTAGTATTTGAACAATCTCAACTACCATTCTCAATTTCCTTTCACCCATTAAAATTTCACATGCCTAGCTACCTTGTGGCACCACGTAGTGCCTCCCCATCAACTGCTTATCAAACTTACACCTGATTTAGCCTTTACTCATCAACTCTTAGTTTTATGGGGAATAATTCCTCCCATAATTAAGGCACTCTAACCTTTGAATAAGTTATTTTTGTATTTTTCCACTTATTAATTCAAAGTTGCATAATAAAAGCAGTAAAATATAGACACTAAAAAATTGCACACTTATAGTTTTTGATGACTAAATGCTTTAGGACCCCATAAAGACCCCATAAAACTTCTTAAAACTTAAAAATAACCTCTTAACCTAACCAAATCACTATTATTCTAGTGACATAATATTATTCAAAATCACTATTTGAAAGTACTATTCAAAAATACTATTCACTATGGGACCCACTATAACTATTCATGATGACTTGGTAGGTGACATGGCATGTGACATGTAAAATGGAATGACATGTGACATTATAAGGTGATATAAAAAGTGACATGGCTTAGAATTGATGTGGCTTGATGTGGGACATCATACCCCACCTGAGACCCTTCCCAAAGTGCTTGATGACATCATTTAAGCATCACAAGTTCCCCCCTTGAAATATGGTCAATTTACCCTCAAGATACCATTATTAAACATGTATTTTACCTTCACACATGAAAACAACCTTAAAAATAAGATACCTACCTCTTCAGTACTTTGGGGAAGATAAATGGCACCCATTTCTAACTTCTTAACCCAAATAGGACACTCACCAACCCAAATGAGAATCCCCACCCACATCATTTTGAATAATTCATCCATAAAATATAAAATGGAACCATAATTATACTATTCCTATTTTGGCATTAATCTTCACAACATATGCTATAAATAACCCCCCTCTCCTTCACCCAAGGTTAAGTTGAAAAGTTGTAAATTAGTAAATTTTGTTATTAACATTTAGTTGCAGGTTTTGTAAGGAGGTCATCCACTTGAAGGATATCATTATCATCTTGGAGATAATATCTCAAGAAAATAAACTCTACCAAAATCTTCAACAAAGCATCTTAGATAATCCATCCTCAAGCCATTTTCAACAAACATCAAGGTAATTTGTATTATTTTATAATTTCAATTTCCTCCTCCTTATCCCCCTTTGGCCTCTTATTTATTGACCTAAAAACCATAAAAACTTGTCATTATTATTTTAATTTTACCCCTTTTCCTCTATACCCTTAACCTCTTCTTTCTCTTTATTCTGTTTACCCATTTACCTCTTCATCGTTTATCCCTTTATCCCCTTTTTACCTCCTTTATTTCTTATCCATTTCACCCATTTACCTATTCAAAACTTATACATTTATCCATTTTACTTATTTATTTCCTACCCTTTTACCCATTTGTCCATTTTCCTTTATCCCCTTACCATCTTTACCCTTTACCTTCTTTTGATTATCTTGAACCATAACCATAACCTTGCCTACTTAACCATCATTTGCGTATTTGCTTTTTGGACCATTTACCCCTTTATATTTCTTCACCACCATTTATATCTACCAATTTGACCATTTTACAACCTTGACCAAAAATTTATCCCTTGTCACAAGACAAACCAAACCATTTCCAAGCCCAAAACCAAAACCTTACCTTAACCAGTTTTCAGCATTAGTATAATCAAACTAGTTTGGTTAGTTTAGCAAAGCATTTAACTTCATTGTCTCAAATTTAGTTAATTTTTATTTTTAATATTAGTAATTTTTTGATTTTATTTAAAATCCTTTTTTTTCATCATTTCATCTTAATTTTTTAATGTAGGTAGATTGACAGCCTCCTAGAAATCTTTCGCTTCTAGGATCTAGCTCATGCTAGGTATCCACCCATCTACTTGTTTAACAAACAAGTCTCTTTTAGTGTTTTATTATTTTAAATTAATCCTACCAATAAAAATAGGATATCTACATAATCACTTGGATCTAATGTGTTATCCCTAAAAAGTGATTCCTCATTTTTCAAACAACATATGACCATTTTGGTCCTGAATGGCCAAAATTATCCCTCCCCTTTCCAAAAATTTGTTCTAAAACATTCAATTTCATCATTTTCTCAAAATTTTTGGTAAAGGGAATAACAAGTTAAATGGGTTCAAAGGCTTCTATAGGTGAGTTCAATTAAAAGGGACTAGTTTCTCTAACTTGGACACTTTTGGGACAAGTTCAATGCTTTGGTTCAACTGAAAAAGGGTCATCAACAATCTTATAATCAAATAAACTAATGAACCAATGAACCGTTGAACCTTAAAACACTTTGGTTCAAAGGTCAACGGGTTCAAGGTTCAATATCAGTAGCAAGCTTCTAATGGGTCAAGTGCTTCATCTAGAGTTCAAAGGTTCAAAGGTTCAAGTAATTCAAAGATGGCCTCAATCAAACGAAGAAGTAGTGAATAATTGGTTCAATATGTGGGTTCAATCAATAGGTTCAAGAAAAAGCCTAGAGAAGCCACCATGTGTCTCATTGAAACTCTGTGGAGTGTGACAAGTGTCGATGTCTATGTCTCCAGCCTTTTCATAAGTTGTAAGGCTTCTTTTGATAAGTTTTTTAGAGTCCCACAAATGGTGACAAGTGGCAACTACTAAAGGCCCTAATGTATTCATCTAAGAGTAGCGGAATGTGCCACATGTCCCCTCCAAAGCTTAGTGGAAGCTGACAAGTGTCATTATCTGTGACTTCTTTCTTCTACTTTTTATTTTCATTAAAGACCATGGCGGGCCCCGATTAAGTCTCAAAAGTGAGTAGAACATGCCACATGTCATCATCTGAGATGGTATGAATAAATCCTTTTGATCTCTATGGTCTCACTAAAACTCGATGGAATCTGCCACTTGTCATCATCTACATGATTCCTAGAAAACACTAAAAGCTACCACATATCCTTGGTGGGTCAAAGCAGAACATGCCATGTGTCTGCATCCACGTGATTAACAAGTGTATTCAGATCATGCCATGTGTCCCTTGTAGAAATCAATGGAGGTTGGTAAGTGTTATCATTTGCGAGAGCTTGACTGAGCCCCAAACATTTTTATGATGTCACAAAGGACTGAGGAGATGGAGGCTTCTAAGTGTCAATAGCAGAAGATGCCATGTGTCCTCACCCATTCCTATGGAAGACACTGTGTGGCACTTGTTCAAAGAGCGGAAGATGCCACGTGTTGAAAGAAATAAAGGGGATGATAGCCCACTAAAGAATCAAAGCTGAAGGCCACTAAGAATGCCTCGAAGGGCAAGTTCCCTTCAGAAAAGGTTTGAGCCTCAAAGGGCTATGGAAGCTATCGAGTGTCACAAGCTGAGACACAGCTTTGAATAAAGCTTCATAGAGTGGAACCCACTGCGTGTCTCGACCTAATGTAGTGGAAGCTACCATGTGTCTATGTCTGCACCCCCTAGCTACTAATTAGTTTCAAAACTTATTTTGATATGCCAATCTCAAAGCTGTGGATCCCTCCATGTGTCTCATCCACATCCTAAGTAGAAAGCAACCATGACAAGTGAGAAAGGCATAAAAGAGTTGCTAGGAAGCATGATGGGCCAATAAAAGTCAAATTTTTCACAATGAAGTGTCTGTTGATTCCAAAAGACTCAAGGTGTGGACCCAAATGTGTTTAAAAGACTCTAAGGCTAGGATCAAGAAAAGGAAGAAATGGAGAGGTAAAATCAGTAGGAGTTACTGCTAGTAGGTGAAGCAGTTCATTGGGTAGATATTTGGGAGTTGGTAACATTGAAGGCACTATTTACTTGTCCCCTTGGAGGGGAAGATAGAGTAGATAGTTACGTGGCTAAGTAGGTGAATGAATGAGTGATTCAGGCTAAGGAGGAGGCACTAAGAGAGGAATTGACATGCCACATTTAAGGTAGCTGCCATGCTCCAGTAGGGCCCTTCTTGACAAAACCAAGAATGCATCTAAGGCATTGAGTGCACCGAATGGGTCACTTCATTGGGAGAAAGTGTCAAGCCTCCCTCGGGCCTCTATATATTGTAATCTCTTGTGTTATTTTAGGGGACCTTTTTGATTATCAAATGCAAAACTCTGCCCAAATTGAAAGACATTACTGAAACTTTGAGCTTAGATTGTAATTCATATTATTTTATCTAAATGAGAAAAAAGTTACTTGCAGACTTTGTGCTATTATAGCTTGTGCTATTTTAGGAGATTGTTTGTATGTCTATATCCTAGGAGCTTTCTTATCCATTTAATTTGACAAGCAGAACTAGTGGAGGTGATCAGGAAGGTGTCTTAGAGGCCGACTATGGGATGACATTGTGCCCCCATAAGTACCTTTAGTGTGTTTGCATTTTCCTTTCCTGTGTAAAGAGCCTTGGGATGATGTGGTGCCCCCATTATTCTTTATTTTTCTCTCTTAGGTTGCTAGTCACTTAGCGACCCCCGTTACCGGTTACTTGCTACCTAAAAGATTCTTGCTGCCTATTAAAGAACACTTCTAAAAGAAGAGAAGTACCTTCTATCATTGCACCAAGATTTCTACTATTTAGGAAGGAATTTGGCTCTTGGTTAAAATTTACTTCTGAAAGAAGAGAAGCACCTTCCACATCACCCAAGATTTTTTCCTTGTTTATCAGCATCATCTCTATAAAAAGAGAGATGGATGGTTCATCCCACCCCTGTGTCTTACTTTTTGCATATATATATATATATATATATATATATATATTTTATATAATCTCTACATATTTAATAGGGAACCTCCCTTTAATGAGAGGAGAGATTTGTCCCCTTGTGATGCAGTAAACTTGCACATCTGGAGGACCAATCTCCTTATGCTATGGTGATAAGAACTATTTTGAACACTAGTTAGCTGGTCTACAAAATATTCACCCAACAATTTTTGGTGACTCTGCTAGGGAAGGACAAGTAGTTTGAAGCCTCAAGCTTTAAACTAAAGTGTGACCAATCCTTTTCCATTTTTGATTCACAATTTGGCAACCCCATGCTATACCAGAAGCCAGAGAGCTCAAGGTGTTGTTGATCCTGTCTTTGAGTTGGCACATCAAAGAGATTTTGACTTGCTTTCTCCCCAACCTCAAGTTCAATGATCTAGGAGTGTTGCTCCTACTCGTATTAGGACACCAACACAAGGCATACCTACTTTTCTTGTGGTTAGCAGAGCCTTGCCCATCCAAATTCTATCCAAATTTGTTATCCCTACTTTCAATAATCCTATCATGGCAGCTCGAGGCCCCTGGGGTAACTCTTTTGGTCTGCTTAATTTAACTCCACCCCTGCATGAACTTCCACAAAGCTCGAGAAAGAATTTCCCCAAATTCTTTGGGGATGGAAAAGTCCATCCTGATGAACACATTGCCACCTTCAGTATAGCCTATGGCATGATAGGCATGGAATTTGAGGATGTGGCAGTTAGGCTTTTCATGGAAACATTGTAAGGTGTTGTTATAGACTGGTCTTACCACCTGCAAGCCTGATCAGTGACTGATTGGGACACACTCAAATCTAGATTTGAGGCCAAATTCAAGCCTACAGAGGATGCACACACCTTGTTAGCTCAGCTAATGCAAATGAAGAAGGATCCCCATGAGCTTATGAGGGATTTCATAGCAAAGTTTGATAAGCTGAGGAGCTAGATTCCTGTTATTGCTCAGTTGACCCTTGAAAACCTCAAATGCTTCTTCATTAACTCACAACTGCCTAAAGTGAGTTTCGTGTTAAGAAGAGTCAGTCAAATAGATCTCAAAGCTACCCAAGATTTGGCTACCAAAGTCAAAGATGACCTTGTCTTAGCAGGAAAGATAAGGAGGGACCCAAATAGAGGTAAATCTTCTTCTTCTTCAAAATATTCCCCTTCCACCACCACTAATCCTATGATGCAGAAGCTAGCGAATGAAGTGATAGCTCTTAGAAGGCAATTGGTACAAAGAGTGTCATTTATTCCTTCATACAAATATTTACCCAAGAGGACTTTTTAGAATCAAGCGTACCAAGGCAATGCTACCAAAAATCAGGGACAACAAAATTGCCTTCCTCCTCCACAGAGGAATCTCACCCTCAAAGCACCTCCAACTGACTTAGTGGTTGGATATCTTGAAGTTGAATCAGACTTCTCATCCTAGCCTAAGTTGAATATTGAAGATGATGCTAATCTCTTCACTATGAAAGAAGAATAATTAGTTGGCAATTCCCATATTAGTTTCCTAAACTATCAAGATGAACCCAGGAGTAAAGGCAATGCAGCTGAGGGGTCATATGATGTATTCACCCAGTCCAAGAAACAATTAGCTCAACAAGCTGATAAAGAGAAAGTAGAGGAACAAACCCAACCAATAGTTTCAATTGCTAAGTGGGGATCCACTCTCCCTTTCCAGCCAAAGGGCCTAGTGATCACAAGAAAGGTAAGTACCCCAAATTCCCCTATGCCTTTTACTTCAAACTCGCAGTCTAGTTCCCCCCTAAAACTCTAAAAGATGAGCCCTCATCCTCCATACCTAGTTCATTTCTAGCATTTGACATAATTGATCATATTAAGAAAACCAAGATTCAAATGTCTAAATTTGAATTCCTATAGTCCCATCCTGAATAATTAGATAAATTGGTTCAGTGTGTTAAAAACCAAAATGTCCATGTTGAACAAGTAGTTCCCAGAGTGACTCATGATTCCCTCAAGGATACATCCACCAGGAACAATCTTGTCATTTCCCCTCCTGTCGATCCTAGTAAGACTGAACCTTTTTATGTCTCATTGCTAATAAATGGAAGGCAACTGAATAATTGCAAAATTGAATTTAGGGCTTTAGACAATGTCATGCTTGCTAAAGTAGCCAAATCCCTTGATCTCACACTAATCAAGACATTTGGTAGGTGCTTCTCCATGGAGAACAAGTAAGTGCCACTGCTGGGGCAAATAAAAGACACCCAATTTGCATTTGCTGCCTTTACAGACAAAAGGATCAAGATGAGTTTCTTGGTAGTAGACGTTCCAACATCATATGGTATCCTTCTTGGGTAGAATTTATATAAGGATGTTGGTGGTGAATTGAGGATGGATTTATCAAAGGCAAGGATTCCAATCAAAGGTGTCATGAAGAGGCTGCTTCCTGAAAAGGAAGCAAAATACATAGTTACCTGGGCCTCAGCACTTGAAGCTCAAATCTTGTTTGAGTCTTCAAGCTTGGGTAACTAATTTCTATCTATGGAAAAAGTTCATGAGGCATCCGATGAAGCTCCTGTAGTTGAAAAATTGGAAATGCAGTCAAGTGGAATAGCAAAAGAATTGGCCAAGCCCAATGCAAGTGTGGAAGAATCCCCTCCTTAGAATAAAGAAAAACCCCAATGAAAATCAATATCAAATGAGGTATGGATTCTTGAATTTGATGGCAGTTGCTCCTCCACCAGTTCAGGAACCAGGGTTGTGTTAATATCTCCTCAAGGAGATATTTTTCCTTCATCTTATAAGTTGTACTTCAGCAACACCAATAACACAACTGAGTATAAATCGTTGTTGCTAAGATTAAGAGCTGTTAGGGACAAAGGTATCAAGCTCCTTCATGCTAAAAGAGATGCTAAACTAGTGGTTTGTCAGGTGAGAAACCTGTATCAAACCAAGAATGAAAGGTTGCACCACTACCATAATCTAGTATGGGATCAAGTCAAAAACTTTGATGCTTTTAGCATCTCTGTAGTTCCTAGAGAATTCAATGATCAGGTTAATGCACTAGCTATTTTAGCCACCCTCTTGATCCCCCACCTAGACTTCAAAGGAGACAGGTACACTATTGAGCTAGTCTTCAAACTGAGCATGCCTGATAATTCTAGTCATTGGTAGGTATTCGATAATGACAATCACATCATTGCCTTCTTGGAGCAAAAGGATAGCTTTGAACGACTGCAATTTGAAGGCAGTGAACCTCAAGAGCCTGAATTGACTCCTGAATCGATTTCAAGCACAGGTGAGGAGTTCTTGCAACTAAAAGGGAATAAAATTCCTGAAGGCCTTATTTCCCTTGAGAAGCTATTTGATAAGCATGATAGATTCATCAAATAGAAACAAATGGATTCAAGCTCCTCCCAGGAGTTTGATCAAATAAATCTGGGAACCAAGGTAGACCCCAAGATGGTGAACATTGGGAAGTTCTGTACTCCTGAAGAACACTTCAAGTTCACCACTTTGCTTAATGAATAGACATGGATGTCCTAGCATACTCCTATGATGACCTAAAATCACTCTATCCTGATGAAATCCGACACAACATTCCTCTCAAGGTTGATTCAACACCTTATAGGCAAAAGTCTTGGCATTATAATCCAAAAATATCAGGTACTATTTTATCAGAGATTCAAAGAATGCTAAATGCTAGGATAATCTTCCCAATCCATCATTCCACCTGGATTGCCAATATAGTTCCTATAAGGAAGAATAATGGTGAAATTCACCATTATGTGGATTTTAGAAATTTGAATCAGGCATTCTTGAAGGATAATTATCCTTTGCCAATCATGGATCAAGTGTTGCAGATAGTGACAGGCTTAGAGATGTTATCAATGCTAGATAGCTTCTCAAGATACAATCAGGTTGAAGTTGGTGAAGTATACCAAGATAAGATCACTTTCACCACACCTTAGGGCATGTTTGCATATAAAAGAATGCCTTTTGGTTTGATAAATGCTGGCACTACCTTCTAAAGAGAAATGGACATTAACTTCAAAGATGAGATGGGTAAGTTCATTGTAGTTTATCTTGATGACTTGACTATCTTCTCTAAGCATCACCCAAATCATGTGAGCCATTTGTAGCAAGTACTGGAACACTACCACTAGAATAGGCATTTTCTTAAATCTTAAGAAGTCAGTCTTCAAAGTAACAGAGGGGAAACTTCTCAAACATGTTGTATGCAAAGGAGGCATAAAGATTGACTCAAATAGAGTCAAGTCTATCCAAGAGCTTTCCTTGCCCACAAGAAAGATTGTTGTTCACTCTTTCTTTGGAAAGGTGAATTTATTATAGAGGTTCATCCCTGAGTTTGCTGAGAAGACTAGGCACATCATAAACATGATGAAAGGAAAAGCCACCTTCAGCTAGATTGAAGAAGGCAAGTCAGCCTTTGAGGATGTCAAGACTGCCATTGCCCATGCTCTAATTCTGGCCCTACCTAGACTATAGCAAAGAGTTCACTATTTATAGCTATGCTTTAGAACATATGCTCTCAGCTATTTTGGTTCAATAGAATAAAGAAGGTATGGAATCTCCCATTTCCTTCATGAGCTATCCTCTCAAATCTCATGAGCTGAAGTACTTGAATATGGAGAAATGCTTATGCAGTGGTGAAGATTGTGAAACATTTTTGTTTCTACATCCTCAATTCTCGAGTGACTGCCTTGGTCCCTGAGACAACAATGAAATCTATATTGACTCAATAGGAGTTTGAGATGAAAAGAGGCAACTGGGTTATAAAAATCTATGAGTTTGATCTGATTCTCAAGCCAATGAAGCTGGTGCGTGGGAAGGGGCTATACTAACTAATTGCTGATAACAAGCTAGGAGAGATGGAGCATGAAGAGCTAAAAGTGGATGGCTCACCTACAGTCCTCTTTGTCTCCACCACAAATGAGTGGTATTTAGGTATTGCTCATTTCCTTACTTATGGTGAATGTCCTATAAACCTATCTTATAAAGAAAGGAGGACCATCAAGCTGAAAGCCACTAATTTTTTCCTCTGGGACAATGGCCTGTACAAGAGGCACCTTGATGGAACATTCCTTTGTTGTGTGGACAAGGAGAAATAAAGCCAACTTCTAAAGTCCTTCCACAATTCAGCTTGTGGGGGACATTTTTTTGCCTGGTGATTGTCCATAAGATCCTATAAGCTAGGTACTATTGGCAACTCTCTTTTGAGATGCATACAAGTGGGTTAGGGGATGTGAATTGTGCCAGTAGTTTGTTAGAAGGCCCAAACTAGCTGCCCTACCTCTTGAACTAGTGGTCATAGAGGAGCCTTTCCAACAATGGGGAATTGACTTTATTAGTGTTGTGAACCCATCGTCAAGTGCTAGACATGATTATGTCCTTATAGAAATAGACTACTTCACTAAATGGGTGGAAGCAGTTCCAACCAAACATGCTTACTTCAGAAGTAGTATGTAATTTCCTCAAAGAAAACATCATATCCAAGTTTGGGGTCCCAATCAAAATTGTCACAAACAATTCCACCTGCTTCACTTCTCAGGAGATTAGTAGATTCTACTTCTACTATGGAATTACACTCTCCCATTCCTCTGATTACTTCCCACAAGGGAATGGACAGGCCGAGTCAAACAATAAAAATCTGGTGACTATCATCAAGAAGTTGGTAGACGACAACCAAAGGACTTGGCATAAGGCATTGGTTAATGCTTTATGGGTGGATGGAATTACACCAAAGAGAGCAATTGGTATGTCTCCCTTCCAACTTCTTTATGGTGTAAATGCTAAGATACCAATCACCTTGGAATTACCAGCATTGAAATTAGCTAGGGTGATTAAAGATCAAATGTATGAGAACTCGCTTTAGAAGAGGATCATGTGCCTTGCTAAGATGAATGAGTAGAGAACTGTAGTGGTGGATAGAATTGCCACCCATCAAAGTCTGCACCAATAAAGTCAATTCCCCATGAAGAAGCTCTTCGACTAG
This sequence comes from Torreya grandis, assembly GCA_037957365.1. Classification (NCBI taxonomy): domain Eukaryota; kingdom Viridiplantae; phylum Streptophyta; class Pinopsida; order Cupressales; family Taxaceae; genus Torreya; species Torreya grandis. Next base: position 619,321 of record JARHVA010000856.1, on the reverse strand, counting down.
AAAGTAAAGAATCATGATTTCTAGATTGGAGATCAAGTCCTGCTATGGGACAAGAAAAGAGAACCAAAGGGGATGCATGAAAAGTTTGATCCCTATGGAGGGGCCCTTTTACTATTCATCAGCTCAATGGTAAAAATAGTTTCCTATTGAAGTATCAAGATGGCACTCTCTTTTCTCTGCCTCACAATGGGCAACATTTGAAGCACTTCAAATCTTGAAGTATTGGATGAGTTCCCCTATACATATGTATATTTGTATAATCTGTTGCTCTATTTTGTTCATTTCATTTTCATTCTTTTGATCCTTTCTTTTTGGATAACATGACTCTATAGCCCAATGGCACACTTCAAGGCACTGGAGATTCTAGTTTCTACTCCCCTCAGCTGTTTCAAGTTTCTAACTGAAGGAAGCTCCCCAACAGGAGCCAGTTGTTGTCCCTAAAAAGTGATTCCTCATTTTTCAGACAACATAGGACCATTTTGGTCTTAAATGGCCAAAATTATCCCTCCCCTTTCCAAAAATTTGTTCTGAAACATTCAATTTCATCATTTTCTCAAAATTTTTGGTAAAGAGACTAACAAGTTTAATGGGTTCAAAGGCTTCTGTAGGTGAGTTCAATTAAAAGGGACTAGTTTCTCGCACTTGGACACTTTTGGGACATGTTCGATGCTTTGGTTTAACTGAAAAAGGATCATCGGAAATCTTTTAATCAAATGAACCAATGAACCAATGAACCTTGAACCTTGAACCACTTTGGTTCAAAGGTCAATAATTTCAAGGTTCAATATCGATAACAAGCTTCTAATGGGTCAAGTGCTTCTTTTAGAGTTCAAAGGTTCAAAGGTTCAAGCAATTCAAAGGTGGCCTCAGTCAAAAAAAGAAGCAGTAAATAGTTGGTTGAATCTATAGGTTTAATCAATAGGTTCAAGAAAAAGCCCATGAAAGCTGCTGTGTGTCTCATTAAAACTCTGTAGAGCATGACAAGTGTCAGTGTCCACATCTCCAACCTTATCATAAGCTAAAAGGCTTCTTTCAACAAGTTTCTTAGAGTCTCGTAGATGGTGACAAGTGGAAACTATTGAAGGCCCCAATGTATTCATCTAAGAGTAGCGAAACATGCCACGTGTCCCCTCCAAAGCTCAGTGGAAGCTGATAAGTGTCATTATCTACAGCTTCTTTCTTCTACTTTTTGTTTTCATTAAAGACCATGGTGAGCCCTAGGTAAGTCTCAAAAGTGAGTGGAACATGCCACATGTCAACATCCAAGATGGTTTTAATAAATCCTTTTGATCTCCACAGTCTCGCTAGAACTCAGTGGAAGCTGCCACTTGTCATCATTTGCATGATTCCTAGAAAACACCAAAAGTTGCCACATATCCCTGGTGGATCAAAGTAAAATGTGTTGTGTCTACATCTACGTGACTAACAAGTGTATTCAAACCATGCCACGTGTCCCTTTTAGAGATAAGTGGAGGCTGACAAGTGTCATCATTTGTGAGAGCTTGACTAAGCCCCAAATGTTTTTATGATGTTGCAAAGGACCAAGGAGATGGATGTTGCCAAGTGTTAATAGTGGAATATGCCATGTGTCCTCACCCATTCCTATGGAAGATGCCATGTGGCACTTTTTCAAAGAGTAGAAGGCACCACGTGTTTCGAAGGAAATGAAGGGGATGATAGCCCACTAAAGAATTAAAGCTGAAGGCCAATAAGAAGACCCTGAAGGGTAAGTTCCCTTTGGGAAAGGTTTGAGCCTCAGAGGGCTGTGAAAGCTACCAAGTGTCATGAGCTGAGACACAATTTTGAAATAAAGATTCATAAATCAGAACCCACTACGTGTCCCAACCCAATGTAGTGGAAGTTACCACATTTTTGTGTTCGTGCCCCCCAGTCGCTAATTAGTTTCAAAGCTTATTTTGATAAGCTAATATCAAAGCTAAGGATCCTTCCACATGTCCTCATCCTTGTCACAAGTAGAAAGCAACCATGACAAGTGCGAAAGACATAAAAGGAGTTGATAGGAAGCATGATGGGCCTGAAAATGTCAAATTTGTCATAATGAAGTGTCTATTGATTCCAGTAGACTCAAGGCATAAACCTAAATGTGTTTAAAAGGCTCTAAGGCTAGGATCAAGAGAAGGAAGAAATGGAGAGGGAAACTTAGCAGGAGTTACTACCAGTAGGTGAAGTAGTTCACCGAGTAGTTATTTGGGAGTTGGTAACATTGAAGGCACCATCTGCTTGTCCCCTTGGAGGGGAAGATAGAGTAGACAGTTGTGCGGCTAAGCATGTGAATGAATGAGTGATTCGGGCTAAAGAGGAGGCACTAAGAGAGGAATAAACATACCACATTTAAGGTAGTCACCCTGCTCTAGCAGGGCCTTTCTTGATAAAACTAAGAATGCATCTAAGGCATTGAGTGTGTCGAATGGGTCACTTCATTGGGATAAAGTGCCAAGCCTCCCTCGGGCCTCTATATATTGTAATCTCTTGTGTTATTTTAGGGGACCTTTTTGATTATCAAAAGCAAAACTCTACCCAAATTGAAAGACATTATTGAGACTTTGAGCTTAGATTGTAATTTCATATTATTTTATCTGAATGAGAAAACAAGTTACATGCAGACTTTGTGCTATTATAGCTTGTGCTATCTTAGGAGATTAGTCATATGTCTATTTCCTAGGAGCTTTCTTATCCATTTAATTTGACAAGTAGAACTAATGGAGGTGAATAGGAAGGTGTCATAGAGGCCAACTATGGTATGATGTTGTGCCCCCATAAGTACCTTCGGTGTGTTTGCATTTTCCTTTCTTGTGTAAAGAGCCTTGGGATGACGTGGTGCCCCCATTGTTCTTCATTTTTCTCTCTCGAGTTGCTAGTCACTCAGCACCCCCATTACTAGTTACTTGCTACCTAAAAGATTCTTACTTCTTTCTAAAGAACACTTTTGAAAGAAGAGAAATACCTTTTGTCATTGCACTAGGATTTCTACTATTTAGGAAGGAATCTGGCTCTTGGCTGAAAGTTGCTTCTAAAAGAAGAGAAGCACCTTCCCCACCACCTAGGATTTCTTCCTTATTTATCAGCATCATCTCTAAAAAAAGAGAGATGGATGATTCATCCCACCCCTGTGTCTTACTTTTTGCATATATATATATTGTATATAACCTCTTCATATTTAATAGGGAACCTCCCCTTGATGAGAGGAGAGATTTGTCCCCTTGTGATGTAGTAAACCTGCACATCTAGATGACCAATCTCCCTATGTTGTGGTGATAAGAAATAATTTTAATGCCAATTATCTGGTCATCAAAATATTAACCAAACACAATTAATTCACTTTATACCAAGTTCTCATAACCATTACCCTTATTGATAGTTTATTCTTTTCATACTTAGGAAGAAGCAAAAAATAGACAAAAATAGTTTGACTGAGTAAGGAAAGGTGTGAAGGTTAATAGATGAATAAAAATCATCCAAAAAAATCATGTAATGATTATAAGAGATTATAAAATGATCTATAGACTTTTTTTCAATCTATAAGAGGTATGGATACCTACATGTGTACCTTCATGACTTGAAACACAGTGAAGAAGTTGACCTCAGTTTAGGAGAATCATGACAAGGCATCAACAAAGCAAGGTTTGAAGGAGTATGAAGGTTTATATGATAAATAATTGACCCAAATATAGTTAATTATGCCTTATGGATCCCTCATGGTGAATATGGAGCAAATAAAGGACTTTAAATAGGCAGCACACAGTCTATTGGGAAAAATACTTCACACAGTCCTTCACACAGTCCTTTTAGTAGTTTGTCATAGTTTTTAGTAATTTTGGAAGGTCTAATAATATTAAAAAGAGATATAAATTGGTATAAAATGTCTTTAAAACTTAAATAATCTTCTATAATGGTTATATGTTGTAATAAAATAGGGTAATTACCCTCTATTTTGTCTCATATAGAGGGTACTTCCCTTCATAAATAAATTGGTAGTTGTGGGGAGAAGAGATGAAATGATGTCCAAGAATTAAGTGAACACTTAAAGGAAGTTTTTTAATATATGAAAAACCTAGACCAATCATGAAAACTTGTCATATAGAGGATAAATCCAATGGGATGATCTAGACCATTAGGTTTACAAGCAGGCCTACTAGGCAGGTTTTGGCCTAATGCCTAATGAAGGGTCATTCACACTTCTAGCCCTAATTATGATTTATAACTTGTTGAGAAAATTTTATGAGGATAAAATATAACTTTAAAATCTCTTGGGATTCAAATAAAACATTAATAAATCCATTTTGAAATTCAAGGACACTTAGGCCTATTTGACATGGTTAGGTATAGTTTTCAAATGCAAGGTCAAATTCAATTCTAGCCTTATATATGAATTGAAACCTATTGGATAAAGTTTGTGGGGATAATATAGAGGTAATAAAACTTGTGGAGTGTATTTATGTTTCAAATAATCCATTTTTGAGCTCAAAATAAACTCAAACATGTAAGAATTATAAAAACAAGCTTGATAGCGTAGTTATAGATGCTCATATCTTTCATGAGGACTTGTATAGATGCCCAAGGAGTTTAGAGGTGTTATGAGGGTCCTTGAACATAATCATTTTGGGATTTTTTTCAAGTTGGATGTTAGAGATTTATGAACAAATATTAAGAGTCAAAATAGGCCTAAAACCCTTGTAAACCCTTAGTCAAGACTAGTTTAGAGAAATGGAGCTAGAAAGTTCATCTAGTGAAAATTTTTGATCATTGAAGTTATTATAACTTGTAGAGGACTCACTCAGGCTTCCTCCCATACTTTTTATCTATATGGACTTGTATGGATAGGGTAAAAAATAGGTTTTTCTTGATAGTTTTATGAATTGTGAAAGATACAAGAGTAATCTAAAGATGAAATCAAGTTTGGATAGAATATTATGAATTTTAATAACTCCATATTATCATTTAATTCCATGAAAAAACTCCTAAGTGTCTAAAAAATAGCTCTCATCTTAGCCAATCGAAACTGGCATAGTGGACAAACTAGTGAGAAGGGTGTAGATCTTCAAGTGAGGTAATTTTAAGGTGTCTATGATGATTATAAGTCCATGGAGGGTCTTGAAATGTTTCATACACTTCTTTTAATGGATTTTCATGAGAAAATAAATCCAAATTTAAGGAAAAGTGGGTAGGGTGCATGAAAGAAGAGTTATTTAGACTAAAGGTGATGATGATTCATTCCTAGATGATTTTAGAGGACCAAGCCTAAAAAAATGAATAGAGAGGCATGTATAAGACCATTCCAATTATTTAAAATCATAATAAATATCTCTAATAAATTTTAGGATGTTTAAATAGGGCTAATCATGAAGGAAATTATTTTGAATTTCATGCCACTTTGTAAAATTTTAATTACTTGTATGGACAATTGGGATTCCTAACCTTGCATGTTTCAACTCATATCTTCTTCTCATGCACAAGTAATTGATTTTATTATTTTGAAAAGTGTACTTTTGACCCTTTAATTTATCTCTTCTCCTCTCTCTCTCAATTTCTATAAGAACTAGCCATTTTGGCCATTGTAACTTATGCTCCACATAAGTATGGCGAAGCCATGATCATTTGATTATCATTTGATAAATAAGAATACTAATTTTTAACTTCTTCATGACTAATCTTAGTGTGTTTTAATTTAATGCTGGATCTTGCTTAGTGAAGACTATGGATTCCTTGGCATGTTGTCTTATTCCTGCATCTTATTAAAGTTTGAAATATTCTTATTCTAAGGAATGTGAAGTGTTTTAGGAAACATCAAGGATTGATTGATTTATTATACTCATTATTGACATTCAAGCCCTCTTTTCTAGTCTTCCTAGCGTTGCACATTCATCTATAACCTCATAATGTAATATTGATTTGAGAAGATGCAAATTGGAGAAGTGTATGTTTAGTTTGTCCCATTATTTCATGTGTAACATACAAATGGTTGGAAGCAATCATAATATTTTGTGTATCACCTCCCTTAGAATAGTTTGATTACATTTATCTCTCTGCTTTTTTCCCACCAAAGTTTAGGTGTAGTTGTATTCCAAATTAGTACATCAAGAGAGATAGCCCTATCTAGAGATTAACCTCATCATTAGGCTACCCAAAATCCTAGAGGTGTTTCCATTATGCCACTTGGATGAGGAGAGCTTAGGCATATCCTCAAAGGGTGAAAATACAAGTGACAATAATTATCTCTATTTGAAATAGGACACGAAGGAATATAATTTGTTTTCACTCATTTAAAATGCTTTAAAACTACTTTAAGTGTTATATGAAGTCTTTTAAATAGTTTCACACCACACCCAATAATAAATTTCTACTTGTGATGCCTTTATTCCATGTTTCAAACAAGGAATGGCTTGACTGTGTTGAATAATATAGGTTTGTGTCATCCAAGAGCTATTCTTGGTCTATTACAAGATTAGCTTAGGTTTTCCAAACACTTTTATGGATTGAAACACATTTTTTTAACCCCCTTCTCATTTGTTAAATCATATAATATTTCTTTTGTCCTTATAATCACCTTAAACACACATGTAGATTAATTGTATATAAGAGTACTAATTGCACAAGGTCTAAGTACACTAACTATAGAAATACACTTCAAAATAAACTAAATCCACATCAGAACCTTAAAACAGAGATATAAAAATTTACCAAATCTTATTTGTACTAAAAAAATCTCTTCCAAGCTATCTTCTTTCTCATATGATGTTTCTTCCTATCCCTTTGTCTTCTCACACAGGTAATACAAAGTTATTATTTAATCTCTTCACTAATATTTACCAAGGATCAATGAATACGTTTTAAATATACTTCAACATTTATCAATTTAAATTTTCCCATACACACACACACCATAATAATCCTATCCATTCAATATTTTGATGATGGAAGTGTACAAAGTAATCTCTATATATCATAATGCATAATCTAAATAACAATACATAAGAAAACCTCAACACACAATCATTGGGTTCAAAAATACTTAGAAAAATATTCTTTTAACCATTAGTGGTGTATGTAACATAACTCACCATATAATTTGTAACCAAATTGATAATCTTTATTGTCTTTTACTTGTTACTACTTATGTACAGACTTATTTATAATACTACAGACAATCAAAATAGGGTATAATGGACTATGTAGCTTTAAAATTGAAAAAGGAGGTGATTCTTGTTATATTATTGAGGTCCCTTCCTCTCTGATTTCCATCCTTTCACTTGTACATCCAAAAACATAGAGTTTTTACAAACATTTCAAAGGAAAACCTATAACTACCTTTTTATAACTACTTCTCATGTTAACCACTTTGACATGGTTGTACATTACACTTGTACATTATTATTCCACCCACACACCTATCTATGACCCATACAAGACTTAACACAAAATATCACAAACATAACATTCCTTTCAACCACACCAATATATTCCTAAACATAATTGACACATTCAAGTATTCAAATTGGTGTTTTGGTAGGATAACACTATATAGACTCAAATTTGAAATTTATGACTACCTAAGGATTCTAACTTATATAAACACACCCAAAATGACTCATACTAGCTATAATGACTCAAAATTTGAGACCATGAAGATGACCCTACATCATACTATCAAGGGGCAAAGAAAACTTTCCTTGAAAGTTATAAAAATTTATAATTTGATGTGCTTATCTTGATGACTTTGATATTCATTGCTTGGCCTCCTGGATCCCAAGGTCTACTTGAGGATTTTATAAATTCATGCATTTTTTAATGCTACTGAAACCAATTCCTCTTGTATACGTGCTTGTTCTCTTCATCCACACTTGTATCTTATCTTACCTCTTTCCATCTTCTTTCATGCTATACCTGCAAGATATAATAACTCAATGAAGAAAACATGTTGTTTCTCATGCCCTTGAGGCATTATCCAACTCTCCTCTTTTCTCATGTATTATTCTTGATTCCAAGCACATTCTTGTGCATTGTATGTTTCACTCTTCCTCTTTGCATCAACCACCAATACATCTTGTTCCTCTCCTTGCATTGCTTTTCCTTCATCTTCCACCTGTAATTCAACCTCAAAAGCTACAACTTCATTTAAAATGTCTTCATTTTATTGAATCCTTCTTGCCTTTAATAGTTCTCTTATTTTAGCCACCACTACTACATTCCATAATTCTATGTTTTCCTTGGTCACTTTCTTAACCATCTCTCTATACATTTGGTGAGGATTAAACCCATATTATATATTCAAATTTTCATATAAACTTGAATATTCCTCATATGTTTACTTATTATTATATCCAATTACTTATTTGGCTTCAATTGCATCCTCTTGAGTGAATAAATCTTCATTCTTCATACTATCTTGCTTCCAAAATTGCTAACCTACTTGTTCTTTTTCCATCAACATGACTCTACTTTGAGTCTCTTTTTAATCTTGACTTTTCTTGATCACCTCTTGGTCATATACTTCCTCTTTTTGTTCTTTGATCCTATGCATTGGCTCAACTATATCATTATATTTCTCATATTTCAAACCTATATTCACACATACCAAGGCATCATTATATTTCAAAACAATAGGCTTGATTTCCTCTTTTTTATTTATCTTTGGCTGATTTCTCAACACCTTCAACTATTTATACACTCTACCAATGTCTTCTTGTATTTTCATCTTCTTCATGATGTATTTGAGATGCCACTTCAATTTTGTGCTTATCTTAACTAAAAACTTAGGTCTAAATGCTACCAAGACTTGTTCCAACTCTACCAATACTGATCTTAACTTAACAATCTCCCTCATATCCAATTCTTATTTCTTTTGGAAACATTCTTGTTTCAATCCCTTCATCTTCATTACATTCCATTAACTCTCTCTCTCTAGGTATCTCCCTTAGACCTATCTCTCCTCTTGAAAAGACTTTTTACTTGCCTTCTTGACCTTCACTTGGTCTCTCTCCTCTCTCTTCAAGCTCTTATTGAGCTTCTCTCTTTTGTGAGATCTCACTAACTCACCTCTTTATCTCTCCAAGACTTTATGGTCTAAATTTTTTGCCACACAACCTTGATTTATACTCTCTTTCACCTATAACTTCTTTAACAACCTTACAACATTCTTGTAATGAACTATTAAATATACAAACTAAAATCAGAAATAAATATGTACATTGTATTTATGCATACCTTCTTCAAATTCTTCCCAATGAACTCATCACTATGATACCAAATGATGCAGATCCACACTTTATATTTTCTAATTTAATGGCTCTGCCTCCTACAATAAGCAATTAATACAACCAAACTCGTCCCATTACTATACATTGTCCAACCCCTTACCAAGTTCATTATCATTCTCTCCATTTCGAACTATGCATTAAGCATATTTATCTTTATTTATTTAATTCCCTTGGAATTATATAAAACATATCCCACTCATCCATTCACCTCACTACATTTACCATCTCATCACCTTTCATTCAATCATACTCTCACTATTCTTCACTAGCCTTCAAGCTTCTTTAGGCCAAATGACTTGAACTTTTGAATAGTCTATATATTCATACATAATATTGATAAAAAAATGACCTATAATAGGTTTAAAAAACCTATCTAAATACCTCTCACACTCACTAACCAATGCAATTATTTTTTACCAAATTCTCTCTTTGCAACTTTGATTTGTATTGCTTGACTCTTTCTCACCTCTTAAGACTAGTTCATTGGTATGTAGTTTTAACAAAAGATTTAGATTTCATGGCTCAATAGGTTAATGATAATATTACTCAAATTAATTTAATTATTCTAAAAACCCCTTCTTAACCTCACTTAGTCCCTCAAGACAATTCCCTTATCCTTTACTAGCTCTTCCTCTATGTCAAGCTATTCCTACTAGCCATTTTTGGACTAAATTACATTGTATAGATAAGTAACTTATTATCTTAGAAAAATATAATCCTTTATATATAAATTTTATCCTCCATTTATCAAAGTATCATTCTCTAACTCAATGCATAGATGAACTTTTCAACCACTGTTTAGGCTTAGATTAGGCCTTTTAGACTTCTAATTAGGTTTTGAACACTAAATCACATTTATGTGTACATATACATACCTAAATAGAAGATAAATATATAAATATTTTTGTATGCATGACTTCCTAACTTTTGATAAATTTTTAGCAATTTTTGATAGTTTTTAATCCTTAAATTCCCATTTTCCTGTCAAAACCCTATAACAAGGTTATCTCTATCTGCAATAGGCCGAGAAGGAATATATTTCATTTTCACTAGTTTCAAATACTTTAAAACTATTGTAAGTGTCATATGAAGTATATTAAACTATTTAAAACCATGACCAATCATGAATTTACACTTATGATGCCTTTATTCCATGTTTCCAACAAGGAATGACTTGAGTATGTGGAATGATATAGGTCTGTGTCATCCAAGAGCTACTCTTGGTCTATTTTAAGATTAGATTAGGTTTGCCAAACACTTTTATGGATTGAATTTTTTTTTAAAACCCCATTATCCCTTATTAAATAATATAATCTTTATTATGTGCTTTTAATCACCTTGAACACACATGTAGATCAACTGTATATGAGAGTACTAACTACACAGGGTTTGAGTGCACTATGGAAATACAATTCAAAATAAAATAAATCCACATTAGAACCTCAAAACATATATAAAATCTTCTTTTAACTAAAAATAATATATTCTAAGCTATCTTCTTCCTCATATGATGTTTCCTTCTGTCCCTCTATCTTCTCACATAGGTAATGCATGGTTATTATTCAATTTCTTCACCAATATTTACCAAATATCAATAAAAAAAATTTAAATACACTTCAAAATTTATCAGTTTAAAATCTCCCATACACACACACACACACCATAATAATCCTATCCATTCAATATTTTGATGATAGAATCATACAAAGTTATCTCCAAATCTTAGAATGCATAATCTACAAAATAATGCATAAGAAAACATCATCACACAATCATTGGGTTCATTAATACTAAGAATTTTTTTCCTTTAACTAGTAATATTTTATTTAATATAACTCAACATAAACTTAGTAACCCAATCAACAATATTTATTATTTTTTACTTCTTACTACTTATGTACAAGCTTCTTTATAATATTACATACAATCAAAATAAGGTACAATGGACTGTGTAGCTTTCAACTTAAAAAAGGAGGTGCTTATTTTTGTCTTCTTGAATTAATCATTCCTTCCTCTCTTAGTTTTATCCTCTCACTCATACATCCAAAAACATAGAGTTTTTACAAAAATTTCAAAGGAAAACCTATAACTACCTTTTGATAACTACTTCTCATGTCAACCACCATAATATGGTAGTACCTTACATTTTTAAATGATTATTCAAGTCACACACCTATATAAGACCCATAAAAGTCTTTACATAAAATCTTACAAACATAACATTCCTTGCTATCATACCAAGACATTCCTAAACACACTTGACACATTCAAGTATTCAAATTGGTGTTTTGGTGGTAAAACACTATATAGACTCAAATTTGAAATTGATGACTACCTAAATATTTTAACTTATACAAACACACCCCAAATGACTCCTAATATCTATAATGACTCAAAATTGGAGACCATGAAGATGCCCCTACATCATTTTGAGTAGTATAATTAATGTTTTATGTCTCTTAATTGGAACTTCTCCATCACTAATGGGGGTTGAGACATTAAAACTCCTTAAAATATGTTTTTGAAAAAGTGGTATATACTTGGGGAATAATCACCCATGGAATTATTCAAATTACTTGAAAGGGAATATTGGTTCATGTATCTACATTTATATTCATTTCTTGACTTTTCAATTTCAAATAATTCAAAAATCTATAGATTATTTCATATTCTCTATCATGAGTGGAAATTTATTTCTATATTATTTATTTTAGATATTGTATGGATAAATATGGATGTTTTTTTAAAATTTGGAAACACCAAGTACAATTACACACATGTAAAAAATTTATTTCTTTTATTATTTTAATATATGATTTTAAATTCTATACTAAACAGGTGGAATTTGTAGATACTTAAATTTAGTATTAGACACTTGACATCATCAAGTTTTACATACATGAGTTGTGCATACATATATGAATCTTATACACAAATTTCCATATCCATTTATATATCTATTAACTTGGATAACCCAATTTTATATCATTAAAATTTAAGATCTCCTTAATTTGTGTCATAATACTCTAGAATCCAAAGATATTCTTACCATATTCTAGTTCCCCAATTTTCCATTTATGGATAATGGTGAAAAAATTATAATGGTGGTGGTTACTACATGTATCCTCCTTTCAAAAAAATTTCATAGGTTCCTTAATTTTTTTATTAATTGAAATATTTCTCTTCAGTCACCCTAAACACATTTCCTATGTCAATTATGGTGGAGGGGAAAGGGGTGAGGAACAAAGTATCATCTATCAATACAAGACACAACTATGGTTTTACTCCCTTGGAATTATATTGAAAACTATTTTATTTAAATTTGGAATTAATTTATGTATTAAATCTAATTAAGATAAAATGAATTGAATGTAGAAAATCTTGTAGATGACTTATTATTAAAAATTGAAATTAAAGTGATGAAATGGACAAAGATTGAATGATTGAAATAACTATAGAAAGCACAAAGAGATAAATAATAATTAGTTTACTAAAAAATATTATGTTTACTCTATGTGCCTAAAATAGGTATGGAAATGACAAATTCATACCTGATTATGCAATACAACTGAAATAATAACTATCATTGTTTTAGGTTTATATCGATTAGAAACAATCATGATCAATTATCATTTTTTTACATTTGATAAAAATATAAAAATAATTTTACAATAACCTACACCTACTATGAATATGATTATATGTGGAATTATACCTTCAACTGTGCACAGATGACCTATAAATGACCTATTCAAGATTGAAACCGCACTAGGGCTTGTGATAGATAAAAACCTAAAAAAGTAGAGGAATGTAATGGGTTAATCTAAACCCATTAACCCCAATGATTATTTAATTAAGCCTATAAATCCTAAATACTCTGAATATGGAATAAATATTCAATTATATCTCACACCTAGAGTGTGTACTGTGATAATGATCCTTTTCTACGTGTATGCATATAGAGATGTATTAAATACTTGATAATTATTTTCTTGACTCAGATAAAATAGGATCATAACTTGAATAATGGCTTATTAAATTGAATATAATCATATTTGGACAGAATATATAAGATTTTGTTATTTTGAAATAGTATAAGTGTGCCAAAAAGTGAAATTTACAATAAAGAATATGTGGATTATATGTGCATTTATAACAATAAAAATGGGTGAAACCTCATGCTACCTATACTAAAAATATGGAAAAATATGTAAGGGATTAAATTTTAAAAAGATCCATTATTTGGTAAAGGGAAAGATTGACTGTAAATGTTGGGAATGAATGGTGATCCTAACCCATGTAGGTTGATTCCTATCTAAGAGGGGTAACCTTTGATGTTAATATTTTAAAATGTCTATAAAAATGGTTATAGCAGTTTTTATCAATTAACAATATTTATTTAGGTTTAAAATAACATTGTATAAGGGGTGGTCTCATAAAAGTACTCAAGATAGAGTAAGGTCGAAAAATAGGACCAATTTAGGGGCTTAAATCAAGTAAGGTAAATGTGAGCCAAAATTGATACATCCAGTATTCAAGACCAAATTTGAGTATCTACATTTGTATCCCATTTAATCTAGAAATGAAATTACTAAAGTAAAATGCAATATATACCTAAGTGTGTACAACATACTTTTCATTTTTTATTAAGCTACAATCATGTAAGGTTTTCCTTTGTAAATCCTAAAATGATGTAAAATTAGTTAGTGTTCATACGTGCAATTTAAAATTTAAAATTTTCTTGATTTGAAAATGTTTAAAGATAAAGGAAGGATTAAATGTATATGTGTGAAATCAATGTTGATCTTATAATTTTGATTAAAAATTATGCTTCCTTGAAGCACTGGATAATTGGTTATTCCCACATGTTATAATCACAAGGATTGAGAGGGGGGTGAATCATTCATGAACTATCAAAGCAATATATTGAATTAAAAACCTATCAAGAACCATTTATATGAGCATGAGACAAGAACATAACACATAAAACACTTATTTGAGTGTGAAAACCTCAAGGGGAAGAAATATCATTGAAATCTACAAATGGAATATAGTCTTATAATACAAACATCAAGATTTAGTGAAGCACCACCTTCACATGGAACACCAACCCCAACAAGCCAAGTATCCACTTGACTAGGCTTTAGTAAGCACCTAATTACAAGGAAGAACCAACCCTCTAGATGACTTAGTACCAACTCATCCAAATTATTGATTTGATAACCTATAGGAAACCTTTCTTCTAAACTAACTAATGATGACCACCTCTTAATCTTTTCACACTCTTAGCCCTCTTAAACTACCTTCTAGGCTCTTTCACTTAACTAGGTCTCTTCAAGATGGATTAGGTAATTTGACCTTGATAGTCATATAAAATACCCTCATTAAAATATTCATTATATTTTATTTTAACCATTATGAATATATATAAGACCTATTTTATCTATTAAAAGTGATATGTCTTCTGCTTTAAGTCAGTCATTCTCTAACTCATCAATTAGGCCCATTAAGCCTTGCTCTTATACTAGGTTCTTTCTCATACACCACTTGGTCAGCCATAAATAATTTACCATTTATATTTTAAATAAAATATGCCTTATTACTTTCAAAAAACATTAATCAAACATTAAAATAGGTTGGTCATAGCATATAGGACTAAAAACCTCTTTTATTCCTTAACGAGACCTATTTCAATTAGGCCTTCATCAACAAACATTACCCTTTGATCTTCTTGGAGTGATTTAAAATTTAATACATGGAAGGAACACTTAAAATTATAATAAATTATACCCCTAATAATCTCATGTTATGTATATGATATATTTTATCTCTACTCACCACTTAAATCACACCATTAACACTATTCACAATTAGGCATGTGCATACCCAGAAATTTTGTCTTGAATTATTGAAGATAAAAAAATAATTAGATAAAAAACATGGAAATAGAACATATACATAAAATTTTAAAGACATAAAAAAAATTTAAATTTTAATTAGACTTCATTACATAGGGAAAAATGACTTAAACCCTTCTTTACAAGTAACCCACTCATAACTGCCAACTAGCCTCAAAACATAGTCATGGAAACAATGAAATTAAACACCTATAGGACCACTTTCATAGATGTAAAATTAATGTATATGATCCTATGAGTTCATTATAACATTATCATATAGATAGATAATATTTTAAAATGGAAATATTGGTCTTATAGACCAATCTCATAGTCTTGTACCGCATTGTCTCATTTGAACTAGATAAGTCAACTTATGAGTAACATTTTCATCATATCCACTGACCTCCAAAAAATATATCCAATATTAATATGTATTAAAATTATTTAATAACATATTCATGTACTTGGATTCATCCTTAATCCATGATAACACATCCCTAATCATCTTTTCACTTCTACTTGGTTTCCTCACTATTTGCACCATTAGGTCTATTAATGACTGTTCAACTTAGATAACTAATTTAGTAACCTAAGGTCTATAACATACTCAAAAACCACCATGAACATAAAATTTAAGTCTCAATATTTTTTCTCCATCCATTTAGCAACTTTGACTTAGTCAACTCTGATTACTACAACAAATTATTGAAAAATAAGGCCTTTTCTTTAGGGTCCATGAACTCACCTAAAAAACAAATCACACTTAGAGGTTCTTGGGAGAGTTGAATATGACCTCTAATTAATTTAATAGCCAAAATAATCCATGATTTAAAAATTAGAACAAGATCTTTCACATCAGGTCATTGTTAGGGTTTTAGAGAGGGTTAACATTATTTTTTATATTAATAATTGTTTATAAAGGATTGACCATTATTTTAAAAATAATACCTAGATATATTAGCTAAGAACCTTCTCCATCTCTCCTTTATATCTCAGGTTCTCATGTCGAGGTTACACATGCCAATAAACACCTAAAAGTCATTCTGGAGTTAAGAACCCTCTTTTTTATGCATTTGAGAGACCTCAAAACATATTTTCAAGCCTAAAACTTAAAAATTTGATCTTAGACTTGGTCAAAACACTTGGAAAAATCTATCACACTATTTCCAATGCTTATATTCTCATTCTTATCTTTAAATCTAAATCTCATACCTCATTTGGCCACCATCTCTCTCTCTTTGCTTGCTTAGACCTTGACCTGTAAGTCACATTAGGCCTTAAAACTAACCTTATAACTAGTTTCCAAGCTCTTAACACCTCATATACATGCTCAAACAATGTCATAATATTTCATATGTCTTTTCAACAACTCATGGTGCCTCATTAGGCCAAGTAAGGTTTATAGGTCATCTAATTGCATACTAGGTTCATAGGTCCTACCCCTATAGGCTTACCTTGAGACTCATTTGAGTGATCAAATGCCTCACATACATGTTAAATAAACCTCATAGATATTTTTATTCCTTTTTTCATCTATCTCATCAAGCCCCCATGCTCAAATCTTCTCACTAGGACTCTTCATGCTATGACTAGGCTTCTCAATCACTTACAAATTAACAACTAACCTTAGAACACTTACTGATGATTTTATACCTTGATCACATTTATTAAATTCTCCTAAAATAATGTCATACCTCTCAGTGATGCTATCAAACAAGATCATTCTTTGATGATATCATGAACACCTTTATTAAGAACTTTTGACATTAATGATAACATTAATGCCAAACTTCAATAATAGGAACAATTCTCAATACTACAAAGCACTTGGAGGGATTGGTTCCTTTATTGAACCCTGGTGAATTGAGTGTGATTGATCCCCAATTTGAAGTGAACATATATATAAAATATGAACCCATTGATTTATCCATAAACTTGATTTTCATTGTTGGTATTTGTAACCCCAAGATGGAAACATGTTTAAATACATAATGCATTCAGAGGCTATGATGTTAAAGTTCCCAATATTCATTATGCACATAATGGATTTAACCACTATAAATTGGCATATACATACATACATACATACATACATACATGTATATATATATATATATATATATATATATATATATATATATATATATACATACATGTGTGTGTGTGTGTGTGTGTGTGTAATATACATACACACATACATAAACACATATACATACATACATACATATAGACACTTTGTTCCTTAGTTTTTGTGATACTTGTAATAAAAATTTGAAATTATAAATGCCTATAAAATAAGGGAAGGGTGCCATTGCCCTTCTCATGACTTTGTACTTAGAAATTTTTTGTGAATGAATTAGTACCATGATCCCTAAATAAGAAAAATATTATAGTGTCCATGAAACTATTTCATTCCCCCATGTGATAAATGTGAAATTTGGGTCTATATGTAGATGTAAACTTTATAATTTTTATTTTAAATTTGTTGCATATGCACCCAATATGTATGAATATGTAATTTATTATTTTAATGCTAATTTATAAACATGTTATATTCCCTCATAATATATATCAATATTTAATTTTGTAACTATTATAAATTATCTAAAACTATATTATGTATCCAAAACTAATTTTCTATTCATAGAGACTTATCTCTATATGAAAAGTCCATTGAAATTTTCCCCTTTTGAGGTGAGGGATATGCCTTGAAAGTCACCCATATTAGAAGAATATTTAATTGTATAATCCAAATAAATATATAATCATTTAATATCTTGGTATATGATAAAATTTATGTCACCATAGTCATATATATATGATTTAAAGCATGAATATAACATATAAAATAAGGCCTAAGGTGTTAAATCTAGATAAATGTATGAATGATGCTCACAATAGTAGTTGTAATGTAAAAAGCCTATGTAATATTTAGTGCATGATATGGATCATGTAAATCATCAAGCTCAAAAAGATAAAAAATAAAAAAAACACAATAAGTGCAATGTCAAAAAAAGGGCCAAGGGCTAACACACAAATAAAAGTATAATGTTTCTAACTCTGAGAATGCCAAGGACCACACACAATAAGGACAAGGGCTATACACATAGTAGTCATGAATATGTCAAAGTTATACACAAGGGATAAGGGTCATTCACCTAATGTGCATGAATATGTCACAGTCACACATAAGGGCCAAGGGCCATACATAATAGACAAGCAAAGTATAATCTACTATGTACAAGTAATATCATCAATGGAGCATAGATCTATAAATATAGTCTACACCATGCATATGTAATGTAATAATATCCTATAAAATAACATATTCATGTATACTATGAAATATATAGATGTTATAAAGATATGTGTAAACAATATATAAATCAACATAGTATATGTTTTATACAATGGTAACACTTGTAAATACCTTAACCCTTGGATAAGATGCCTCACACTGGGTAGAGGAAATTCAAACATCTAAGTCCATGAAAAAATTATATGTCTTGCATAACACTCATAATTACCTATGAAAATACATGTGTGATATATAAAATATCATGATATTTACCAATCATAAGATAAATAAAATATGAAAATGACATAAAGTAAATGCCTAATCATGCTCATGTCTTGATTTTATATTTTTATAATATTTTGAATGGTTTTGTATTTTTAACACATTTGAACTTTTTTTTTAATTTTTTAATTTTGAAACAAGAACAATAAAGACTAGGAGATAAAACATGGGTTCTAAATTATAAGAAAGGGAAGGAATCTGAACAATATGTAACATGTATTGAGGTAAAATAAGCATTGATGGCCATATATGATCAAGATGCACCCACTGGATATGTGAATTATACCTAAAATTCATGTGGGGATAAAATAGGGATGTGGAGGAATGAGTGTAAATCCTTGTCTTATCAAATGTACAATTGTCAAGGTATGTGACACACATGTATGAGAAACATAACACATAAAAAAAGATTTTGCATGAGTAGTAGTGTTTTTAGACTACAACTGAATTTAGTATTGAAAAATTGGATATATTAAGGCTTTATTTTCTTAGACTTTGATGTGACTATGTATAAAGTGACAAGTTAGGATCAATGATAATAATGATGGTCTATAAATGACTATTTTTTGTTGATACTATATGTGATGGAAAATTTAGTCTATTCTATTTATACTATGAAAATAGCATGCTAAATGTAAATATGTGGAGATATTAGATAAATGTTTGGACTATTCAAATTAAGAAAGTGAAAAATAAAATCTAGGAGGCCTAAGCTGCAAAAATAGCCAAGTTCTATAAGATTGATCGAATCAAGAAAAATGTATAAAGAGTATAAGAAAATAATGCACAAGAAATCAAGGAGATATGTATAGTAAATGATGTTGCTAAAAGGCAAGGATCTCATTAAGGGGATGCCCACATGTATGTTGTCCATCATTTAGAATATTGTACCAATAATTTTAATAATCATAATCATAATCACAATCACAATCACAATCACAATCACAATCACACTCACAATCACAATCATAATCATAATCATCGTCTTGATCTTAAAATTTTGATATGCCACTCTGATCATTTTTGGAATATTTAAATGAGAAACCAACTGCATCATATATTGGAGTTATCTTTTTGTATTTTTGTTGTTTCTCTTGATTATGTTCATCGATATTAGGATATTTCATCTCATTCTGAATTATATAAGAATCGGGTATCAATTCTTGAATACTAGAAAGAGAAATGGTTTATTATTTGACTTATTGACCTGGAGACATAATAATATCTTTGACCTTATCTTATTCCTCTATGCATGAATTATATATGATGTTTTAATCCCCAAAAACCCCATTTTTACCATTATTATTTTTAGTAACATGTTTATTTTATTGTATTGTTATTTTTCTTGAGTATGTTCATCATTTTTAGGATCTTGCATCTCATTATAAATTAGATAAGAATTGGGTATCAATGATTGAATATTAGGAATAAAAATGGTTTATTCTTTGTCTTATTTACTTGGATACGTAATCATAGTTTTGACCTTATCTTGGTCCTCTATGCATGAATTATATATGATTTTTTAATCCCCATAAACCACATTTTTACCATTAGTATTTTTAGTAACATGTTTAATTTGAACTTCCTTCATGAGAAACACTCTCTTAAGGCTGCCTTATTTCTTATCTTGAGGTTTTTTTAAACTCTTCTTTTGGTAGTTTATCTTTTAATAACTTATCTTGATGTAACTTGTGTAAGCTATCTTGTTTTTAATTTTCCCTTGGTTTTTTTTCACTTGCTCTTTAGGTGATGTAATCATTGTTTTGGTAGGTTTATTGATTAATTTATCTATTATAGGATCACCAATATCAATGATACTTTGTATTATTATTTCAAAGCCCAAAAACTATTGTATTATGCTCATGCATTCTATGGTATTTAATATTATTTTTATCTCTTTAGAGGATGTATAGGAGGTAATGTGATAAACCTGTTTTAAACAATTTCCCTTAGAATATGAATTAAACTATTTTTTACCTTATGTACACTTTTGAAATATATGGTTGTAGATATATCATGTTTTGGATTCCACTCTTGAGTTGGATTATTTATTTATCTCTAGGTTTCTTAATTTGTTTATTTATTATAGGATCACCACTATCAATGATACTTTGTATTTTTTCCTTCAAAGCCTAAAAACTATATGTATGATGGAAAATAAAGAATCCATAATCATAGGTGATCAATTATAAAATAAAATGGAAACATATGTGATAATTTGAAAACCAACATTTTAGACTACATCAAATTGAGTCCATATTCAAGGAGATCTCAACTATATATATGATGTTCATGCATTACATAGTATGCATAACAATTTTATTTATTTATTTAGAGGATGCATATGAGTTAATGTGATAAAATTGTTTTGAATCATTTCCATTAGAATCTCAATTAAACTCTTATTATAATTATGTACACTTTTGAAATATGTAGTTGTAAATATACCATGTTTTAGCTTATAGCCTTGAGTTGAATTTTTTTGAGGCACACAATATCTGGATGGAGGTGTAAATATATGATTAACATTGGCATGATTTGGATTATTTGTATATGTCATCTCAATTTTAATTGATGTGATCCTTAAAATTAAAATTTGATTTTTCTTTTCCAAATATTCTATGGATGCTCTCATAGTGACTATTTTATCTTGAATGGCATTACAAACACAAGCCTTAGGTACTTATTATTGATTATGCATATAAAAAACATTAAGAAGGTTTGTGGGAAGTGAATGGGGATGAGGATGGTTTGGTAAAATAGAACCCTTTTAGCTCACTTTTTATATGGACTTTGCTCATTATAACAAGAAATCAAAAAGTATTGAGATTGTTCATTAGTTGTTTGATCCTTACTAGATTTAATTAATTTTATTAAATGATTGTTATTGATGTTTAATATTAGGGGAAGATAACATGTAATAAAAAATAATAAAGTTAGGTGAAAAATAAATAAATAATGTGCTCATCCATCATAGCCATATATTATTAGTAATTTGAGAAGCAAGCAATAGAAAGCTAAAATTAAATTCCTAGAAAAAGGATAATTTCTATGTATGGAGATTAGTAAATTCCTATAAAATCCAAGTTTACAATAATATTCTTGCATTGTCAAATATCAAATCTAAGGTCAAAATAAAATGCTTCTAGTGTCAACTATCAAATAAGGTTAAATTAAAATGCTTTCAATGTTAAATATTCAATTTAAGGTCAGAATAAATATCTTTTTGTGTTAGATGTTGAATCCAAAGCTAAAAGAAAGTTATTTTAGTGTTAGATGTTAAATCCAATGTTGAAATAAAGTTATTTTAGTGTCAGATATTGAGGAATTTATCTAAGTTTTTAAAATAATTAATCAATACTTGAATAAAATGTATGGGTTCACCAATATATTTTATCAAAATTTGGAACTAACTGGGATATTAAATTTAATTAGGATAAAATGAATTGAAGGTAGAAAATGTTGTAAATGGCTTGTAATTAGAAAAATGAAAGTAAAGTACTGAAATGGACAAATCTCAAATGTCTAAAAGAGGCTAACTACATAAAGTGAAAAGAGGAAATGCATACTTAGATAATTAATTCCTTATATATTTAATGTGTGTGACTAAAATATGGATAAAATGATCAACTCAGACTTAATTATGCATGTACAATTGAAACAATTACTATCACTATTTTGGGTCAGATCAACTGGAAATAGTCAAGATTGATTATCACTTTTTATCCCAATGGGTTGATCTTGAATTATTTGGGAAAATATAAAATTTATTGAATATTCACCTAGACCTAGACCTACACCTACACCTACTTGAAAAATTATTTTATGTGTAATTTATACCTTTGACAGTACGTAAATGACCTAAAAATGACCTCTTCGAGGTTAAAACCCCATTAGTGTTTGTGATAACTAAAAACCTACAAAATGAGAGGGGTGAGTGTAATGGGCTGAACTAACCCCAATCACCCCTGTAATGATTGAAATTTGATTATGTATCCAAAATAATTTGATGAGGGAATCACTCCTCAAATGGTTCTCCTACCGAGAGTGTGTAGTACAATAGTTATCCTTTGCTACATGTATGCATTTAGAGATGGATTGAATACTTGATAATTATTTTATTTACATAGATAAAATAGGATTGTTAATTGGATAAGGGATGATTCAAGTGAATAGAATTAGATTTGGAAATAATAGGTCATCTTTGCTCAATGTGCCCAAATATTGAAATTGTTGAGTAGTATAATAAGTGGCTTAGATATGCATTGATAACAATCCAAATGGGTGAAATCTCATGCCACCTTTCCTAAAAATATGAACCAACCTATAAGGAAGGGTTTAAATTTGATAAAAAAAATTTCTAAGGAAATAGAAAGATGAAACCATAATGGTCAGGATTGATTGATGATGCTAACTTATGCAAGTTGATTTTGGTTTGGGAGGGGTATCCTTTGGTTTTTAATAATTTTAAATGTATGTACATATAATTAGAGGTGTTTTTATAAATTAATTATAATTTAATATAAATAAATAAATAAATTATAAGGGATGGGCTTGTATAAGTACTCAAGATAGAGTGAGGTGGAGAAATTAGAGCAATTTAAGGGCTCAAGTCAAGTTAGGTAAATGTGGGACAAAACTAAAATTATCAAGTATTCATGACCAAATTTGAGAATATAAATTAGCCAATTGAAAACTTAGATATCTATTTGACACAATCTTGAGACATTATCCAAAAGTATATAAATCTAAAAATCCTCAATAGAACAATCTTATAGCCAAATTTGAATATAAACATAGGAGGAAATTTTTATGTTTTCAAGTGTCAAAATCCAAAGCATTAAATTATATTGAAATTTAATTGAGTACACATACGGATAGGTGGGATAAATACATGTGATTTGAGACCATTAAATAACATTGAAACATAGGTAGTGATAAAACACTCAACAAGGAGTGGTTAGGGTTTTCTAACCCATAGTTATAACCCCTTTTTACATTTATATCTATTATCAAAATTAAATATAGGGTTTCAAGGAAATGAGAGCCAAAAATTAAAAAAAAATCATATGTATAACAATCAAAAAATTACATATAAATCATACATATAGGTAGTCATAGGGATATATGGCTTAATATTTTAGAAAAATAAATAGGGATAGTATCAGTAGAAAGTAGATAATACAAATTGATGTAGGTGTTTGGCCCTCATCAACAACATCCAAAAATGTTCTAAAAGTATATATACTAAGTCAAAAAATCATAAAGATATTATAGATCATATTAAATGGATTATACACATGTAGTGAGTAATACAGATCAAAAAATTAACTAAGTACCTTCTCTCCACTCCTTGATCATTTCTATTTTAGTAAGTACAATCTATCTCTTTATTACATTCATGTTTTTTATGTGGAATGGTATTTTTTTTTAATATCTAAATTTTAATAGTTTTATCTTATTTATATCCACTAGATCCAAAAAAAATAAAACACTCTCACCTTGGTTGAGGTCTAGTCTCTTAGTCTTGTAAGAAGAAATCATCTATTACATTATCATCAATAGAGGTAGAGTTTTGAAGTGCCATTTTAGATAGATAATAGGATCTATGAAATCTACAATTTTTATAGAGTTCATAATTTAATAGACACATCACACTATAATTTGGTTTAATAACTAGTATGACATACACACTTCTTATAATCTAGTGGATAATCACTGCACAACACACATTGAGATCCACATGCATTTCATGTGAAAGATCATTTTATATGGTGTTCCCTACTTGGACTAATTTACTACATAGGATCATGATGTAGACATATTCACTAATCCTTTAGCACCACTTCACTACCTTCATTTATGATTGATGTATGGGCTGAAGGAAATAGTCCTTATAGAGGTTCACCTTGATTCCTTCTTATATTAATTTACTAGATTATACATGGGTACCTAGGTGGGACTATTTTTAAAAACACATATTTAAGGATACACCTCATTATCCTTTTATTTTTTTAAAAAAATCTCCCTAAGTTGAAATTAATGGGGTGTTAGTGTGTTCATATTAGGCTAAATGTTAGCATTATTTACTATTCTATATATTTTTTCATGTATACACTAGGAAACGGTTACATCCCACTTAGTTAGAGTTACTAAGTTATCCTTCATAAGTTTGTATAGTACATTTACATCCAATATATTATGATAATTATTCATATGATTCATACACATGCTCATTCATAGGTTATGGTGTGTAACTCAAACTTTTGATGTTGTGACTCCACTTATATTGGTATGTAACTCCATATTTTTGATGTTATAACTCCAATTCTCATGGTGTTTATCTCAACCATTTTTTTAGATATAGGTAAAAAGTGGGATTTAAGGACCCAAAACCATTACACAAAGAATAATAATGTAAATAGAACCACATATCATGATTAAATAAGAGTCTGCCAGGGAAAAACCAAAAAACCAAATATGAACCAACAAAGAAATAAACAATAACCCATAAAAACTAAAATACAAGGAACCAACCAAGAAAGATATGAAAGAATAAGAATAAGACAAATCCCACTAGTGGGATAGGCATTCTAATCATTTTTTCCCATAGCCTTCTTAGTCTTGCCTCTAATTATTTTACATGGGCTTTTCATGATTATAGTCCCCTCCAAGTCTTTAGTTAGTATCTGGGGATTCTCTTGAGAATATTTATTCTTGATACAATCATTTTCATTTTAATCTTATTGATATATTTTACTTGATATTATTCCTCTTACTCATCTCTATGAATTGCCTCAATTCTAGAGTCTAGCTTGATTTATTGCTCCTTTCTAATAATCCCCTCCCTAACACTACCCCCACCAAAGTCTAGGATATCCTATATGATTGATTTGATATTGCTTCTAAATATTTTTATCTCTCCTGACTATCTCAAGAGACTCCCCTCAACAACCTTCAACCATTTCTTCAACAAGTTAATAGAAACCACTTTCTAAAGTTCTAGCTTAGGCCCTTATACAAGAGCCTCCTTACTCCCTTCTAATTATTCCACAAACATAGGAGGATACATGTTATCAATAGTTATATTCACCTACTTGAGATCCTAACCATCCCATTCATCATCATCAGAGATGAACAACCTATATTTTCCCATTAGAGTCCTTTGACCCCTTGCTCTGTGAAGCTTGGACCATAGTCTGCTTGGAGTCCTTATAATCATCCACCAAAAACACATTATCTTCCACATGGGTGACCATTTCTAGTCCCTTTGAGATTATTTCCATAATAAACAAAACACATTTATCCATCAATTAGAAAGACTCTCTCACAATAAATAATATTAGAGATCGATGATAATGATATAATTATCCTTGTGGAAAGACTCTATTGTGGTTTCTATGGAACCTAATAGATAAAATGTTAATCTAATATCATACCTATTTTTCAAATGATTCATACAAATGTCTTGGGGTGAGTGAACCAAAAAAAAAAATTCCTTCAAGGGCTAAATACCTCATCAGCTACAAGCATATCCTGAGCCATTTGAAAGGTAGGTCTTCACTTAATAACCCTTTTTTTACTTTTAGGGATTATTCCTTAGAATTTAAATTTTTTTTAACCAGCTCAAATTTTCTCATTTTATCTTTAAACACCTTAAGGCCCTTGGAAACCATGCTTGTGGCTTTCACACTAATTTCCTTTGACACATTTATCATAAATTTGCACATTCTCACAACTTTATTAGTCCAAGCTTTGGTAAATTCCACCGACTGAATGGGATCATGGCTCATAATGCATTCCATAAATTGAGTAATCCCACCTTTGCTTAGGATGATCCAAACCACTAGATTATTCTTGACATCCTCATAAGACACATGCTCAACATAGTCCAAATTTCCACCCATTTTCTTAATTCTGATAGGTGAAGTAATACCAGAATCCAAGCTTAAATAAATTAAGATGGGGAGGAGGATGAAAATACAAATCACATACTTGGATTTGACATCCTCACTCCTCCATAAATAATCACCCTTCCTCTCATGTAACACAATGATTACACATAGATAGAAAAAATTACTCCTAAAAGTAGAAATAAATTCCCACGAGTGATTGATAAGATCCCTCCCTCTAACACTAAGATTGATTTGAAAGAGATCTCCAACAATGATTACATGATAATGCCTCAACTTCTACCTTTTTATATATTTTTATGGACTTAAAACTTCCTTCCAAACTAATTTTAAAATTGCTTCCCTCTTTTCATCTAAATGACCACTCATAGATGTACTCACCCCAAATATCCACTTTAGACAACCCCATATCCCTAAATAACTTGTTAAGAGATAATAAATACTAGAGATAATGAATCCTAACCTTAAGGATAAACCTTTCTTATTTTTAACTAAAATTATAATTATAAAGTTTTAGTAGTGCCTCTTTTTATAAACACAAGGGCTTGTATATTATTTTAAAATTAATTTATTTAATATAATTTTAATATCATAAATTATACTCTCTATGCATTTTTGGAATGATTATTTGTATTACAGAAGTTTCCTAGCACATGATTGAATGTTTTTCATTATTCTAATAATAAACACCAAGTTCTTAATAAAAACATATCAATTATTTATTGAAACCTAGTTTCAAACCCTAATCCCATAATATGGTAAGGATAAATGACGTCTCATTTCTATCACAAGATTTTTAAAAATAAATATTTATAAGCAAGGATATTTTATTAGCCACATCCCATCACACGTCGTTAAGGCAATTTAAAATCAATCTATTATTTCATAAGGTGTGGGATTGGCAGTCACACACACAATATTCATTTTCAAAGCATAGGATTTTAAAAATCTATTATTTCATCATAATATTGCATAGGGATTTAATGTTATAAAATAGGTAAAAGTACATTCATTGAGCTCTTTAATGCAGTAAACCATAAGCCCTTCTAGGGAAAGGTGGAACTTGAGCAACACTCAAACACTCATCTCATAGGCAATGATAGTATGAGGGTTAGATAGGGATAGGATTGAGATAACTTCATGCTCAGAGGTTTTAGTTGGTAAAAAAAATTGGTAAAAACTATGCAAAGGGGGCCTGATGAAATATATGTAGAGATAGGACATGACACAGGTCTCACAAAATAGTTCATGGCTTCTTGGAATAAAATAATTATGGAGATAGGGGGATTAAAATCTCTATTATTGAGGAACTAATCAATGTGGTTACTAGAATGTCCTACGAGGGGTTGACATATTTTAAACACTAGTTAAATAAAATGGAGATGATGCATAGGTTCTTTGGGATAAATGAAACTATAAAAATCTATAAGGGATTCCTATGAATACACCTATTGAGGTACTGGCTGGAGGTGTGTCTGAAAATCATGAAATAAATTAATATGGAAGGTAAGTTTACACTTATCTTCTCACATCACTTTCTTATTATTAAAAATTTTCATGATTTTAAAATTATCTTAACCTATTACCTACTTAAGTCCCTTGAAATCATAGCCCTCACCTTCTAAATAAATGAAGTGAATGTTATCTTTCATTAAGTCTTTAATATTTTTGTTTGTCAAGTATGGAGAGATCATGAACAAGAAATAATTCCCATTTTGAGGGTCTTATATGAAGGATGAATCCCCCAAGGAAGACCCAACCATGGAAACCCACTTCTCTCTACCTATACCCTATCCCACAAGTTCATTTTCCAAGAGCACCATGGGGGAACTCCCTCTCTAACTTGAAGTAACCAAACCAAAACCCATTGAATGTGAGGAAGGGAATATTTAAAATTCTTCTAAAAGAGGAAATTCCCCCCTCTCTAAGGTAATCAAGAAGAAAAAATAGTTATAGGATTTTAAAAATAAAATTCATGAAGATGGAATTATCCTGGTTGGTTTGATAAAGGATTGGAACTCCATAAATAGGGAAGCTACTAAAATGATACAGCCCCTTTCACAACACACCAGTGTTGAGGGTCCTCCCTATAAATAGGATATTGGGTTGATGGAGGTCCATTATCCAAAATCCCCTCTCAAATCACCCCTCAAAAAGCATTGAAGAAGGATCTACCTCAAAAGAAACCAATAATGATTATGCCAAATGAAGTTGTGTAAGGCCCAAGTAACATAACTCAGGCAAAGATCACCAAGAACATGATAATGGAGAAGGCAAAGGACAACGATGCCAATAAGTCACTCATGGAGGATTATTTATTCCCTGAGTAATTTCTTTACTATATTTTTATGTTTTCTCTTCTACATTGGAAATTAATTGGCTACTTTTGCCCTACTATCTATTTTTCTTAGACCTTAGGGCTTACTTCATTTTATTATACTTTTATTAAAACTTAGGTTGAATGTCCTTGTAAAACATGATAATTTTAACTTATAAAATAAAAATAATATTTTTTTAAATGAATGAGCACATTCCATTCTTTCTTATGCTACAATAAAATTTTCTAAAATGTATGTATTTTAGCTAAATATAGTTTAATTTGCTAGATTAATGAGAGGTACAAGGTACCTTACCCTGATAAATAGGAGTTTAGAAAAAATAATGTAAGATTCATTCAAAAGTTTAATTTATCACCAATTATTATATATCTCTAGCCTCCCAACCTTATGAATAAACTTGATTTTTCCTTGATTGACAAATTTACCAATATAGTTTGTATGAGCAACTGATAAAAAGACATAATAAAAATTTAGTCTTGTAGTATCCCAAATAATAGTATAGAACTCTAAAGAAAAATAAATAATTCTAGGAGCCTTATCTACTACCAAATTATTAACTACTACATGGAGATATATAAAATATAGAAGTTGATCTCATGCTACTATTTTCTCTCAATGAAGTTTTCAATGAAAAAAATGTAGACACTTCATGGGTCAGGGAAGATGGCTAAGAAAAAAGGACTCCATGGTAATGGGTGACAAAGTATTTTAATATATTAGGGAGATGTGTCATTTTTATTTTCCTCACAAATGGTTTTCACCCTAAACATTGCTTGCCTAGATAAAATATGGGGGGGGGGGGGGAGAGATTCCTTATAGTCATGGTATCCTATTATTAACTAGTGTATATAGGCATATATTTGGGAAAACTAAGATTGATAATTCTATTAGACCTTGATTTTATTATGCCATGAGGTATATGCTAGAGTGAGTGTGTTCACACTCACTTATGAAGGTAAGCTAAACTAGGGAGTTTTTTAATATTGTTGAGAATCTACTATTGTGTGCACACACATTTTTTAAGAGAACCTAAATAATATATTCCCATATATTTAAGGACATCAAAATAAGCACTTAGTTTTTTTAAAAACCTCTCTTGATAATCGAATATGTACTCTCTTGTTTATTGGTGTCAATTGGGTGACACACACGTACATCTGAATATATTAAGAGACTATTGTGCATATTATTCCTATGCATTTGTTCATGATGGTTGTGAATATTATATGTGCACTGTCACAATTATATTGGTAATGGTTTTTAAGAGAGATCATGCATTTTCATGAGAGAATATCTCACTCCAATATTATATTTGAAAAACTCCATGTAGCAATTACCAAACCTCCCAGCACTATTTCAAGCACTTGTGTTGTTTTTTGAAAAATATTTTGGATTGTACGTGTCTTATTTGGTAGTAGAATTCAATTATTTGGGAGATTTTGTATTTTTTATATTCATTTTATCTATGAATATGGTTCTTTGGTATTACATTTAAAATTAGGACATACACACTCTGGTTGGGTTGGAATTTGACTTTATATGTTTTTGCCTTCATTGATCAATATTGAAGCATTAAAAATAGGCATTCTATTTTATAGTTGGTCATATGGGTTCTTGGTTTCATTTAGATCTATTCTCTATTTGGCCTTATTATTGATTTATTAGTTGAATGGTTCTTTGCTAGATTATCAAATCTCTGACAGTGTTTGTTATATGTCACTTTCAAACATTTTTTTAGCTTAATATTGATTGGATGTGGCATTGATGTATTGGTATGATCATTATATTAATTATAATTACATTCATATATATTGAAGGGTTGATAATTACATACTATTCAGTTTCAATACTGTGGTAAGATCTTACTATGTCCTAGATATTATTTCTTGTGTTTCAACATTTCCATGGGTCTAGCATCCTTTACAACCTAACTTCCAATTGAGCAACATGGTAAAATTTTGTCTCCCACCTTCCCCTCTAACAACCTGACTACCAATTGAGCAACATGTTAAAATTTGGTCTCCCACCTTCCCCTCTAATAACTAAACAATAATTCTCCACATTTCAAGTCCATTGAATACAACCACACTCATGGAATCCCTCACCAAATATCTACCTTATTTTTTCATTCAAATACTACCTTCTTTGTTTGCCATAGTTAGTTGAATTCCATTGAATTCACTATAAACCAATGAAAACTATCTCACCTAGACTCAACATTACACTATGCCTTCTTTCCATTAAAATAAACACCAATGTTTACTAAATAAATGGTTTATTTCTTATTTTTAATTTCAAAACTTAATGTTTGGAAACTTTAAACAAAAATATTTCCATAATTTTGGTCAATTACTAAATAACAAAGTCAATATCATAATTTTGATATAACCTTGAAATGGTAGAGGCTAATAGGTCAACCCAATTCATTTTTCATTAAAATTTCCTTTAAGGTATTTATTTTGAATATGAATTAAAAGTGGATTGGTGTTAAACCTACATTTAAAGCATTAAGGTAAATGGAGAATTAGGGGTCGATCTCTTACACCACACTTAATACATTTTTTGATAAAAAATTCCTTAAAAAAAGATTTTTGTAAAATAGGGATTTATCAAAAAAGGGGGGAAATAGATTTTTATGTGGCACCAGGACTTTATTTCCTAGGTTATTTATTTTGTAAATGGAGTTATGCCTTTTTACAATTGTAAAATTAAAACATATCATTTGTAAAAAAAAATTGGCCCTCTTTCTTGAGGTCACACCTATTGAGGGGAGTATTTTTGTATGAAGGGCACCTTTAGCCATTATTGGAATTATATTATGTTATATTTCTTCCATCATATTGGAAAAGGTTAGAGTGTGAGGTATGGTATGAAAAGAGGTCATACCCCTTCATAGATAAAACAAACTTATTTTCACTCTTGTTCTCCTCTCTCGAGTTTTGTGCCATGTGTACTTATTGGATTTCTTGTTATACCACATTATTATACTTGCCATCACACTTTACAATTCAAACATACATTTTTGACTATGCTTGATGTTTAACATTTGAGTGTGCACTTTATTTTTTTGTGCCACCATTGTGGACTCACGTTTTCCAGTAGAGATCAACACCCATTTTATTTTTTGGAAGGGTCTTTTTTAATTTTGTGTGATTTGGGTCAAAAATTTGTAAAAAAAATATGTAGTTATAAGTAGTTTGGGCAGGGTGATCTATCTTATTAAGTGATTTTTTGGTGTGATTTTTATTATTACTTTAGTTGTGTATTAGGAAATGAAAACCAAATTTATCAATCCCCTCAACACCTCAAACTAAAACACATGGAATATGAAGATGATTACTCATTTTTAGATGAAAGGCTTATGAAGAGTTGTGTTTGGCAAATTTATAAAATTTATAGATGAGGAATATATTGTGTTAATTACATACTTAAAAGATGAGTAAATATTTTTCATTCATGTTAATGTTTAAAAAAAAATTAATTCTAATATTATACATGCAATATCACCTAAATAAGTTTCAGATGCTATTGTAACATTATTTGGGGAGGCAAATGAGTCCTTTGAGCCCTCATTTATTTCACCTCCTTAATTTATTAGTGAGGAATTGTATTTTCAAGATGATACAATTACACCATATTTTTTGATGACACAGAAGAGGAAGATACATCTCTTTTTGATACTCATATAGATGCACATTATTTTTCCTATTGTGCCTTATGTAAAGCCATATTTTACAACACTATAGGAAGAAAACAATAAATTAATGAAGTAGAATTTATTTATGCACTCCCCCATTCATATCAAGGGTTATCTCATTCACTCCCTATGTGACATGATTTATATCAAGAAAAACTAGACTGATATGTTGGAAATTCATGCCGTTATTTCTAGTCCATCATGTAATTCAGAATCTAGCACACATCCACTTGATGCACTTTCAAATTGTGACCTACCAAATCTTGAACTTGTTCATGTTGCTCTCCTATTATTTTATCTAATTATTATGTGAATAATTTTGTTACCCAATTTGCATATACCACTCCATTTACACCTACATATATGCCTACCTCTTTGGAGAGGCATACCACTATCTTTAGCTCCCACGTGATTCATTCCATGGGTCACACTACTATACTTGTAATAATTAGAAATAATATACATGGTATTACTACCCCAATCCATCTTGTTAAGTTGATTAATTAGAATGTCATTGGTAATGACACAAATGTTTCATTAGGATAGTTTTATAGAGATCCATCCTTCATTTTCTGCTCTCTTTATGAGGATATTGAGCTACATAAAATCTCTACCACACCTTCACTTGAGCTTGAGAAATTTGAGACTCTAGTTATCAACTATAATCATCATGACACTTTTTAGGATGTTACCATAAATTATTCTATTATGGGATTTGCACCCACTCATATATATGTGTGTATGATCCATGATGAGAAATTTATTCTTAAATTGCATGACTATCTCATCACACCTAGGGACATATTATTGATATATTCTGTATCTATATCATTAATGTTGGCATTCTAATTCATATTTATGGTGGAGATTGTTCTCATATAGACAAGTAGCTAGTCTGGCGAAGCTTAGTGTCAACATTTTAGTGTTTGAGTAGTGGAATTTTCCCATTCATGCATATTTTATTGAGTCACTCTATTAATTTCATAATTAGGTGGGTGTGTGCACATACTTATTTAGGTGTTTCACTCCTTGTTAGTCCTTGGTGCACCACTAACTCTATTGGAGGTAGTTGTTTGAGTGAAATTTTATTTGATTGTATTCACTCCATTAAGTGCACCTACTATAAAATTATGTTGATATTTTGAGTCATTATTATTGGGTTTCCTTAGAACATACATTATATTCTACACTTTCATTTGGTTTTTCTTTTTTGTAGGTACATTGAAGTGACACATTTCATACATGGTGACTCTTTTTTCCCAATTTTTCAATTAGTGTTTTTTAATAAGTGAGCCTTGTATAGAGTACTAATTTTTATTTTATTTTGTGGTTAAATTAACTTGAGATTAATATATTTTGGTAATATGGATTGGTTACTAGAGGGAAACTTAGTATTTCACTATGAATTTTTACATGGGTACATGATCATGCCTAATTATCAAGTTCCATCAATCTCTTTGTTTCCTCTTTTCTCACTCCATATTCTATGCTTAACAGAGGGTGTTGGAGTGAGTATGTTCACAATAATTTACAAAGTTAAGATAAACTATGGGTTTTATTGTATATTATTAAAAATATACTATTATATGCATAAATTATTTGAGTGCACAGAAGAGTAGATTATCCTATATTTAAGGAGATCACAATAACCACTTAGATGTTGTAAAAACCTCCCTTGCCTATTTAATAGGAACTCCCTTATATATTTGTGGTGGTTGGGTGACACAGATGAACATTTGAATATATTGAGTGACTATTGTGTATATTATTCCTATGTATTGTTCATGATGGTTGTGTGTATTATGTGTGTAATGTCATGTTTATTGTGGTAATGGTTTATAGGAGAGATCTTGTGTTTCCATGAGTGTATATTTCACTCTGATAGTAGATTCAATCTAATGAACCTTCTTGAGAGGAGATCTCTCAAGTTAATATGAATCAAAGTAAGTTGTAGGTTTTACAGTCAATCAACTATGAATTTCTTTCTTTATTCTCCTTATGAATGATATGAAGCAAGATTTGGGAGACCCTTGACAATTCTTAATGTGCATCTTAATTATTTCCATATTTCATGAAAGATTCAAAATCATATGGATTCACTAAAAACCTTATAGATAAATTTAAAACCCTTTAAAACCCTAAACCCATTATAGTTTATTTTGATGGTTTTCTTGATGTCACAAGGCACAAAATAGAGTTTTATAGCTACGTTATTACATCCAAAGTGATATATCAAAGTTGTAGGCCTTTTTTTGTCATGTTTTCAAGAGTCTTGAAGTAATTTTAAGGTTTATGATTAAATAAAAGAAGAAATAATCATGATGTTGTAGGTCTTAGAGGGTTTCCTAAATGATACAATGTATTTCTATGTCTTTTATACAAACATACAAGGTTTTTTTATATTTAGAGCACAATAGATGAGAAAGACAAAGTTTGATCAAGGGTTTTTATCTTGTAATGTGGATAAAATGGGTTTAAGATAAAAATGATCTGAAATATCCTTTAATATGAAACATGTTTCCAAGAATATTTTTACAAGTTCAAACTCTTTCCAATGGAAATAGGTCTTGCAAGGTTTATTATCTAGTAATGCTACGAGAAAGGGTTCTCAATATCTCAAGACATAGTAAAAAGGTTTGCATTAGTGTTTCCAAGCTATCATAATGACATGATGCTAGTTAATTTTTTTTCTCAATGGGATGCAAAAAATCTATGGACAATGATAAATAAGAAGACACAGGTCTATAGTGGTGTTTTTTTTAGGTGCCATGATGATTATAATGTTAAGATGAGATTTTAAGCTTTAGAAACTTACCTAGAAGTTTGTATACCTTTATACAATGTTAAATGGGTATATTATAGACTTTTCATGTTTATAAGGGTTGTATAATCAAGATGAAATACATATGTTTGCAACATGTTTTTTAGGATTTCCATGATTGATGTAGATAGCTTTTCAAGGTTTCATGACCTCACAAGGTGAGAAAACAAGTTCAAGAATGTTTGTAGATTCTTAAATGGTTTTAAAGCACATGAAAAATGCCTATGACATGAAATGAAGTTTGAAAGGATTAAATAGGTCTTAGAGATCAAAACACAAGAAGTTAGGGGATTTTATGGGAAGAAAACAAGGATTTTTTGATGAGGTAATGCCAAGATAGGGGCTAAATAGCAAGAAATATGTAGCAAGGTATATGAAAGTTTCCATGATCATAACCTTCATATAAGTTTGTAGGTAGAATTAGTATGTTTTAAATCATAATCTAAATAAATCAAGAGTAAATACAAAGGAGACATGATGAATTGCAGGTATATAGGATAAACTAATATTTTCATCATGATCTATAGACATTAACATATCTACAGTAGGTTTCCAAAGTATTTTAACTTATATAAAGATAAATAGAGGTATGCAACCAATTTTCAAAAGGTTTCTTGGCTACTCAATAGAAAGAAACCATTTTCATCATATTAACACCTATCTATTAGACCTATAAACATATTTACAAGGGTTTTTTGAGGTTACAAGGGTATCTATGTAGGTCCGTGAAGACATAAAACAAGGTTTTAAGATATGATCCAAACCTACATATAAGTTTCATACTTCTTTCAAGTTATCATGACTAGGAAAAAAGGGTTTAATCTCTACAAAGTTACTTGTAGGTTTGAGCATCATCTCAAACATCCTTTAAAATTCACCTACAATCCTAAAGGTTAGATTTGAAGGGATTCCATGAATTCAAGACCTTCACACTTGTTTACAACAAGTTTCCAAATATGTCCTTGATGATACAAGGTCATGGCAAGGATAAGAGAGGAGTATGAGTCATTAGGACTTAGCTAATATGTATGTACATAGGTTTCTATATTTTTAGGATGATAGAAGGTAGAGACTACAAGAGTTTTAAGCTCCTTCCAATATTTTTAGGTCTACAAGGTAGAGAACATAATATTCCCAAGTTCCTTTAAGAGCACGTATAGGCCATAGACAAGGTTTTTTGTCATATATTCAAGGCTCAAATGGTCTTGTAAGATGTTGAATCAATGATTTTGAGGCTATCCAAACCTAATTTGAAGTCTAGAACAATTATTACAATTTTTGATGATGAAATAATAAATGGGATTTAAAATGTCATAATACTAGATAATAAGATTGTATGGTTTTTCAAGCTTTATGATTATCAAAGACAATAAAACCATAAGGTTTGAGCATGATTTAAGCACCTTAAGAGCTTCCTACAAAACTACAAGGTAATGTTTTAAATATTTCCATGACTGTCTAGATCTATTATAGGATTTTAAAGATTGTAAACAAGGTTTTATGTAGAAAATAAATCTTTCTATAACTTTTTCATGGTAAATCATGGGTCTCAATCTCCAAAAAAAAAATCATGTAGACTATAGATAGAAAATACAAAGTTTTAATGCATGATTAGGAGATCAAATAGGTCTTCAACTATCTTATATGGTTTTAGATTATATGAAGACCTAGAAAATAGGTCAATAAGTATATTTATAAGGGTTAACATGAATATCAAGGTTAATCTATAGGAATGTAAAATTTTTTTATAGGAAATTTTATACAAGTTCCATGTTCCTATGACTATGGCAAGCTTAATAAAGAGATGAATCACAAGTTTCCATGGATTAAACCTTCATACAAGTCTGCATTGATGAATTAAAATGTATGGTATAAAAATTATGATATAATAATACAAACCTTCAAGAATATTTTAAAAGTATCATGAGGTATAATAGGTTTATTAATAGATATGAGACAACAAGAATGAGTTGCAGGCATGTGTATTAGAAAAAACAAAGTTGTTTCAAGGTCATTGATGATTAAAGATGAAAAGTATAGGTTTAAGCATATACAAGCATGAAATTAGGTCTATAAGGACTGATACAATGTATTTTTAGACCAAAATATGATTTTAGATGCTTAAAGAGCATCCACCAAGCATGGAAATAGTTGAAAACCTACTCCTCAATCTATGTAACCTTCTTAAGAGGTTGGTGTTTATTAGGCCTTTTTTGGTCAAAATTAAGATCTATTTTCATGTAAAATACATAGAAATGGATTTAATCATTAATATAAAATAAATTTTAGCTATATTCTCTCCAAAATGCATGCCCAAGATGAAAGTGGGGAGTTCAAGGATCATTAGGGTAGGAAGACTAGGTCTATTTCAAGAACAAGCTTTCTCAAGGGGACAATTAGAGTGAAAATATGATGAATTACTACCAACTACACCAAGTACCCAAGTTGGCCTACATGGAACAAGTCCAAATCATTGAAGGGGATGAATGTCTTCAAAAAGTTGGGTATATTTTTCCTACATATGCCTAGATTGATGGAGATAGTTGAGGAATTTACTGTCTTATGTTCTCTCATTCTCCTGTACTCTATTTATGACTATTTTTAAAATGAATTAATTATCCCTTCCTTTTGTGTAGTAAAAGTATGCTCATTTGAAATTTTAACACTATATTTAGCCTTAAAATCAACAAAGAACTGAGTTATCTTTCTTAATTTTCTTGTATTTTGTTTGTAGTTTGAGGATTATTAATCTTTACTTATGGAATATCATTCCTTCCCTTGTATTTTTTCTAGTATTTCTCACCTTCATGCATAGAAATATTATTTTATAGGTATTATGTTGTGTATTATTATACTTATACAAAAATTAGACTTGGATTTCATTATTTGACTCCTTTTGTAGGGTTATTTGTGATCCCTCCTAGTGATTTATTAAGTTTCTTACCTTCATATAAAATACTTATGTGAGAGAAGTTTGATTTTAAGATTGCGTTGAAGATTTATATATTCTAAAAAGGTTATATTGTGTTGATTAAAACTATTAGAGGAGTTATCTAAGCTTTGGTGTGTCACCACATTATAATTTTAGTTTATATTTATCCCTTCTCTATGATAAGAAGTTCAATACCAATAGTAAATAAGTCTTTGTAGCAGTTTTTTAGGCATGTAAGATGGTATTACATTAGGTTCACATATTTTAGGAAGGAATTTGGCCTTATTAAAATGTTCATCCTAAGGAGTGAAGATCCCACACCTTGGGGATGTTCCCATTATTGCACTGAATCAAACAATGTTCAAATAAGTAAAAAATTCAAAGGTGATAACAATTTTTAGCATGCCTAATGGGCTACTCAACTCCATTGAGTGAATATTTTCAACTAATAATTTGGTTCTATTCTTTGTAATTTTTAAAATTGAAGGCATTCCTCAAGCATCTGATGACTCCACAAGTTACTAGTTTCCACTCAGACCTATGCTTTTTTGCCAAGAGTGGAGACAAGGGATTCTTCAAGAGGTAAGGGTTTTAAATTTTTTGAATTAACTTAATTTTAATCAAGAAGGAAAGGTGAAATTCCTTTCATTAATGCTCTTTTATGTCTTAAACTATAAGTATTAACAAGAAAAGGTAGAACCTAAGCACTATTCAAAGATCCCTTTCACAGGTAAGCATAATATGAGGGGAGATAGAGATAAACTCAATCCAAATTCATGATCAAAGGTTTAAAATAATAAGAAAGTATGGAAAAATTTATGTAAAGGGGGCCTGATAGAATATATGTAGAGAATCATAAGACATGATGCAGACCTTGCAAAGGATTTTATGGCTGCATCAAATAAAAGAATTATAGAGATAAGGGCAATTAAAATATATGTTACTAAGGAACTAATTATTGAGGTAAATGAAATGTCATGTGAGGGTTATAAATATTTTATAGACCAATCAAATAAAATGGAACTGATGTAGAGGTTATTCAAGACAAATGAGACTTTAAAAACTCATAAGAAGGGCTTCCTACAAATGGACTTATTGAGGTACTAGATGGAGGTGTGCCTTTACATCATGAATCCCCTTATTCTGAAAGGTAGGTTTTTTATTATCTTCTCCTACCACCTTATTCTTAAACATTTTTAAATTTTTAAAATAAGTTTTACCTACTACTTTCTAAAGTCTCTTGAAAGCACAGTCCTCACCTTTCAAATTAATGAATTAAATGTTATCATCCAGTAAGGCCTTATTTTATTACTTGTAGAACATGGAGAGACCCTACATAGGAAAGATGTCCCACTGGGAGGGTCTTTAATAAAGTATGACTCCCCTAAGGAAGACCCAACCATGGAATCTCACCATCCTCTACCTAGCCTTTCCACCACAAACCCCTTTTCCAAGAGTACTATGGGAAAAAAACCCTCTCTAATTTATTATAAACAAACCTAAACCAATTGTATTTGAGGAAGGGAATGTTGTAAAATATTATAAAAAAGGAAATGATCCCTTATCTAAGGTAATCAAGAAGAGTAAAAGATAGTTAGAGGGTTTCAAAAGTAAAATTCATGATGCTAGACTTGGCCTGGATGGCCTGATAAATGAGTGGAACTCCATAAATAGGGAAGCCACCAAAATGTTAAAAACCCTTTTACAACACATTAGGATTGAGTTTCCTACCCAAAAACAAGATGTTGGGTTAGTGGAGGTCCATTCTCCAAAACCCTATGAAACCACCTCTAAAAACATCATCAAAAAAGGAGTTTCCTTGAAATAAAGTTGAGAATGATTATGCTAAAGGACATTGTGTAAGGACCGAGTAACAAGACTCAGGAAAAGATAACAAAAAATAGGACAATGGATAAGGTGTAGGATAAGGATGTTATTAGTGCACTCATGGAGGACACTATCCTCCTTGAGTAATTTATTTATTTTGTCGTATTCTATTTTTTATTCTATACTAGTATTTAGCTAGTTATTTTGGTTCTATCATACTATATTTCTCAACCCTTGGGACTTAAATTCATTTTATTATACTTATATTTAAATTTAGGTTATATATCCTTGTAAAACCTACTAATTTTACCTTATCAAATAAAAAATAAAAAATTTATGTCTATTAGAGGATTTAGGGTTTACATTATAAAATATATCAAACCTCTAAAGATAAAAGGGCCATGGAGATATGATAAGTTGTAATGTATTGGATGGCACATGATTAATATTACTATTTTTTTTGACATTGATAGCATAATTTATCATGCACATGGCACTCATCCTCCATTGTGGGCCAATAATATCCTTTGTAGAGGACGTTTATAAGACATGGATTTTCCACTAAAATAATTACCACATTCACTATCATGTACTTCAAATATGGTTTTTTGAGATTTAATATGATTTAGATATCATAAGAGTTGTCCATAAAAATAACATTCAAAAAGAGAACCAAAAATGGGTACATAACTCATTTATTGACATTGTAATTGACTTTTATCTTCATGTGTGGTATTTTCAAGGAAGCTATATTTATAGAGATCTTTATAGGTGTTAGAATACCAATCAAGATTATCCCCACTTTGAGTAACTATAATTACCTATAATGCATTGATTATATGCATGTCTACCTAAGGATTTCATAGTTTTTGGATGGTAAACGTTGCATGATCATCACTAATATCAATTGAAATTAAAGAAGAAACACTAGCCATTACATCAACATAGCAATTGTCTTTCTAAGGAATATTTTCAATGGAAAAAGGAGAGGATAATGCTATTATTCATTAGATCATATATTTACATGGAATAATCTTATATTATTATTTTTTATAAATATTGAGGACTTGATTAATGAGAAGCTGTGAATCTCCATATACATGTAAATATTTGATATTAAAATTTTGTGTTGTTAATAAACCAAGAATGAGAGCTTCATATTAAAATATATTTTTGGTGCATGAAAACCTTAAGTGAAAAGTTAAGGGCATAAGAAAACCTTGGGGAGAAATGAATATAATTCCCACTCCAACCCTTGTGGATCATTTAGACCCATAAAAATGCATGGTCAAAGTATCATTATAAATGTTATAGGAGGTGAATTCATCTCAAAATTTAACATTGATTGGCATTCAATCTTTTAATAGAAAAACAACTAATTATTAAACAATGACTTGTCCTTTAATATAGTTTTGTGAAATAAAATATATATTTAAATCATTAAGATGCATGACCCATTTTTCTATGCACAATGAAAAATGGGGTTTTGACATATGATATCAAAGTGGATCTAATTTATTAATAAATTGAGTCTAATTATGAAGTAAATAATGTCATAATTTTTTAGTAGCAAACATAAGTGTGATATATAGATTTTCAATGGTAGTATAGTTTTTCTCATATTAAATAAGCATACAACTAATATAATAA
Source organism: Torreya grandis (assembly GCA_037957365.1). NCBI lineage: Eukaryota > Viridiplantae > Streptophyta > Pinopsida > Cupressales > Taxaceae > Torreya > Torreya grandis. The sequence goes on along the minus strand of JARHVA010000856.1, from coordinate 577,387 downwards.
ATGCCATACTCATGATTATTATTATCATGTTGTATAAGTAAAGTACCCAAGGCATGATCAGTAGCTAAAATATATAATATAATTGGTTTATCTAGAATAGGAATCATGGGGATAAGTGGATTTATAATATATTCTCTAAATGAATCAAAACTTTGTTGACAACACTTTTCCCACTCAAAATTGGTATCTTTCTTAAGTAAACATGCAAAGTGTGTCATTTTATCTATCAATTGAGCCACAAAACATCATATAGCTTGAATACATCATTGTAAAAATTGAAGTTACTTGATGTTATTTTGTGGTGACATATCCATTATAGATTTTAATTTCTTAGGGTAAACTTCAATACCTATTTGGGAGATAATAAAACCTAATAATTTTCGAGTTTTGAGTACAAAAAAAGCATTTTTAGTACTTAAATGCTTATTATACTTTCTCATTATTTCAAATATTTACCTCAAATCAATAACATGATCTTGCATATGTTTAGTTTTTTTTAATTAAATGGTAAAATTATGGGTTTTGACTTGGTCCCACTCCATTATAAAAACTAGGCCTTAAGATATAAACATAAATAAAACAAGACAATTAACATTAACACCACAAGATGGTTTTGAAAAGACAACAAAGACACTACATAAATGTAACCCCAAAAAAATAAAAGGAAATAAAAATTACATATTTATATCCTTAATGACATGGTTTCATTCCTTATCCACGTTATTAAATATGGTCTCCATATCCTCCACCATCTTGTTGTCAATGTTTGCTTCCTTACTGTTATCAGCTTCTCTAGTCCTCTTTCTCAAACAAATACCTATATGTTTTTATTTTACAAGTTTGATAAATTATTTGAGCACATTAATGTTAGATATATAGTTTATAATGGTCATCTTATTCATATGAAATAGTTTTATTTATGTTACCTTCAATAATATTCTTGTCATTTTTCATCCTTTCCACTCTATTTGCCACATCTTCAATTCTCATACCCTCTCCTTTATTAAAAAATTATACTACTAAGAACTAGCATCAACACCATTAGTATTATTTTTATTTATGTCCTTAATAATCCATGAGAAAAATATTTTTTGGATCTCAACAACCACCATCAAAGATCTCAACTTTTCATGGATATGACTTCTAGACACGTCATCCTCTTCCTCCATCTTTCACTTTCCCACCCTATGTGTTTCCACAAGCAAAACATCATTATTCAAATTTTTAGTCTTAGAAATAGGCTCAATAAATTCCTTTGGGATGGGATCAAAGAACCCCAATTCCTATTCTTCATATTTAGAATTATTCTCCTTATCACCTTCATCATTCTAAACAAAAAAATACTTGGTCTTCTTAACAAGGGATTTAGAGGGAGTGAAAGTTGGGGATTTAGATTATATCTTTATAGAAATGGTCTTATGGCTTAGGATTTTCAATTTTCCTTTGAAGTGGATTTTATCATACCTAAAGGGTCCACTATCCTGATGTTTGAGGAAGGACCAACACTAAGTGCCTTGGCATGATTGTACAAAAGGAAAATGAGGACTTGGTGTTGGGAAAGAGAGGCATTACCTATCTGTATTTCAGTCATAGATTGATAAAATGACACAATTAAAAAGGGATGGAAAAATTAATTTTGTGTTTGAAATGGTTTAAAAGAGAAAAATGGTATGAAAATACTACTCCATACCTTCCATCCAAAGTGATGTACTTCATAATTTGTCAATAATTTTTGGATAAAGAGTAGGCATCACTTCCTAAAAGTACCTATATACACACAATATTTTTAAAATTTATCAATTATTTATTATTTATATATTAAAGTAACCCATCAAGTCTTAATCTTTCTAAGTGTACACCTTAAAGGGTGGGTGAACCAAGAAATGGGTGGGAAGGCCATTGGTGCTTCACAATATTACTATCCCCTATACCACTACTTAAAACCAACACAAACCTCTCCTATACATTTCCATAATCTTTGACACCTCCCTTACACACTCATTTAAATAATTCACCACCTTAAATAGCCCATACCTAATCCAAAACCTATTTTTGTTATTTATCTAACATAGTCCCATAGGCTAGTCCTATTCTTAAAAATAAGCATGCTACAGGACTAGGTCCACCCCAACTAACCTAGTCTAGGACCTAACTACTTTATTTATTAAATAACATTATATATTGGGTCAAATCTATCATTTAAAAATTTAGAAGGGTTTAGGGTTAGATCTGTATATATAAATACATCGTTTTCACCATTTTCATTAGAGAGAGATAGAGATAATCATTTATTTGTACATCCACTTATCGACCATTATTTTTTAAGAGCCATTACTTAGGGTTTCATATTTCCTTTAGAGGGAAGAATCTTGTCTTGTGGAAAAATTCTTTTGGATACATAGGAGAAGTTGTGTATCCTAGAGCTAACCTATTTTTGTTATCTTTACAAAACACAACTTATTTAAAAACACCATTGGCCAAGGGAGAGATTAAGGATTGATGGGTTCATATTTAAGGTAAATATTCCTAGCTCTTGAACCTATTTATTGAGTAAATATATATGTATGTGTTAGCTTATGAATATATTTCTCTCTCCATGCATTAGGATTACCTCTACATTTACATGAGTAGAGTTATTCTTTGAATTTTTATGTTTATTATCCCCATTTTGTGCTACATACTTTTGTGAGCACTAGATTAGATTTAATTTACTTTGTAATTTACTTTTATAATAAAACATAGGAACTAGCTAGGGTTATTATGTCGTATCACTTGAGTAGACAATTTAGAACCCTCTCTAATGATATTGTTTGGTAAGACACCCCTTAGTTAGGTCTAGAAGATCCATATTGGTCATGACCCTGCTATTATAAATGTACCAAAAAGTAGAAATACTAGTGTGATTTATCTTTTTTGAGTTAGGATTGATTTGTAGATTAGCTTCACTTTCCCTTATATGCATTCTAGTAAACCCGATGTAAAAATAAAACTTATAGGTTATTTGTCACACCTTCATTTATTATCATTTATTATCCATTTAATTTTTGTATAATTGGGTCAAATTTATCAACTCTGTCTAACTTTATGTGTGCAATTCTAACACACAGTCAATTCGATTGGCTCTATTTTTATTTATACAGGTCATCTTCAACCATAGGTAATTGGATCAATCACCTAAACTCAATTCAGTGATTTACATATAGGTTTACAAACTTAGTTAACCCAGTAGACTCTATTAGTAGGCTAAAAATATTCATCTAGATGACACAATAAAAAAAATAGTGCCTCCAAAATCATCAGGTCCATTCTCACCATCATAATCATTTCTTTTATTCATTGTAGTCCTATTTTTCATAGTTTTTAGTCTATAAAACTGTAACTCTAAAATGAACTAGGTCGACTGGATTGACATGGCTCTATAGATTACTTTCTTACATAGGAAACTTAGTCAACTTATTTGACTATGTTTTTATGGCTCTTGTTTCAATAGATAAAATCAACCCAATCAATTTTGTTATGTACTATTTGCATACTTGTTCATTTAAATCGACCCTATACTCTTCAAGTAAGGTGATTAACTAATATTTTTATTAATTAATTCACTTTCATTTTTTTTCTTACTTAGAATAACACAATTCACTTTTCATTTTATTACTTACTTAGAGTAGCACACATAGACTAAATAGAAAGTTTTAATTTATTGATGTAGTCATAATATTTTTATTTTATTCACACACTTACAAACCACATAATATCAAAAAGCATTAAATTTTTTTTACCCAAGGTCTACCTAATTGGATTTCATCAACAAGGGGGAAAATGACTTAGTGTTTAATCCAAGTATAAATGCATGGTTGATGGTATAAATTGGAAAAGTACCCAACACCCATATCATTTTGGGATTATGAAGTGATGGGAAAGGCCCCAATACCAAACCAGTACCATTACTAATATAGATTCCTTTCATCCTTAACTATTTGAAACCATCCTTAGATTACCTTTCTAGTTCCTTTTTATATTCAAATCTATGTCATATTTATTTATGAAGTTTATAATTTAAAACATTTAAGAATGACCACATAGATTAAAATTTCTATTTTTGTTTCTTTCTCTCTGATAATTATATATTGTATTGTAAAACTTGTATTGGATAGATTTGTTACAAGATTTCTACTATGTGCCATAACTAGATCAACCTAGTTTCTTGTGTGTTTATTTCAAATATTTCACAAAACAACACTCGATTGTATAGATTTTTAACTATCCAAACCTATCTTTACCTTCAGAACATGATTGATCTACTCGATTGTGTCTCTTACAGTCTTTGTTTACCCATAAAACATAGTCACTCTATTTGACCCATTCTCTTATATACTACTTGTTATATTTGCCTTCAACATAGTTAACCTATCTGACTATGCATCTTTTAGATTCCCTTAGTCTCACCATCTTAAGAACATAGTTGACTAGTTTGACAATCTTTTGTAGCCTATCATATCTATTGTCCTATAAGACATTGTTGAATGGTTCAACCTGGTATCATACTAATTGATCCTCATTTTCACCAAGTTTTTAGTTTAATTCCTTCATATTGAATTTATTGTTTGAGGATAATACATAATTAAATCAAATAAACATGATGAATTTTACCAATCCCAATAGGTTCCTAAGACACATCTTGTGGCACCCACTATAGAACAAAGTAATGTCCATGTTTCGACCTACACTAACAATTATGGGACTCCTCTCCACTCTTAATTGATGCTTAACCCATTATTTTCATTGTAATATGAGTGTGATCATGAATACAAAATTGAAATGCTCTTTTTCATCAATGAAAACCATCACATAGAGGAAAATATCCTACAACCATCTATAATCTCATGATGGTACCTCATATAGAAGAACCCCATTCACCTTCCCATATATTTTCCCAAGGATTTGGGGCAAGTTATTACATTTAATCCTAACCCTTCCCCTCTATAATTTATCCTTCTGACATCATGGTATATTCCTCTATGTCTTATTATACCTCCATACCAAATATTTCTACCAACATGATAGGTTTAATTTCTAGTGGGGCTCTCCAAAATATTCACATCCCTAACTATTTTAACTTATATTTGAACCCTTTTAGGAGATGGATAATCTCTTCTCATCTAAGTGGCATAATGGAATCACCTCAAGGCTTGTGGGTAGCCTAAAGAATGAGGTGAATCTCTAGATAGGGCTAGTTCCCTTAATGTACCACTTTGGATTGCAACTAATAATAAAATTAGGGGATGAAAAGAGAGAGATAAATAAAAACAAACTATTATAAGGGATGTGATAAAAAAAAAAAAAAATTATGACTTCCAACTACATGCATGTTACACTTGAAATCAAAGGACAAACTGAAAATACACTTCTCCAATCTTCAACTTCTTACATCAATGTTACATTATGAGGTTATGGATGAATGTGAAAATCTAGGAGGACTAGAAAAGAGGATTATGAGGGAAATAATTAAAATTATAACTCAATAAATATTATATATTTCCTAAAATAATTCACATGCCCTTCAAGAAGAAACTTTCTAACTGGAAATAGATGATAAAATGAAATAACATGCTAAGGAATCCATAGTCTTCACTTGTACAAAATCAAAAATTCCAAATGAAAAAAATAATAAAATTCATGGAGGAGTTAAACATCAGTAGTGTTATTGATAAAAAGGTATACATTTGATTATGTCTTTTCCATACTCAGGTGTAGTATCCAATATAATGCCAAAATGGCTAGTTTTTATAAAACTTATGAGAGAGAGAAGAAAAGAGAAGTGCAAGGGTCACAAGGAAACTTATAAATCTGAGAGAAGTAATTAATTTTGAATTATAAGAGGATATTATAATAAACATGTAGGTTTTGTAATTACAAATGTCAATTCAAGGCATAAACTTTGTGAAAAGTGGTATGAAACTCCTCATTCTGGCTCAAAAAAATTACTTATATGATTAGCCCTATTTTAATGCCTTATAACTAATTAGGATCAGGTAAAATTATTTTAAATAAGTTTAATGGTATTATTCATTCCTCTGCATGCTTTGGTTTCATGCTTGGTCCTCTAAAATCACCTGGAAAGGAGCCACCATCATTTGCTATCCAAAAAACTCTCTTTTAATATACCCTACACACCTCACCTCAAAAATAACATAATTTTCTCATGAAAATACATGGGAAGAAGTTAATTATACCTATAAATACCATCCATTTCCTTATAATCACCAAGGACATATTAAAAATCCATTCACTTGAAGTTTTCACACTTCTCCCTAACTTGTCTACTAGGCCAGTTTTGACTAGCTAAGTTGAAGCACTTGGTTTTGAAACTTAAGATTTATTTAAAGGAATTAGAGTGACATTATAAGTTATATTAAGTATTAATATTTACATCCATGTGATTTTCATCTCTTGAAACCTCCTAAAACCTATAAAACACATAAAATTGTTAAGAAAACCTTATTTTTGCCCCATCTGTACAGTTCCATACAACTCCTCCTAATGGGGAGTAGCCTAAAAGAGTTGTATAAAACATCAAATATTTTTTCTAGGAAAAATATTCCATTTTGATGAATTATCTCCTTCATTTTCCTAATTGGGTTCCTCTAAGGGGTTTTGATAGTTTTCTACTCTTAAGGTTTGTTCATAAAGATTGGACATCCAATATACAAAAAAACTATACAAAATCATTATTAAATACACCTTATATCTTCCCTAAACTCATTTAACCTCCATAAAAATCCTCCAAAAAAATATGAGCATTGGAAGTTACCTACTCAAGCTTGTTATCCTCTTTTCCAATAGGCCTGATGGGTTTCTAAGCTAAAAATGGCTTCTCAAAGGTTTCTTATACATGTTGGGATATTTGAAACATCAATTAAGACCCAATTAAAATTCTAAAATTCATTATGATGCTTTCATAAGTCTAGAATTGAAAGTGACTCATCATTTAAAACTAAGCCAAGTCATGCTCATGTGGGTCCAACTGCAACTTAAGCCTAAACTAAACTTTGATGGTTTTCCTTGCCTCCTGATAGATCAAACACCTATACTATAGTCCCATAGACATGCCACAATAAATTATAAAGTTCACTCATCTCCATAATTGTAAGTAACCTTTTTTTTGGCGTTTAAGCATAACCATGCATCATGAGACTATTTATAGCCCTAAGAGGTTTAGATCTCTTTGCTCCAAATATCTTTTATTTTATTGGTATCCCATGTTTTCATATGTGTTTATTATCTTATTCCACCTTATAAAAATGTTCATATCACTCACAGTCCACCATTTCATCCCTTTTCCCCAAAACTACCAATTTATGTATGAGGGGAAGTACCCCCTATTTGAGATAAAATATAGGGGTACTTCCCCTATTATCTTAGAAAATATGAATATTTAGGATCATATTCAGGTAGTACATATTTCCTAAAAAAAAAAATATCCCTTAGTTACAAAGATAGATCCTTCAAAACATGAAAAGACCAAAACATACTTTTAGAAGGGGATTGTATGCAGGATTGCTAGAGAATAGACTATGTGAAGCTTATTTAGACCCTTTATCTAATTAAAAAATCCATAATTATGTTGTCATGAGTTCATAAAATTGTGGTGAAGGTTTTCTCAATTTATCTTATCATTCCAAAAATCCATGCTCTTATCTATACTCCTTACTTAGTCAAAAATGGGTTTTGCTCTTGACTGGGTTCTATTTGTTAAAGCTCTTAGGCTTGGACTTGTATGTGTAAATGTGTGTTAAATTAATGAATATAATAATTATAGGAACATTTTAATCTCTTAATTAAATACTATATTGGTTTGAGCCTTTAGTCTCACATTTCAACACTTACTACACTCCATATCACCAAACTTGCTTACTATCACATTGTAGTCATCCATATTAGACTATGCTTTATCTTAGAAAAGGAAAATTTAAGGTTATTGTGATTGAATTAGGATTTTAAGATAATAAATAAACCCTCATTAAATCACTATACCTCATAATATAACTAAATTTACTTCATTTATGCCTGGAGTGGGGTTTATCACCAAGGAACAACTTGCTTTAGCTCAATGTATGTCATGCTTAATGTAGGTGTTTATAGCCTATTGAGACTTCATTATGATGTTTAAATACCCTAAATGGATACCAATAGGTTTTAATTCATTTATTTTAACTAATATTATTCTTTAAAAACTTTCAAACACTACTTTATCACTCATTTAGGGTCATTGTCCTATTGACTGGCTATAAGTGTGCATTTAGGCCACTTGTACAAACTGGGAGTGGTCAAGGAAGTAAAAAATAATTAATATCCTATTTTAGATGGTCTAATATATAATTATAACCCATTTCAAACATTTTAAAAATTCACAATATGGTTTATAGGCTATTGTGCAACCTTGAGTGGAGAAAGGTCCATTTTGGATCAAACCATGTACATAAAATTGACTGTAAGTAGTCATAGATTAGCAATTTGGGGGATATTGAAAACCATTCTTATAAATTAAAACACATCCCTTATTTATAAAAATAATATAAATATATTTAATATTTAATAAAAACATACTTGGATGTCTTTGAGTTCAAAGAAACATTGTATGGGAAACTCCAAAAAAGGTCCTGGACCTCTGTTTTGTCCTTTTAGGGAAGATAGGCTTGAACAGTGCCATCTTATGCCTAAATATGGATTACATATACCTTCACCCATTTTATTCCTAAAACATTTATACCTTGAGTTTTTCACATTTTAGGACTTGAAAGGGAATCTCATCATATTTCAGTTTCCCAACATGACACCTTAGTTGACTGTCAAGGACCACCTATAGGTGGCTATTGGCTATATATATGGCTAGTGAGTATGAAATGAAGTAAAAGTATGGATTAAAGGTATAAAAATAAAATCAAACTCAATTTAAAACCTTAATTTACATAATTTTCACCAATTATAAATTAATACTAGTTCTAAAACATCCCTTTCAATGTTAAAAACACTTGCAGACATATGAACAAAATAGGCGGGGTATCTAATATTACTGTTTGGTGTGATCAAGACATGTGTGTTTGATCAAAGCATGGATGTATGATAATTTATTTTTAATGAGGTATAAAATATGATATTTAAACATGGGAACCATAATTTCCCTTTCATATTAAGCTCTTTCAAAGAATACATCCTTTTGCAAGTATTGGAAATGGTTACCATTGCACCTAGGACATCAACCTACAAACTAAACCAAAAATATCATGAGATATTTTTAAATAATTAAATTAATCATGGAAATAATGAGGATATATAGTGAACATCATATGTAATTCATCTTAATAGCTAGGTTATATAGAATCCTCCAAAATAAGGTAAAACCTATAGGGTGCACAGAGTAGTAAGCAAATTGGAAAGGTCAAATTATTAGGAATGGTTCATAAATATTAGACCACCATTAATATAAAAATAAAAATTAAATATAATATGACTGAATTTACAATATTACCCAAATAATTTTTTTTTGAAACCTCATGTGTTGACCATACCAAGCAAAAACTTGAAGGTCACTTCTACTTGCCAACAAAGGTGAAAAGGAAGTAGAATGGTTTTTAGAAATAAATGGCACTTCTAAAGAAAACCAATAATGTAAATAAGCATGGGGAATATTAAAAGACATTTCTTGACCATTTCCTACATAGCACACTTCCCAAGGAGGTTGCACAAGTGCCAAACTCTTCTTAACTCAAGAAAACTACCTTTTTCTCTGATGAACCTGCTACTTTTAGTTACCAATAGTGGATTAAGACTTCTTAAGACACATTTCATGTGACATCACACATTTTCCCCTTCAAACATCTAAATAAATCTATACAACTCATTAAATGCATCTTTTTGACCCCTAAAATGACTCAAAAGGACATGTTGGCTAATGAAATTTATGACCAAGGCCAATATATCATTTAATAAAATTAAATTACATATGAAACACCTCATTAAAATATATTATTCCCATAAAAACATATATAAAACCAATTTTTACCTAAAAGTTCTCCAATTTGACTTAAAAGTCAAATTTGGTCAACACTAACCATTCTACGGTTGTTTCTTTTAATACCAATAATTATTTTTCTACCAATAATAGTCATTAAAATCATTTGATGCATGATACTACCTCATCCCACACTCATAGTGCATCTCAAAATCTTAATATCTCAAATAATACTAATGCATCACATGATGCATCCACAAGCCAAAATGCTACTCAAATTAATCAACTTTTATTATAGATGCTTAACCAAATGCATACTTTTCAAACAAATAAATCAAATTAGATGATGAAAATAAAAAATCATCTCATACATCTCCAAAATGAACCTCACCATATTCCATAGGGAGTGAAAAATCTTAATACCCCTTACCCCCTTATGGATTCACATGGTAACCTCATACCACAACTTTTACTTATCAATAAAACTATCAAACACTTATAAAATGAACCTATAGTACCTCAAATTTCTAACAATTACATAGGAGGTATCACCCACACCATCACTTATAATGGATCTATAGATCCTACCTTACATCTAAAAGCATATGGAAACCTTTATAAAGATTAAGTTAATATTAATATTGTAGTTTCCACTAAAATCTTAGCTAAAACACTTTCAGGAGATGCTTTAGATTGGTACTATCAATTGAAAACCCAATCTATTACTACCCTAGAAGACTTGGTCAATTCACTGGTTCAATAATTCTAAAATAATGATCTTCTCAAACATAGCTTAACTCATTTTATAAATTATAAATGACTTGAAATCAAAACAACATAAGTATTCATAAAATGATGGAAACTTTTATCTAATAAAACTGAGCATAATATGGTAGATGAAAACTTATTCCACTTATTTACCAATGGTTTCCACTCTAAATTACAATATCGCATTAGGACCCTTTCTCCAAAAACATTGGAAGAAGTTCTTAACCAAGCCAAATGATAAGACTTCCTCATGCATCAATTTGAACCACCTCAACCTACAATGAGAACTTGAATGCTTATAGAAAATAAAAAAACATCATGTGACCAATGATGGTGTTACCAACACTTATCACACCATACACACCATCCATGTTATTACTCCAAACAACACCATGGAGCATGTTCCTCCCCTAACAATAATTATTATCATAATCCCATGTTTTCTCAAAAGAATCATACTAATGTGCACAAAACATTATCTCTAGCAAAAATTCAAAGACATCTTCCAATACTTCGACCATAAGATCTTGACCCCACTCATCCTATGAAATCATGGTATGATCAAAATAAATTTTGTTGGGTTCATGCAAGTTGGGGACATTTTCAAGAGACTTGTAAGCAATTTAGACATCTTGCTATGGATTTCCTTCTTGTTCCTAACTTTGACCATGAATCCCTTATATGAAAATGTCAACAAGCTTATGACATAAAACTTACAGCTCATGAGACTCAAGATATAACTAAAGATTTAAACCAAGCTAATGCTCATTTAGATATCTATAAAGTTCCCCTTCCTAACCACCAAGGTAACATTGACCAAACTACCCCTACTACTAACAACATTTAAAGTCTTATATAACTTCATAGCAATGATGAAAATGTGGTTAATATTAATAATATGAGAAGATTAGTTGATTATATTGATTCAAACCCAACACCTACACATCACACTTTTCTAACATCCCACATCATTCAAGACACTTCCCCATCCCATCTCATTGAATTGGGGTAAGAGGAACCAATACCCATATAAGCACCACTTTAAACAACAAAAATTGACTATACCTATCATACTATTGATATAACTTGTACTCTTTTCCCAACTTCCATACCAAAAGAAAACATCCCTTAAAATTCAAACATTATTTCTTCTACTCAACCACAAGAATTAACTCCAAAAACCATCACATCATCTCAACCCACTTGAAACCAACCCAAACAAACCATACCTTATCAACATAAGTCTGATTGCACATCCAAACCCCCTTCCTAGGAACTCTTGCAACACTATGCACCTATATTTAACAATCCTCTCACGGGTTATGATGAATGGGATCCTATTACAAAAAATTCTCCTATTCTATCTCAAATCCCATTATTAGAGATAATGTTAACTTATCCTCACCATCATAACCACCTAATCAAATTATTACCAAAAATGAACATCCCCTATCCTCCTCCTATAGGGAAAGAGGTTGTCGTAGCTAGATTTGAAGATAACATACTTAAATAATGTGAAGAGATGTCCATCCATGTTGATGAAATAGTGGACACTTACCTCTCACTTAAATTCCCTCTCTTCTATGATTCTTGAGGAGATATTGCTTCATGTGGATGATTATCCTTTGTTTATTAACGTCCAAATAGGAGATATCCAAGTTAATCATGCTTTAATTGATGAAGGTTTAGGCACTTGTGTTGCCTCCATTAAATTTATTAAAACACTTAAATACTCTAAATATAACCTTAAATCCACACAGTACATGTCAAGGCTATTATAGAATACAAATGCCTCCTCTAGGTTGTTTTTGTCTTCCCATTACCATTCCTCCCATTACCATCCATGTGAAATTCATGATATTTAACGTTTCACTTTATTATAATATCTTACTTAATCAGCCTTGGACTCATTATATGTGTTAGTGTAGGTTTTTATTTTTCCCTATTTATTTAATTAGTTAAATTATATATTTGTGCATACATGGAGTTTTCCTACATTCGTGGGATAGGCTAGCTTATGTGGAGATGTGTGTCATAGATGTGTCATAAGAATGTCATAAGTAACTCCTTTGACTAGCTATTCCGGGTATGGGAGTTACTTCTCTATTCTTAGACTCTTGTCACCACCTTTCATGGAGGAGTTCCAGTTTATTCTTGGGGTGCTTTGACCACCTTTTGTGGAGGAGTTACTTATGTGCTCTCCTATATGTATTCTTGACTTTGGCCATCTTATGTTAATGGAATATTGGCTTTTCTCCAAATTATCTATGCAATTATCTCTTATTTTATTTCATTTACTTTAGCATTTTGTGGTATTCACTTGCTTCATCCTGTGCAACCACGACTCATGCATCCTCGTTATTCAAACCTTGGCGAATCCTTTGATACTCTTTCCCCAACTTCCATACCAAAGGAAAACATCCCTTAAAATTCAAACATTATTTCTTATACTCAACCACAAAAATTAACTCCAAAAACCATCACATCATCTCAACCCACTTGAAACCAACCCAAACAAACCATACCTTATCAACATAAGTCTGATTGCACATCCAAACCCCCTTCCCAAGAACTCTTACAACACTATGCACCTATATTTAACAATCCTCTCACGGGTTATGATGAATGGGATCCTATTACAAAAAATTCTCCTATTCTATCTCAAATCCCCTTATTAGAGAGAATGTTAACTTATCCTCACCATCATAACCATCTAATGAAATTATTACTAAAAATGAACATCCCCTATCCTCCTCTTATAGGGAAAGAGGCTGCCATAGCTAGATTTGAAGATAACATACTTAAATAATGTGAAGATATGTCCATCCATGTTGATGAAATAGTGGACACTTACCTCTCACTTAAATTCCCTCTCTTCTATGATTCCTGAGGAGATATTTCTTCATGTGGATGATTATCCTTTGTTTATTAACATCCAAATAGGAGATATCCAAGTTAATAATGATTTAATTGAGGAAGGTTTAGGTGCTTGTGTTGCTTCTATTGACTTTATTAAAACACTTAGATACTCTAAATATAACCTTAAATCCACACAGTACATGTCAAGGCTATTATAGAATACAAATGCCTCCTCTAGGTTGTTTTTGTCTTCCCATTACCATTCCTCCCATTACCATCCATGTGAAATTCATGATATTTAACGTTTCACTTTATTATAATATCTTACTTGGTCAGCCTTGAACTCATTATATGAGATCATTCACTTCATCCACATGTCAATGTGCCATAGTTCCTCATAATGGTGTTATCTACAAGATTCAAAGAGACAAAAATCCTTGGAATTTCAAACAATTCGAAGCACATAGTGTCTTTAAAATACCCATCCTTGAACCCTTACCTAGTGTTCTATTTCAAGAATCCCAACACTTCAACTATCAATTTAACTCCACTAGAGGTTATAATGGCCATCTTAAATTAATTGGGAATATTCCACCTAACCTATTATAATATTATTATGATGAGCCAGATAAGATAAGCCTAAAGATCAAAGATTCTTATCTTTCCCCTCACATCATCACTCAACTTCCTCCTTCTCTTCAACCTCAATAAACCAAAGATTTTTATCTATTAGTATTTGTGAACATGGCATGGTTTTCTCTCACATTATTCTATTATATGATCTGGATTGGATTTTTGATCCATTTATATCTCTTATATTATTGACTATTTGTCAAACATGATTTTACTTTTCTCTTTTAATGAATCATTATATTATGCTTAATGTGTTTTACATGGTTTAATTCTCTTTCACTTTTTATTATGGCTTATTCTCATTCTTTTCATGAATGCAAACTTATGTTTATGATTTCACTTCTTTCATAGATTCCTTTATTTTCTCTGTAATGATTGTTTGATATATTTTACACTCAAATAAAGATAATTATTATTATGACTTAGTTATACAACCCTTATTCCCTTAGTATTTTTTCTCTACCATCTGATCAATTAGAAAATAAGACTTATCATTGTACTAATTATATATACTAATCTATTTGGATCTCCCTTATTTCCCTTTCACATACTAAACATACATATGGTTGAAACTTGAGATTACATATTGGTTCATAGGTAAGCCTCAGTTATTTATTTTGTCATTTATCTAGTTACTTATCCTCCTTTAACCGAAGTCTAAATCTCATTCGTGTGTATCACATTAATCACTCATGTTGGTAATTACCAATTTGCATGGAGGAAGATTCGTAAAATCCATAAAAAAGAGTTGAAATCTAAATCATTTAAACAAAGGAAATGATTCAAATGGTAACATACAATCCAAAATTTTAATCACACTAAAATACGTGATTTAATATATTTAGCACATCTCTTATTTCCCATCGAAGCTCAAACTCCACAATTGGCCTCATGATATAGTCAAGGTCTATTAGGGTGTGGTAGCCTAGTAGATTGAGATAGAAGAAAAAAAATAAATGATAATAATCTATAAGTTATACCTACTTTCTCACACAAGTACCCAATCTTCATAGTAGACCAATAGCACTCTAAGAGGTCCTAAGGAATGAGGAACATGTTGTGGGAAGGTAGGACCATTTTACTTTCCTTGTTTATATAACCTTCATGAGTTGATATTACTATCCCACCTATTTGTCTATATAAATTTGTGATTATTGTGAGCAGGTACCCTTTATATTTTTATGGTCACTAGTCTCTTAGTGTCTTTCCTTCTTACCTAATAAGCCTCATATTTACTAAAGTTTTATCATCAATGCCTATGTCATGATTTTTAGATTTCCTATTTTCATTACAATAATCTTAATATTTCCACTTGATGAATATTGTTTTGTTAACTTATCATACTCGCTAGGGTTTCCCTTTATGAGTTACATTGTAATACCTTAGATATTGTTGATGCATAAAACTCTCACTCAAGTTAAATAACCTCTATGGGAAGCTTTATAGGTATGGGACCAAATTATGATCTATAAAGTAACCTCCAAGAGTTTAGAAGATGGATCTTCAGTTGATCATGGGGATGAAAAGGGATGAGTGAGAAATGTAAATAACATTGAAATAAAACTAAGGTGATGAATTGAGAGGTTTAAAATATAAACCTATAATTTCATAAAATAAATTGAAACCTTAAACATTCCAGATTATAAAGGAGCATAAAGCATGAATTAATTCTATGATGTAAGAAAAGGTTAATACTATAAAAGCATAAGAAAGGGAATAACAAGTAGAGATAAATATTCATTCAAATTGACACAAAACATCACATCCTCTTTATTGTTAGGTGGAGATCAAAATACAGAAGGATTTAAGGACACAATGCAAAACATCTAATCACACCTATGAGGGGCACCTGCCAAGGTTATAGAATGAAAGAATTTTTAGCTATTGCTATTCATATTAATTTATAAATGGCTATTAAAATAGAAAAAAATACAAATTGAAATGATAACCAACCACTTTTTAAAGAGATGAGCCCATAATATATAGGTGAAGTGGTTTCTTATGGGGGTGACACCTAGATATCCCAACACTCATACATATGATGATGTCATTACAACTAAATAAAGAAATCAAGATCATGAGTGTAGTTAACCCCTAGATCTTAGATATTGCATAACTATTCTACCTTGTTATGGTCATGATGCTCAAGAAGAGTGTAGTGATTCCACGTGTTCGTATATAGAACTGCCTCTACTATATTGTATAAAGATCCATTTACCCTAGCTAATAGCATAATTCCTAGCTTTGAGAGGAATTTTTTTGCCTTTAACAAGTACCATAATGCCATGTAGAAAGTCTCATATATTCCTTGGCATAAATGCATGGTGGGTCCCCCTCCTCTTTATTAGCTAATGGCATTGCCCAAATATTTTGTAGATCAAAACCATTCTTGGATAAGCACTATAAGACCATGTGGAAAATAAGCACTTCTTTGGGGGGAGTTGGGCACTTCCTTGTAAAAATGAGTATTAAGGTACCACATGGAAAAACCTCATTTCTATTGATATCTATTTGGTGGGTCCCACCCATCACCCCATTAGCCAATGACACTACTCGAAGTTCTAACCAAAAGGAGATAACCTTGGATGAGCATTGGGTCACTATGTGTCAAGATGGCACTACTCCAATATGGATCAACGACTTCTCTATGCTAAAGGAGTGTTGGGATGCCATGTGTCAGAAGTGGAGGGAAGCTAATACTTAGGAAAAATATACAAAAGGGGCCCCGAAGAAAGGAAGAAGATGAAAGGCAATTACTAGATATGTTGAGCTATTTTGAAACTAAATGCGACATGGTTAAGATAATCAAAAGGGTAGATTCTAATCCATAGTTCTTGGTGACTCTTAGGATAATCCACCTATAGATGAGAGAACCCAAAACTTTTGGTACATAGACTAGTTGAGGAAAAATTTTCAAAATAGGAGGATGGTCTGCAAACTTACAAATTTTGAAGATCCACCTGCAAGGGTACCCACTATTCCTCTTTGGGTTGGGCCTTCTTCTTGAGATCCTTAGAGGCTTTATCTAGGTCCAATAATATCCTTGAAGTAGATGTTACCCAAACCTTGTACTACCAACAACATCTAAAATTATAGCTAGGTGAGTGGCTACAGTATTTTATCCACTTTGGCAACACCAGGTGATCGATTAAGAGCTACAAACATGGTCTGGTCATTCTGTTTCTACTCTAACAGTGTTTTGATCTAGTCCTTTAGTAAGATGATATTGTCTACCAAGAATGAGGAGGCAAGCCCCAATTAGAAAAGTTGTTCAATATGTCCCCATCTATCTTGGAATACTTTTTCTAAGGCATTAAGCAATGCCTTACACTTGGTATCTACCTTATTTCAACCTATAAAATCATTAACCTTTATTGTCACTTGCCTCCAATCAGCCACCCCAACTACCTATAATGTTTCATCTAAAGTGTGGTAAAGATTTTGGATGAGGAGTCATGCATCTTGTACCTTAGGGGTTATGAAGGTAATGACCTAGTTGATGATCACACTTACTTGAAAACTTAGCTTCTATGAATTTGTGATAAAGGTGAGGGTTGGCTCCATATTTACAACTATTCCTTTAATCCTCTCCCAGTAGGATATATATAGCTATTGAATTATTGGGAGGATTTCCATG
The DNA here is from genome assembly GCA_037957365.1 of Torreya grandis. Lineage (NCBI taxonomy): Eukaryota > Viridiplantae > Streptophyta > Pinopsida > Cupressales > Taxaceae > Torreya > Torreya grandis. The sequence goes on along the minus strand of JARHVA010000856.1, from coordinate 559,478 downwards.
GTTTTTGAGCAAGTGGTGAGATCATTCTTTAGCTATGTGATTTCTTGGTCCTTGTTTGAGGAATCTTATTGTGCTTTCTATTACAATTGATGAAAATTCCAATTAGAATTTGAGAGATTATAATAGATCTATGCTAGTTTAGTCTCTTTTTCCTATAGCCTGGTTTCTACAATCACCCTTAGATTAGCTTCCACTTGGAAACTCTCATTAGAGACATGGTTATAAAGGTTAGACCTCACTTTGTTGAGATATACATCTTTAGCTTTAGCCTCATCATTGAGGTAGTCAACCATAGCCTTCACCTTGGTGAGTTTTGTCTTGGTATTCTCCAGCTATTGGGTCATTTTGATGTAGTCTGTAGTCACAGATTTATGCATTTCCTCCATCAGCTCAACCTTGTCAATAAGTCTAGCCTAGCTAAGGTTGAGGCTGATAACTTGTATTGTGTATTCCCTTGAGTACATCTAATCTTGGGGCTTGACTAATTGAGGGGTCATCTATGCAATCATGAAGGATTTCTATATAGGTTTAAAAAATGAACACATGTGAGGTACTACCATGGCTTTAGCTTATTATCCCTTCCTCTTCTTGACTTAGATCTCTAAGTATTTACTCACAGTGTCTATCTATTTATGGTATTGATCTAATGATTAAATGATTTCCCTTATGAAGGGGAGTCCTTGAGGCATCACAAACAGAATGGTTACTTGTTACCATGAAGCATCAAATGTTGTTCTTCTAGAGATGAATGGATTAAAGGTGGAAGGAGAGAAAGGTAGGAGTATACAGAGTAAGGTGGAGATAAATTATGCCATGATGGAAGATGACACATATGATGAAGGTAGAGGATTTATGAAAGGCATGTGGGAGGAGATGGGGACTACAAAGGAAAGTAGTGTGAGCTTGGTAGAGGATTGGGTAGATGAAGAGGAGAGTGGGGCTAGGGAAGTAATTGGCTAGGTAGTAGAGAGTGTCACAACCTAAGGTGAAACTATGGATGGGGATATGGAGTAAAGAAAGAGGTTGAGTTGCAAATAAGGGTTTATGAGAAGCATATATTCTTCTTCAAGGGATCTAGTAGAGGTCTAGACTTTGGTGCCTCAGGCCACTTCTGCTATGATGAATCAGCTAAAAGGTACCCCAAAGAGGATTACTACTACTATGGGGCTATTGGGTATGGGTATAAAGGATAAGGATAGGTTGATGGCTTTAGGATCTCTAAGAATTAATTTTCCTTCTCTAGAGGCATGTCCCCCACCTCTTTCCCAAGGGTATCTTCTTCCTCTTCCTCGATAGAGAATCCTCCTTCTAGCATGCTTTCCTATAGATGATGCTCATCCCAAAGACTTTCAAAGGTTTCATATCCTTCCTCATCCTTAAATTTGGAGTATGAATTACTGATCTCTTCAAAATTATGAATTACTAATCTCTTGCTTATATTTTGTGTAGGAAGCTATTTTATCTTCACTCCAATCCCTCTAAGTGAGTTGTGCCCTCAATCCCTTTATCAATATTTGGGAAAGGTCAATGTCTAGACCATGTCATAGAAAGAATCCCATAACTAGAAAATGTCTAATGAGATTTGAGATAGATCTATGTAATACTTAGGGTTATACTCTATAGGTGACTTCCTCTCCTTGAGGTATGGGCAGGTCTAGTGATTAGGTGCACTAATGGTTTTTAAGGAGGTTATGAAACCAATTAGGTCATAAATCCACCTATCATCAATAAATTTTAGGATGAGATCCATGAGTTTGGATGTGATAAGGTGATCCTATATCCTTTTCACCACTATGATGCCTCCTTTTATGAAGGGGACATCATATAAAACCTTCTTCTTTCTTGATCTGTAAATGAAGTCAATTGTATCAAATTGGTAAGCAAACTCTAAGGCCAAATTTATATCTATTAGTACATGTGGGAGTCATAATGGCTTACCCTTAAATTTATGGGTTTAGATGAAGGTGAAATGGCTTTTAAGGAACTAGTTAGTTGTGCATTTGTAATCCTATCTATAATGGCCTCTTAGTTGAGGTTAATGAGGATAAGGGATGAAAAGAGTTTCAAAAACTCATAGTAGTCCTATGTGACTGATAGGATATGGGTCCATAATTTTATGGGCATCACCATGTTGGGGAAAACACTTATCTTTGAAGAGTTGAGATTGAGATATGTGGAGAATAATTTGGAGTGCTAGAATAAAATGAGATGCAGGAGGTAAGAGGAATACCAAAAGTTATCCCACATTAAAAATTTCACTAGTTCATCATTTCATGGTTGTGGTGATAGAATATAAAAAATCCATCTTGTATACCTCTCCCTTGCTCACTATAGTTAAGAGGAAGAGCACTCTTAACTAAAAATCAGTGATGTTGGTGTTTAAGTCCAACCTAAAGATGAAGGCCAACATGAATAGGGCATCCTTTAGGTACTTTATGGGGAAGCTTTCTAAGGGAATGGGGAGAAGAGACACCTCCATATAGCCACTCTAGAGGAAGAAATTAATTAAGTGTGACATATTGCATATGTAAGTGTCCCAAAGATCTTAGAGGCTCTCCATGTTTTAGATGTTAGGCTTTGGGTCACTTGGGATGTAGAGCATCTCCCTAATGGTGTCTGTACTAGTTTTTACCCTCAAATGGGTATTTATTGAAATTATGACAGTGTTGGAATCATACCTTTATGCATAGAGGGCAAATATTTTTAAGCATCGATGAACATAGGATGCCATGAATTGAGTCAGTGTATAGTCCCATATTCTACACTCAAATGAGTCATAGTCATTTCTCCAGACTTTCTCAATCATTCAGGTGTGGGCACCCTCTTTGAGGCTCTTGGGGGTTTTGGATAACTTGGGGTCATATATCTCATTTTTGAAATCAATTGCTAATGTTTGGTCTTTGTAGTGTCCTTTGGTCATCTTTTTGATATTCAACACATTTTCCTTTAGATAAGTGGGGCTAGAGGTGTAGTATTTTATCATCACATATGGAGGGGGAACATCTCACTAGCTACATAAGCTATGGGTTCTCTATTTTCTTTTATGATTCTCACCTCTTTATGAATATGCTAAAGTATCCATTTCAATAATATCTCTTCAAAATTACTCTCTATTCATAGATAAGATACTAGGTTAACCAATTCTACTCACAAGGTCTAATATTTATTAGCTCAATTTTCTATGCTCTTTATACCTTGCTCAATTGCTCAATGCTCTCAAGAATCTCAATGCATCTAGGTGTTATGCTAGATGAGGAGAGGGGTATTTATACACTGATACTCATAGGTGCAATCATCATGGGAAATTTTGAATTTAGGGTGCCCCATAAATGTTAAGGGTGACATGCATGCTCAAAGAGTAATTCAAAATATTTTTTTATCAATCCTTATGGGGAATCATGCAATATGGAGCATCTAAAATCAATGATAGGAGAGGTAAGTAGATAATTATATTTCAAACAATGCTTTAAAATTTAGGAGGGCTAAGGTGAGAACACATGACAATAAGAGGAGTCACTTTTTCCAATGACACTTATTTAAAAGGAATGACAAAGAGAAGGGAATCAAACTAAGGGAAACAATAGCCAAGAAGGGAAATAAAAAAAAGAAAAATGAAATAACTATGTATAAGGGGGAGGCATGTTAACTAATTAAAATGTCTCAAGTCAATCCCATTGACTTGGATCTCTAATGCATTACCTTCTTCATATTCTAGATGGAAATCATGTCCCTGTCTGTCATTGATGATGAGAAATGGTCCCCTCCATAAAGAATCAAACTTCACATGCTGTCCCAATTTTTTTGCTCTTTAATCATACTTGAGGACCAAATCCTCGAGTTTGAATCATTGGTCTGACATTTTCTTCTCAAATCACCACTTAACCACTTGTTGCCAAGTGATTTTTACATTGCTTGTCTACTCTATTACCTCTTAGAGGCTAAGTAGATCTATGAGCCTAACCTCCATTGCCCCATTTTATACAATCTAAATATCCTTCAAAAGATATAAGGTAGGGATCTTTGATGATACAGGCATGACTACTTTCTTCTCATAAATGATTTCATATGGGGAAGTCTTTAGGATCTATTTGAGAGTGGTGTGGTCTACCCATAAGTTAATTTTTACATGCATATGTCACTCCTTTTATCGATCAATACTCATCCTTTTGATCAGCCTTATTAGATTATTATTTGTTGACTCCACCAACTCATTCCCATATGTATAGTAATTGGATGAAGTCTTTAAGAAGATATTATTCCAAGGTATGAACTCAAAAATATTAGAACCAAGGAAGGATTTTGAATTTTTAGAAATGATCCTCTTAGGTAGGTTAAACCTTTCCATGAGTTCCTCCAAGAAGTTGATGATCACATTCTTAGTTGCCTCTCTCAGTTGGACTACTTCAGTCCACCTAGTGAATTAATTGGTGGTTGTATAAATCTATTTATGATAAATTCTATAGATGGTAATTTTGATGAAATCTAAACCCCATTATGAGAAGGGTTCATCAGTCACAATTAGATTCAACACCATGGCCAAATTTTTACTTTTCCCCACAAAGAATTGGCATTTTTTTACTACCTAATGGTAGTCTACAAATATGGTTAGCCAATATTACCTTATGGATATGATTTTGGTCATGGTGGGTTTAACCAAGAAGTGGCTACCCAGGGGATTGAAATGCATATCTTAGAGGATTTTCTTAGCTTGGTATCTTTTAACACATCAAAGTATATCTCCATTAAAGTTTTTTTTAACATGACTCCTTGGATAAATGTGTAGCTATGCCCCTACAACCTATAGAAATTAATTTTATAAGTAGGGAGGCCATTAAGATACTGGCCAATTTACATGAATTAGATTTTGTTAACCACCCAAGATCCATCAACTTTGTGTTGGTTTAGTAGGATTTCTTCTAATGTGTCTAGTTCTTATAGTGAGACATTTACATATTGGGCTAAATACTCATATATTCCTCTTCCTATGACCACCTTAGTTAGCCTAAATTTGATATCATACTTGAGGATCTTGGTGATCCAATTAACCCATTTTTCAGTGATTTTTACTTCCATTAAGTATTTATGGATGCTAGAGTGTGCCACATACACCATTATTTTACTACCCACTACAAGGTTCCTAACCTTTTTCATCTCCTTAACAATGGAAAAATCTTATCTCTCTATGAAATTATACTTGACTTCATACCCATGTCACGTTATTGAGTAGAACACAATTAGGTACTCATTTCTTCCTACCTCTTCCTTTTGAGTTAACATAGCTGCTAGGTAATACTCATTCCCATAGATGTACATAACGAAATATTTGGAAATATCAAGGTTAACTAGTATAGGTGTGGTGGATATTGAGTCCTTGATTTTATCAAATGTTTTTCTCCCCTTAAGTGTCCATTTGAATGCCTAGTCATTTTTCAACATCAAAGTGATTGGTTTCACCAATCATGTGAAGTAAAATATGAATTGGTTGATGAAGTTAATCTTCCCAAGGAAAGACTGGAACCATTTCATATTTACTAGCAAGGCTAAGTCTCTGATAGATTATAATCTTTATGTATTGATTGTGATATATTATTTGGATAATATGTATCCAAGAATCTTACCTTATATGAATCTAAAGATGCATTTTTTGGGGTTAAGAGACACCCCAAATTCTTAGCACTTTTGGAAAATCTTTTCTAGATGATCAAAGTCATTTTATTTATTCTTTGAGAACACAATGAGGTCATCCAAATAAATGAGGATGATCTTATTGATTTGGTACTTAAAATCCACATGTATAGCTCAATAGAATGTAGACCCAAAATTGGAAAGGCTGAAAGGCATCTTATCATATATAAAGGTTCCCTACTTTGTGGTGAAAATGGTCTTGTGTTGATTGTCTTCATTTACCCATACCTAATTACATCCAAAGAATCCATCCAACAAAGAGAACATTTCCACACCCACTACTATCTAGAGGATTTATTCCATAGAGGTAAGGGGTAAGTGATCCTTTAAGGAATCCTTATTCAAGTCCTAGAATTCTATGTACAGTCAAATCTCTCCCCTCTTTTTCTACACAAGAACATAGTTAGATACCCAAGTCAAATGTTTGATTAGGTATATGATCTTTGAGTTGATTAGTTTCCTAAGCTCTTGGGCCATGAGGGACTCAATTTTTAGGTTTAATATCCTTTGATTTTTTTAGATAGGTTTGGCTCCTTCCACCAAGCATATGGTGTATTGAAATGAATTTACGGTCATGGCCTCTCAAATCATCATAGGTCCATGCAATGATGCCTTCATACTTTTTGTAGAAGGATAATAATTGTTCCTTATCCTTTTTGGGAAGCTCCTTTCCTACCTTCAACTTTATTTCACCTCCAAAATCAAGCGTGGAGTAGTCATATTTATCTATGAAATTTTTTTATTTGTCATTCCTAACATCATTAGAAAAAAGCAAATTCTCTAAGGTGATGAGCCCCTTCGATAGCTTGATAGTTTTTAATTACATGATATGGTCCCTATAGGCCTCTTCAATATTTGGTTGTAATGGTTTCATTAATTTTCATGACTACTAGAGAAACATGGAAATTTAGGCATTGCTTTCAAACACTTGCCAATTTTGGTCATTATTGAGGATGATAGGTCTGATAATAACCTGCATAGATTGCTCATTAGTGAACAAGTCTATCATTAGATTGAACTAGAATCAGATTGATACCATCCTCTTAGCCTCTACTTTTTATCTCTGTTGATGATCTAAACATTGAAAGATTTTAAGGTTTCAATCAAATCCCATATACGGTCATGATAGGATCTCATGCACACATTCTTCATAGCTATAACTCCTACCTACATTACCACTAGTTTGGAATCACCCAATACTTTCAACTAATCTACACTTATCTGCTTAGTAAAGCTAATGCCATAGACCAACACTTTGTATTCATCCTCATTATTTGTGTAGGAAAATTGCAATTAGAAGGATTGAAGTGTCTTTTCCCCAAAAGGAGACATTAGTTGGATGTCAGTTCTGGAGCTGGTTTTGCACTTTAAACCATCAAAGAGTAGAGTCCAAAATTCAAAATCACCTTTAGCCACCTCACTTTGGTCCTCCTTCCTCTTTATGACCTTGAGAATGGATTGGTATTTATCATAGATCACATAGGTTCTAAGATTGGTGGCATCTAAGTTTGCAATGGGTCTCTCTCAATGAATTCATTGATGAGGGATTCTTCCTTTAGGATTATGATATATGATACTTTCTCCCCTTTGTCATTTCCACATAATGCATCTCCCTTTTTGAGAAATAGGTGTGTGTCACTTTAAATTTCATCATGAATTCATTATTTATGTGTTTTAGATGAAGTGGTTCAGAAAACACCTTTAAATTTGAACCATATTTGGTTCTTAGAATTAGATGGGACTAGCCCAATGATATGTACCTACCTATCTTGGTGGTAACATCTTTTGATAGGCATAACCTAAAGAGGGGAGGGATGTCTATCACTACAACATCTTGTGATACATAAATGTTGGGACAAGAATATAATGTGAGGGGGAGATCCCTAATGATTCCTAAGGTTTGAACTTTTTTTCCATCCAACTATATCACTCCTTTATTTAAAGGTTCATACTATAATTATAATGCATCTAATATCTTCTTGGGCATCATCACTGTGATAGCACTAGAATTGATCATGGAGTTATGGAGAAATTTATTCCCTACAATAAGTGTTAAATAGAATGGGGTAGGTTTCATCTTGCTTACCCCTTATCTATAATTGATGAATGTGGATGGTATCTGGGGTTGTGCACTCATGCTAACCTCTTTTCCTTTTGTTTGTGCAAGATCCATGGTCAAATTTTCCCATGTGGTTTTCACTCTTTCCTCTAAGGCCTCTTTCAATAGAGATATCTACTCAAGAATAGATAGGACATCCTAGAGAGAAACATTAGATGGAACCTTTTTTAGTTTCTCTACCACATTATATAACCTTAGGGAAAGATCATCGATGTATTTTACCTTATTTTTCATCATTTTGCTTCAATTTTGATATGTTAAATGTGGAGGTTGGGATCATGGACCCTTTTCAAAAGTCACTTGGGGCTTTGTTGTAGCTTTAGGGATCTTGTCCAACCTTTTTTTGGAGTACATATATTAGTTTGATTGAATTTTTAAATCTCTATACACATGAACTTCATTGGTATAGATTGCATATTTACCTTCCACCCAAGAGAAAAACATGTGATCTGGGGCTATTTATTCTTCTTATTCAATGGACATTCCCTATATTTTCACCATTAAGATTGCATTCTCAATCCCCAAATATTAGTACCTATAGGTTAAATTAGGTGTATTCCCTTGTCACCACTATTTGACAACCTTCTACAATAGATTACCCCTTGAGAAATTTTGTGGTCCATGAGAATCATTGTAGAGAAAATACTATGAATTAGAGTCATCTACCAAGTTATTTTGGCTAGTAACTAGCTCTCTATTTACATTTGACAATACCATGTGTAGGGGATTAGGGAATACAACAATTTGATTTTATGGGATACATATGATTGTTTAGTTCTTGGTGGCTTTGTCTTTGCCTCTCTTAATATTATTTTTGTTGGTATGGTGCCTTCTTGTCTTACTATTCATTAAAAGTGGAATTTGGAGGCATAACCTACTACCTTTTGAGATTTATTATCTCATTGGAGAAGTTTCATAAAATACTCTTCATATCATTGATCTCTATGACTAGTAAGGATGAAGCAACATGGATATATTTACATAGAAGGTGGTGTTCCCAAGGTACCTGGGAGTTATTATTGAGGTGGCATTGATATTTTTTGGAACATTAACATTAAAAACTAGGAGGAAGCCTTCCCACATCTATTAAATTATTTTGGCCCTTACTGCTAGATCATAAACATCTAGTAGTGTTTGCTCTCAAACTGATTGGATCATGACCATAATATCTTAATTGAAGGCCTTAAGATAGAAAATGATGGCCATGCCTATCTGTGGTTGAGAAAATATTGTAATCCTTTTCCATGTCTTCTCAAACTTGAAATTGAAATCAATAATGGCTTCTTATGGGGCCCTCTTGATGGTTATTAATTGTTATAGGAGGGACAATCATTCTACCTTCTCATTAAATCACTTAAATAATTTATTTCCCAATTAATCCCAAGTGGATATGGAATTTGATGACAAGGATTAGTAATAATCAAGATCTCACCCCTTAAATGAAGCATCTAGTTGTCTCAAGGCTATGTTTTGTACATTGACATAGTGTATAGTGCACATATTTATAACATCTTGGAGACGTTCTATTTTGGTCTTGAAATATTCTCTTGAGAATTTAGGAAACACCTTTAGGGAGTTTATAAGAATGGGGTCCCATGTATTTGGAGTCACTAGGGGGATAAGTGGGATATTGTTATCCCATGATACAAAGTTATTTGGAAATCTTGGAAGATCCATTTTTATTGTGGTTATTAAGGAGTGCTAGATCCCATAGTCCTTTAGTGAGTTAGAGCTCCTAGAGGTAGTGTTATGAGGCTTAGGTTCTTTATTTTTTGTGATGTTATAATGGGCATTTGTCTCATAAACTCAGGCTTCTAGTTAGGTATACTAGTAGATTGGTCCCAACAAGCATGCTAGAAAATAAAAATTATTGATGCCTAAGACTCTCACTTTAGGTTAAACAACCTCTATGGGAAGCTTTACAAGCATGGGGACAAATTTTGGTCTATAAATTAACTTTGGGATTTTAGAAGATGGCTCTTCAATTAATCATGGGCATGAAAAGGTATGATAGAGAAATGCAAACAACATTAAAATAAAACTAAGGTGATGTGATGAGAGGTTTAAAGCATTAACCTATAGTTTCATAAGATAGATTGAAAACTTAAACATTATAGACTATAAAGGAGCATAAAGCATGAATTAAAGTCTATAATGTAAGAAAAGGTTAATACTATAAAAGTAGAAGAAAAGGAATAACAAACATAGATAAATCTTCATTAAAATTGACATAGAACATCACATCCTTTTCATTGTTAGGTGGAGATCAGAATATAGGACTCAAGGGCAAAACATAAAATGTCTAATCACATATGTAAGGGGCACCTACCAAGGTCATAGAATGAAAGAATTGCTAGCTACTGCTATTCCTATTCATTTAAAAATGGATATTAAAATATCAAAAATATAAATTAAAATGATAACTAACCAATTTCTAAAGGGATGAGCCCATAATATATAGGTGAAGAGATTTATTATGAGTGTGACACCTAGAAATACCAACACTCATACATATGGTGATGCCATTATAATTAAATGAACCACTTGGGCTCATGAGTGAAGTTAACCCTCAGATCTTGGATATGGAATAATGGATTTGCCTTTTTATGGTCATGATGCTCAAGAGGAGTTTAGTGACACCATGTGTCCATTTCTAGTTCTTCCTCTACTATGTCATATGAAGATCTGTTTACCCTAGCTAAAGGAACAATTCTTAGCTCTAATAAGAAGACTTTTACCTTTGAAAATAACTATGGTGCCATGTGGAAAGGTTCATCTCCTCCTTAGCATAACCAGATGGTGGTTCCCCTCATTCTCTTTAGTGACAAATGGTGCTACCCAAATGTTTGATATATCAAAACTACTCTTAGATAAACACTATGATGTCATGTGGAAAGTAATGCTTCTTCGGGCGATCAGGGGGAGTTAGGCACTTCCTTGTAAAAATAAGCATGAAGGCTCCATATGGAAAAAAAAACATTTCCCTTGATATATTATCAGTGGGTCCTTCTTATCACCCCATTATCCAATGGTGTTGTTCATATATCTAACCAAAAGGAGATGGCCTTGAATGAGTACCGGGTTACCATGTGTCAAGCTGGTGCTACTCCAAGATGAAACGAGGACTTCTTCATGCCAAAGGAGCACTGATATACCACATTTGAGAATTGAAAGGAATCCAATACTTAGGAAAAATATATAAAAGGGGTCCCTAAGAAAGGAAGAGGATGAAAGGCAACTGCTAGATATGTCAAGCAAGTTTAAGACTAAATGTGAGCTGCTCAAGATAATTAAAAAGGTGTATTCTGATCCACTAATAGGACCAAGTATTCCTCACAAAAAAAATCATTATTTCCCCCTTATTATCATTCACCTCATTTGTGTTCACATTATTATTTGTAGTATAAGACCATGGATAGGACCAGGATCTCCTCACAAATTACCACATTAAACAATCTAAAAATAATTCCCCTTATTTAACATTCACCTCATTAGTGGCTATCTTATGAGTTGTAGTGTAAGACCATGGATAAGACTAGGATCTCCTCATAAATTATCACATTACAACATCTTTAAATTATTCCCACCTTTGTATCCACCTCATTGGTGTTACTTTTGTGAGTTGTAGTGTAAGACCTTGGATAGGACCAAGCTCTCTTAATAGAATATTCCAATAAAAAGTTTATACTATAACCAAGTCACAATAAAATTACATGACTCAAATTTGAGATAATTTGTGTTAGATTATGATTTACACATCATTTACATACTTCCCATCTCATTTTAGTATATTGTATGCTTACTTCATAAACACTTCACGTTTTCTTCTTATTTTACACTTGCATGTATGCTTACAACCATTTTATTAAATTACTCATACTTCCCATATAGATTTAGTATGATTAATTTGATTTATACTTTATTTTTATTTTCATACTTCCCATCTTGATCTAGTGTGATTGATTAACTTTATTGTTTGTTTGTTTTTATACCATTCATTTTCAACACATTATCACTTTATTACTAATTTTCATACTTCCCAACTTCATATAGTATGACTTATATATTTTTTAATTTGGTGCAATTTTTACTTATACATTGTTTGAAAACATTTTTTACTTATTACTTTACCATTTTGGCTTATTTTATTTATTCATATTTTGTTTTTACATATTTTCCATCATGATATAGTGTGTATTACATTTTATGATTATTTATACTTTTCTAAATCATTTTCTTTTCTTTTTAACCATGCATGTGTATCCCATAATGCTAGAAAATAAAACATACATTACTTATTTCCCATAGGATATAAAAAAAATTAAAATACGTGTTCTAAAAAGGAAATGCATCCATACACTCATCCACCAACAAATAATAAAAATCATAAACCAAGAAATGTCCATATCAATATATATATATATATATATATATATATATATATATATATATATATATATATATATATATATATATATATATATATATATATATATATATATATATATATATATATATGTATGTATATATATATATATATATACATATATACATATATATATATATATATATATATATACATATATATATGTATATATATGTATAATATATACATATATATATGTATAATATATACTGTAGTTTGATATAATGTAATACAAAATATAATAGCTACAACTCTAAGGTTATGTTCCATCATGTCTATCATGTGGCCAAACCATGCTACCCATGGATGCCTATGATTGACCACCTAAATAGAATACTTTAATGAGGCAATCTAGGATCTCAATCCATCAACTTATCCTTGTAGATTGGCCATTAGGCATGTACATGCCCAAGATCTATAGTAGTCACCATATGGGTGTATAATTTCTGTACCAATGCCTTTTAAGATTGAGATTCTACCTCTCCTACTCTTATAGGTGGATGTAATCCATCTCATTGTGCTTATAACCATCGATAAACCTCCCCAACCAATCAAAAATAGCTACCATAAGATAGGGTAGATGGTAACATAGGGTCTAGCAAGGTAAATGGCTCATAATGTAATAATGCCCCATCTAAAATATCATGGTGTGCAACCATAATCATGGCTCCCCATATAATCTCCTCCACTATAGTACATATGAAATAAAAACCAAATATACATTAGATCTCATGTATATATATCTCAAACCATCTATCTATCACTAAATACATAAACAATAATGAAACTATGAATTTATGTTAAAAACTTATTAAATTAAAGAATTTATCACTAGTGTTGGTGTCACTAACCACATTCTCCCCATCAACATAACCACTGAATAACTCCTATATTAGTTTCCTTTATACAAGTGCAAAATATTCAGTCACTACCTATTCCCATCATGATCCCCTCCTCATCTACCTCTCTATTGACCTCCTATGTCTAATGACCACCATAGTATCACCATGTGTGACTAATCACACATGTGTCCCCTCTCATAGATGGTACCTCCATATCTTATGATCTTGATGTAACTTTTTTCACCTCTATTTTGGTTTTGATTCCACCTCTCATTCATCATCACCCTTAATATCTATAACTATAACATCCTCTGCACTAGACCTCTCCACCTCCTATTATTATGCCCAACCTACCCATGGTATCTCTAATCAATGCCTAATAATAGGTATATTTATAGGCACCCCTATGCCTCCTTTACCTCTTGACTCTCTATCATGCCATACCTAATAAGTAGAGACTACTATAGGGGTCACTAGATGTGGTATGGATAGCTACTCAAGTACATGAGGTACTAGATGTGGCTTCACCCATAAATTATAATGGCCTATTATTTAAACACATGCCAAATTGGTATCAATAGTTTCCTAGGTTAACCATATATAATAAAATTAGTGTAAGGCTACCACACTATTTTACCTTATGTTATAGTCTATAACACTAGGATATAAGGAACGACATACACTACATGATCCTACCTCCATCATACAACCTAAGGTAACCGATCCTATCATTAATGGTAACTCACCTAGTTGATACATAATAAATCTCTCATAAATCCAAGAAGTCAACAAAATGATGGGGCCCATCATATTCTACCCCAAGGTCAACATACCATACATATCATGCATAAGATGTACCTAAATGAGATATCCGAAATCATACAATGTACCTTGATCCAAGATGGAATGACATAAGTATAACACATAAAATTTTACCTTCCCATCTAACTTGTGACACAACACATGTGGTATCATAAGTCCTATCAAGGCCTTCTAGATATCTAGAATGGTTGAGATAGAGACATCAAACAAGATAACTTGTAACCTAGGATAAATCCTATTTAAGCCTATCACCCAATAGGATAAGGATCACCTCTCATCATATATATATGGTGCACCACATGTGATAAGATCCATAACAATGAGAAGACCAATTAAGGCATGGACATCCTCCAAGGTGATGCTCATCTCTATGATAACCCCCTCCATATCCCATTGGAAAGTGTTGATTAGTCACTCCCATGCTCTTAGGAACATGATGACTAGATCAAAACTAAGTGGGATCTTCCTCATCTCCATGATACCTATAAATCCTAAGGAAACCAATTGAGCTTGATCTATATCTAACAACCACTCTATAAAATATGATAGCCATAATGCATCAACTAGGTGCCAAAATCGCCATTGCCTATGAAAAATATCAAATAACATAAAATGTATAAGATATTGATTTAATAATAATATACTTTATTCTCAAATATTATTAAAATAATAAAAATTAACTACTTCATCAACTTATTTTCTTGTTTTTCATTTTTCTTGCACAATCAACCCTTTTAATACTAAATTATCCCTATCACCTCTTTGCCATACTCAGTCCACTACTACATAATTGGATCATTATTCTACACTAAATCCACCATTTTTTATCCTTTACATACTATATCATCCCTATTCCACATAGTTGACCTCCTTTAATAAACTATATCAGCCACCTACTACATATTATATCAACCAAAATGTATTGTGTCATCCATATCTATTTTTTTAATTAAGTTGACCCTGTACTACACAGTCGACCACCCTAATAATACTAAGTTAGCACTTTGATACATATTCAACCACCTTAAATTCTATCAAATTTTTGAATTGAGTCAACAGGTTTAAATCTATACTTAATTTCAACCATTTACCATAACTGCCTTAAGGCATTTATTGGTCTAATTCTTTCCTACCTAGTATCCAATTTTACCTCTAGTTTACTTTAAAATTTACTAGCATAATTTTTGGTATATATATTTACTCTAATTTATATTTTTATATACTAACTCATTTTTCAATTAAATTACCAAAAAAATCAAAATTAATGCATCACTTACTTGAGTTGCATGGCCATAGCCACTAGGCATCCTCCACATCAAAGTTGTCATCTCCTAACCATGGTCACTCTTTGGGGTCAACTGGGTATCTTAGAGAAATATTTTCTTAGAATATTAAAAATAAAATATGAATTAATTTTCACCCTATTTATATTTACAATTCAAAATTATTTACTTATCAATTATTTACCAACAGGTTCCATTTTTCACCCATAACTTTGTTCCTAGTAACTCTATTTCTGAACTAAAAGATATTTTAGAATACTGACATCGTAGAGAAAATTTCCACATATTACATGTATATTTTTCAAAAAAAAGTATTTTTCACTTATTTTATAGGTTCACCTAATGTTCCCTACATTACATACCATCACATTTCCCTCACTTCATTCTTACCATACAACATCAAGGTAAGTAAAGATATGTATTTTTTAATTTTGTCTTTTCATTTATCTTATTCACTTTTTACTAAAATTTACTTAGCTCAACATTGTTTGTTGTTGTTTTATTTTCTCAAAGCACCATCCCATGTTATAATTGTGTGACACATGATGAGATTCAAATGGAGCATATGTATACATAAAATATTTATAAACTTTATCAATTACTAATGTTTTCTCTCTTGCATGAACCTATTGAGTCTCAATCTATCTGAGTGCACACCTTAAAGGGTACACCAAGAATGGGTTGGGCACACTATTAGTGTTTCTTAAGATTTTTTTCCCCTATACCACCACTTTAAACTAATATAAACCTATCTTATACATTTCCATAAGATTTTACACCTCCATTACACACTCCTCCAAGAAATTCACCACCTTAAACATCCCTTACCTAAGCCAAAACCTGTTTTTATCATTTACCAAACAAATTTGCTTGGGTCAAAACTGCTCTTAAAAATAAACATGTTACGAGGCTAGGTCAAGACTAGGTTAGCCCCAGCTAACCTAGTTGAGGACCTAACTACTTTATTTATTAAATAATAGGGTTGATTGGGTTGAATTTTTTGACTAAAACTTTAGAAGGGTTTAGGGTGAGATCTAACTATATAAACACATCCTTTTACCATTTTTATTAGAGAGAGATAAAGATAATAATTTATTTATACATCTACTTATCTACCATTCTACTTGAGGATTCATTAATAAGGGTTTCATACTTCCTTTGGAGATAAGAATCTTATCTTATGGGAAGTCTTTTGGATGCATATAATAAGTTATGTAGCCTAGATCTGACCTATCTTTGTTATCCTTATGAACCACAATAACCTATTTAAAATAACCATTGACCAAGGGAGAGATTGAGGCTTGAATGTTCATCTTCAAAGTAATTATTCTTATCTTTTGATCCTATTTATTAATAAGATAAATTTTTATGTTCTAGCGTATGAATATGTTTATCTCTTCATGAATTAGGATTAGCTCTACATTAACTTGAGTAAAGTTCTTCTTTGCATATTTACTTTTTATATTTATTATTCCTATTTTGTGTCACATGCTTTGGTGAGCACTAGATTAGATTCACATTAATTTTTCATTTACTCAGATAATAAAACATATGATCTATCTAGATTTATTTTATGGTATTACTTAACTAGAGGCTTTGGAACCCTCTCTAGTGATATTGTGTGGTAAGAGACCCCTTAGTTATGTCTAGTGGATCCATATTGGTCATGACCCTAATAATCTAAATGTACCAAAAAAGTATAAGGGATAGTGTGATTTATCTTCATAGATCTAGGATTGATTTTTAGATCATCTTTAATTTCCCTTGTATACATTCTAGTAAACCCAACATGAACTAAAACTTAAAGTTTTTCTTTCATCCTTAATTTATTTTCAATTATTATCTATTTCATTTTTTCATCACTAAAACAATATATTGACTAAGTCTAACTTTCTTTGCTTAGGTTTAACACACAGTCAATCTGATCAGCTTTATTTTTATGTATGCAGGTCATATTCAACCATAGGTAATTAGATTGATCGACTCAAATCATGTCATCATGTAGTAATAGTTACTAATAAAAATACTATGCATGCAACTAGAGTTACTAAATTTGGTTCTTTTATGAATATAAAAGGCCACATTCAATAAAACATTCCTAAAGTGAGGGTCCACACTCCCTCCAAAAAATTAAAATCACATACTAGACCTATCATCCTTAATGATTTAGAGAAATTGGATAGGTAAATTAGATTCACTAAACCAATTATAATTATCTTGAATTTGAGTTCCCATATTCGTAAACTAGTATGTAGCTTTGTTACCCTCCCTCAGAGTACATGTAATGAAAGTTTGCTAGAAACTTCCGATAATATCATGAATATCTAAGATTATTTTACTAATTTTTCATATTTGATAATTATTCCTAAGAAGACAATTTATGATATTATGAGAGTCTCCTTCAATACAAAAGATTTCAGAGCCCACCTCCTTAGCTAATTTTACACCCCATAGCATAGCCAAAGCTTCTGTTGAGTGACTAGTTTGGACACCAAGATTCCTAGCAAAGGTATAAATGATATTACCATAATTTTTCCT
Source organism: Torreya grandis (assembly GCA_037957365.1). Classification (NCBI taxonomy): domain Eukaryota; kingdom Viridiplantae; phylum Streptophyta; class Pinopsida; order Cupressales; family Taxaceae; genus Torreya; species Torreya grandis. The sequence continues at coordinate 541,763 of JARHVA010000856.1, read as the reverse complement.
TATAATCCCTCCATCACCCATAAAAACCATATTTCCTTTTTAAGAGTCATAAAAATTCAATTTTACCCACCCAAAAGAAGGTACAATCTACTTTTTGATACTCCTAGTTTGTCTTTTATGATCCAAATGATTTGTGATCGAGTCAAGATTTTGAATAGAAGCTAAATTAGATTCATAACCAATAATATTAAGTCATTTTTAACATTTAAAATCAACCCAATTCTTATTTAAAAAATTAATCAATTTAAGAAATACAACAACCACTTTTCTATTAACCCCTTTAAAGATTTTGAAGATTGTTTCTTTCAAAAATCCCCCAAAAATATGAGGGATAGCCATATACTAAAACATTTTCATATATTTTTTTCTAAAAGGATAATTCCACTAATTATAGAGATCATAAAGAGAAGCTGACAAGACCCAATCTACCCCAAAATTAATAAGAATCTTAATAAACACATGAAAGGTATATAGAAAATCCAACATAATATGATAATTAGTATCAATATCATTATCACATATAACATAGTCGCTGGGGATTAGAAATCCCATTTTTTGGAGGTTTTCATCAGTAAGGATTTTAATTTGGATATCCAACCAAAAAAATTACTTTTGGGATCAAATTTTTATTCCAAAATTTTTCCCAAGGAAACCCATCAGGGTTAGATTCGTTAGCCACATTATATCCTAAATTAATCAAGAATTGAGAATACATAATATCTACCTAGATGATCTCATCCTCCCATTAATATCTCCCAAAGAAATAGATTCTTAACAAATAATTAAGATCATAAATTATTTTATCTTGATTAGGAGTAACAAAGTCCAACTAAAACATCTACCAATGTTTACCAATTCCCTAACCCAATGTGTAGTCCTACATATTTTTCCCAATTTAATTTTAATTTGAACATGAATTTCATTCCAAGTATAAAACTAAAAAAGAGGGAGATCAATGATCCATTTATCCTCCCAAAACTGAACTCTATCTCCTCTACCATTTTTTAATTTAGAACCTTTCACAATAATATGTTTGCCCCTGATTAACCAATTCTAAAAGGATGAGACTTGTGAGAGATTATCATCTTGAATCCAAGAAACATTATCCCAATGTGTAAAATATTTTACTTTCAAAATATTTTCCCATAAATTATATTCCTTAAGGAACCTCTAAACCAGTTTAGAAGTTAACGCTTCATTCATTGGCTTCACCTTGTAGATCTGAAACCTCCTTGATTGAATGGATAAAAAAATTTATCCTAGAAAACTAGAGGAAATATGTTTATTTATTTTGATACTGACCAAAGTAATTTTTTTCAAATTCTTTCCACTTGCTGCACAATCTTCTTTGGAATTTTAAAAATAGACATAAGATAGATTGGCAAAATCTGAAGGATGCTTTTAATACATAATATTTTACTAGTTTGAGATAACAACTTTCCCTTCCAACTAGCAAATTTCATTTCAAATATATCTAATAATGAATTCCACATTCCAAATTCATATCAAGATAAGAGGTAGGGAATTATTTAACTTTGTAACCAAATATGTTAGAAATTCTATTTTGCCTAATAAAAGGGATTATCTATGAAAAAACTCACCTTTTTCCGTATTAAGTTTTTAGTCTAAAGCATGTACATATTCCTTAAGGAGACTGTTTAAAACCTTGTATTTTAAATAGATACATGGGCTAGGATGATTGTACCCTTAATTGATTTTTAATGAATTAAAATACCAACATTAGAAGCAAGTTTAATATCCTTCAATATTCATTTAGTTATGATAGAGGACAAGGATATAAAACTTTAGAAAAGATTATAAAGATAAAAATAGATAGAGGGTTTCCTTGTCTGATCCATTGATCACTTCAATAGAATCCAACTAGATATCCATTTATAAGGATGGATTACATTACTATGGAAATGCATGTAACAAATAGCCTTTAGAAAGCAACATCAAAGCCAAACCTTTTCAAAAATTTGTCAAGAAAATACCATGAAACTCTATCATAAGCTTTATTCATGTCAAACTTTAATATCATACCTTATTTATTACCTTCTCTTATAGAATGAATCATTTCATGGATTAAAATAATTCCATCTTGAATTGGTTTATTAGTAACAAGTATGCCTTGCTCTAATCTTGTGTCAAGAACTTTAGAAAAAATATTATACACTATATTACACAAAATGATAGGATGAAATCTCTTGAAATATTTATCTCCTAATAACTTAAGAATGAGATCAATGAACTTACTATTAATTATCTTAGAATTTTTCCATAGGTGAATAATTAATTCTTTAAAAAAATAGCATCCCATTTAAAAAGGTCTAAAAAATGCTAGAAAAAGTCTATTGGAAAGCCATTGGGACCAGGAACCTTGTCCCCTTCCATGGAAAAAACCACAAAACCCACCTCCTCAACATAACCAAATTTAGAGAGACTAAGGTTATTCTCATGACTAATGATGTTATGAGTCAAATCTAAAATATTAAACCCTTGATCCATATTAATAAAATCATCCTTAGTAAACATTTTTTTGAAAAAAGAGATAGCTTTAGTGCTAATGGAAGGAAAATTAGAGACAATGTCCCCATTTTATTTTTGGATTTCAATAATCTTATTGTAACTTATGTTATCAAGAGTGGAAATTGTAAAAAACTTAGTATTGTTATCTCCTTCTTTTAGCCAAAATGCACAAAATTTATGACACCAAAAAGTCTCTTCCTTAGCATTAAGAGAATGAAACTCACAAAGCAAATTATTTTCCTTTAGGTAATTCTTCTGGTTCATACCATTTATCTTTATATCCTTTTCAATGACAACTAATTCCTCTTTAATGCTCTTTTTTCTCTCAAAAATATTCCCAAAAACCTCCCTATTCTACTTTTTAATTTGTATTTTCACTTTCTTGAGTTTTTTAACAAGTCTAAACATGGTAGACCCATTGATTTGAAAATTACACTACTCCTTAATTATATCCTCAATATTAGGATGGAGAAACCATATTTTTTTGAAACAAAAAGGAATTTTATCTCTCTTATAATCATCACTCAAATTGAACATAATAGGATTGTGATCCAATCCAATTCTAGGAAGAGATGAAACGAAAATAGTATGGTTAAAAAAATAATTAGGCAAGATAATAAATATATCAAGATTAACATGAATAAAATGTTGTATAAGATGTTTATTAGATCAAGTAAAAGTATATCCCCTTATTTCAATATCAATTAAACTATTCTTAAACATAAAATTAGCAAAATCATCCATACTCTTATTAAAATATTATCTTCTACCCTTCTTCTCCATAGGAAAGATAGGAGTATTAAAATACCTAGCAAATATCAATTTCAAATTTTGACAAGAACTTTTGAAATTAGAAAGTTCCTCCCATAATTTACTTCTACCAACATAATTATTAGGAGCATAAATATTAGAAAACACCAAGCTAGAGTTGCCTAGGGTATTATTAAAAATAAAAACAATATGATGGTTATTATAAAGTAGAATATCATCCTTTAACATAGAAGGATACCATAAATTTATCAAACCTCTAGAAGTACCATTCTCACTTATAGTAAAACATGAAACATTCTTCCACAATCTATTTTTGATGTCCAAAATCACTGTGAAGACATTTATATTTATTAAATAGATAAAATAATTTGATTATTATTATCAATAAGATATTTTAAAACTCTATATTTAATAGAGTTTTCATGACCTCTTATATTCCATGAAATGAAAATAAATTTGACACTAATACAAAGTTCCCAAATACTCCTAGAGTCATCTAGATTTAGGTATCTATTTATCCATTGATGTGAGTCTAGCCTATTTTTTCTTGGTTCTCCCACCTTATTAGTAGTTCCTAAATCCAAATTTTTATTTTCAAGTACTATCGATCTCATTGTTATTTTTGGATTAACTGAAGCTAGAGTACAATTGTCTATGCATAGATCAGAATTAGTTTTCTCCAATATTTCTTTGAATAGTTGAAACCAGTGTACCATTTTCTTTACAAATATCAAAATTAGTTTCTTCCATATTTATTTAAATAGTTGGATCTAGAGTATCATTATATAATTTTCACATATTAGGATTATTCCTCCATATTTATTTGAGAGCAAGGAACCCTTTTAGAATTATTTAAATATTCTTCTTATATTTTGTTTTCATTAGAAAGAACCATGTAGTTTTTATAGTATTTTGAATTGTGAGGAAATAAAAACATATGTAGATGTTTAAAAACATGTTTCAATATACTTTATCTCTTTAATAATGTTTTATTTTATCCTTCCATCATCAATGAGGCTATATATCTTCTCTTTTGAGATTAGATGCTCAAGAATCTTCTGATCACTTTGATCTACCTTCATGATATTTGGTTTTTGAGTCATCCCCTCCTTTATATTATATATTTCATTCTCTATAGGAATCTGATTCTATCCCATGTGCTTCTTATTAAAAATAGTTTGATAGCTCTTGTCATCCTACTTTTTGGTGGTTGCATTTTCTACTTTTCTCCAAAATTTCATATCTTTTGTTTTCAAGCCATGATCTTTGAGTTTAGTAGGGAAATATTTTATAGTATGACCCAACATGGAAAAAATACTACATTTAAATGGGGATTCCTCTAAATATATCTTTCAAGTTTATTTTCCCACAAAAGAATATAGATTAATTAAATTGGTAAAGGTTTTCTAGAAACAAAATTAACACAAATCCTAACAAATATTAATTTGTATTTAGTTCTAGTAGATGCATCAATTGATATTAATTTTCTTATCATCTTAAAATAGCATGGAAAATTTATTCTTCCCAAAACACATAGGAAATCATAGGAAATATGACCTAAATGGGGAGCATACTAATATCTTATTTATCAAAATCAAAATTGGATTTTCATTTTCTTAGAAAAAATCATTCTTTCGAAAAACCATGGTCCTCTAAGAAGTATTTTAGAAAAATACTCTTCATTGTTGAATTTAAAATAAATAATCCTTTAAATATAGAACAAATTTATAGTGACCTTTTAATTTCCATTTATGTTTTTCCCCTTCTATGAATGCTATTAATATTAGGCCTTTCACCCAAAAACTTTTAAATGAGTGAATTATCCATTTGAGGGATAGATATAATAACCAAAGATGTAAGGATGTCTAGGTGAAATACCTTAACATATAATATGGGTTCCATCATGATTTATTTGCCTTTTGAAATATTAGAAGCTAACTTATGAGCCCATTAAATCTTCACCCCACATGCCCTGTCCTTTCAAATATTCAACCCAAAAAGTCTTACTTATACCATCCTTTAAAACCTCTATTTGATATGAACATGGACCCATCTTATAGATTCATTTATGCACCATCATCCAATAATTATCATCCTAATCCTAACCATCACCATCATGCTTCTCCTACTCAGAACCATCATTCAAATTTGAAAATCCTTCCTTTCTTGAATGTTCCATCCTCATATATATTTATATTTTACTAATAAGTCATCTACTTAATATTCAACTATTTTATGAATGTAATCATGCAAAATATGATTCATAGCACATTGATAAGTAACTCTACATTTTTTAGTCAAAAAGGCATGGTAATATAATAAAATGTTCCCCATGGTGTGATAAATGATGTCTTTTCTTGATCAATGATATTTACCTTGATTTGGATATATCCAAAAAAATTGTCCATAAATGATAACATATCATATATTACTATGGATTCCATAATCATATCGATGTTTGGAAGTAGAAATTCATCTTTGAGATAAGCCTTTTTGAGGTCTTGATAATTTATATAACATTGAATATCCCCATTAGGCTTAATTATTAGGATAGTATTAGAAATCCATTTGGGATAATAAAAAAACAAATGAATCTAACATCTAAAGGTATTTAAAATTCATTTTTGACTTAAAAATCAACTTTTGGATGCATTTTTATTATCATTTATTTGACCAGTTTGGCATCAGGATATAAGACGTTGTTATGAATAGCCACTTCAGGAGTGATCTCAGCTATATATTTATATGCCCATGAAAAAAAATATAGGTAATAATGTAAATTTTAATAAATATATTTAAATTCATCATCCTTTAACATGGTGTCCAATAGTATTGGGCATGGCCATTTTTAGTGTTAAACTAAAATTCCACTATTTTTTCATTAAGTAATGTTGATCTATCTTCTAAAAGTTTATTAGTGGGAATATTATAAGTGGGATAGAATCATCACTTTATCCAAAATAAATGTGCATTGGGTGTACTAAGAGATATTTAATTATGATGGAAAGAGGTAGATCTTCATATACACCAAGGATAATACATATAATGTGAAAATTTTAGGTGAAATGACATCATCAATGATCTTAAGATAAATTAGTGATAACCGCGAGACATGATTGACCTGAGTATGAAGCACACAATAATATTTATTGGTATAAATAAACGTGTTTTATTTCTTAGTGTGACAATGTGTATGAAGAGTAGACATATTATTATGGTTAGGGCCTTGTTTATCTTCTTTAACAATAGCTAAAATGGGATCAACTATAGCTTAAGTGTGCCTACTTAATCCTTGTCCTATAGTATACTTATATTTTGTAAAAATAAAAATTCAAAAGCATATTGATTATAAGGAGAGGAATAATTCATAAAATGTGGTGTAGGTAGAGGAGCCTCCATGTGCGGATAAATGATGGTATGTTTAAATAGGAAGGTTGCATATGGTAAATAAGGACAACAATGCACTGCATCCTTGTCTTATACTATATTTGTGTCCATGTACATTATAAAACTCTGATTTTAACTATAAAATAGTCACAAGAATTTTTTATACAACTTTTAAATCATAGAATAAAGCAAATACTCATATATCATTCAGATTTAAATCTCAAGGCATACTTTCCATAGTGTTGATGTTGGTATTGTAGAGAGGATTACAAAGCAAGTTAGTCAAGCATTAGTCCATAAATAATGAAATAGGCATAGAGAAATAACTAACCAAGCCTATCTATTCCTATGGGAATTACAAAGGATAGAAAGAAACAAATGAAAGAAAGTAACACCATATTACCTTCCCAAATAGATTCACCATACCCATGTAGCTCAAAAACATGTTCTCCCTTGATCAAGCATCCTTTTCTTTTTCAACAATGGTGGTAATCTCCTCCAATGCCTCAAGAACACTCCATAAAACACAGACTCTTGATAGTAAATCACTAAACTAGCCTATCAATGAAACTTTGTGGAAATAATTTAGCATTATAATTTTAAAATATTCAAGATTTTAAGATATTTGAGCATAATAACCTTACACTTAAATAGCTTAAAATTCATGTCCATGGCCTCTTTATTTATAGATTTTTGAGATTGGTCAGGATCAACCATGACCATCCATCTTAAGATTGAGATGTGTGGCTATGGATAATCCTAATATTTGGAATTAAATATATAATTATCTTCATCATGACCTTAGAAGAAAGGGCATTGAAGAGGCATGTAAAGAATTAAATAGGCATGGGTGACCCATAATCTTGATATTTTATGCACTTATGGCTTGATGGATGTCACCCCATAGATGATGTCACTAGGTGATGCAGATAATAAGAATCAATTTTCAAAAAGAAATATTCAACAATTCTCATGGTAAATCCACTTAAGCTCTTGATTTTGATTAATTAGCCTTAAACAAGGTTAATAAACATTTGTGTAATTAATTGAAAATTGGCCCTCAATTAATCAAAATCATCAGAAAGTCATATTAGTAGGTTGTAATTTAAATCAAGAAGAATTAGAAGGTGATGTTAGATGCATTAGAACCATATTCCCAATTAGGATGTTACCAATAGAAAGTAACAAAGGTACATGATGTGTACCCATGAATTAGAATAAAAGAGTGATCTAGAGCACTAAATGGTGAAATGGTCATTTTGACTTGAAATGATCTGATCAAAATTAGATAGCCCATAAAATGCATTACCCTATTTATGGATACTTTGACCTAAATTAACACTTGTAAATGAAAATTTCAATCCATTTAGGATGTTTTATGGATTTTGACTTAAAATGTGCATTTGAGTGCAATTTGAGTAAGATTGATAATTTTAACACAAATGGTGTTAGGAATTAGATGTCTACATTTTGCCCCTATTTGAAAAGGCATAGCAAGACATTTAGGTGAAGTAACATCTTTTCAAAGAAAAGAGTTATCGAGAAGAAATTGGAATAGACCCATGATGCCCCCTCAAGAGGAAATACTAGGATGAAAGAGAAGGATGGACTTTGAAAAGAGAGAGAAAGTGAGAGATTAACCCATGGAATAGATCACATCTAGATGAGATAATAGTTGCACATGTGATTACCATCAATGATCAAAATATAATTAGAGGTGTAATAGGCCCCAAATATGGAGGGAATGGGAAAGATACAATCCATAAATGTAAAGGAGACAATGTAAATGTTCCCAATTTGAGAGTACAAGCTATGTGCTTATGACATTGATGAATCCTGAGACAAGTTGCACACTAAAATATTGCCATCATGGGCTTTAATGTGGAGAGCTTGGAATTAGAGGAAAATAAAGAATGGTCTACTTTAGGAAGGGAATCACCACTAGAATGGGGTCTCTAAAGATAATATAATAATTACTCTAGTAGAGAAGATTTGATTATGGTAAAATAATTATGTCCTAGTAGGGTGAATCTTGATCATTGATAAAGAATAAATAATGGTTTGCCCTTGTAGAGCTGATTTTATTTAGATGTTACTCAGATGTTGGGCCCTGACATGGGGAGTTAGAAATAAAAATAGCTCAAAGATATACTAAAAAAGATAGGCTAAAGTGAGCAAGCACAAACGTACATGTGATGGTGTAATAACTTAGAAAGCCATATAAAACCAAGCATATGAGAATGCACAAAGTGATGAGAGAGATGAAAAGAAGAATGGAGATAGCTGATGTGATCTCAATAGAAATTTATCACTACCTACATAGTTCTATGGACTCATGTTTCAACATGAACTTTAGGCCAATGTAGTTCACCCAAGTTTGGGAGAGAATGGAATGAAGAAGGATGAAAAATGACCAAGAATTGATTAGAATTGAAATGTATGTAAATAGATGCATGTCTAAGCATAGACTTGAGTAATAAAATGCATGTTACCTAGAATCCTAATTCCATATCATGACCCTAGGTTTTACAAAGTGTTCTTGAGAATCATTCGTCAGAGATGATGTTGATGTTAAGATGTTGAGACCTGAGCACAAAGTGATTCCTATATCAAAAAAAATAGGCATCATAAGTATGAATAACTTAAAATGACATAAGATTCCAATTGCTCTAAGCTAGTTCAAATGTGAATATCTATAACTAAGGATAATGGTAAAACAATGACCAAATCTAGAGTTACACTGATTTACATTTAAACAAAAAAGAAAAAACAAAGAAAAAGATAAACATAAATGAACCTAACTTAAAATCAAGATATGATCTTAAGTAAGAACAAAAAAATTTAAAATCAAAAGTCAAGAATGTCTTAATAATATGAGACCAAGTTATGAATAATCAAGATCCATGTGGACCATCAAGGTATTCTTGAACATAAAAGAGAAAATAAAAATCAAATAAAACAACAAGACACCAACAATAATTAAATAAAAAAAATGGTCCAAGAATGACATAATAACATAGGATCAAGATATAGACAATCAAGATCCATGTGAATCATCAAGATGTTTTGATAAACAAAAGAGAAGTAAAACTAGTCAAGAAAACATAAGATCAAGAATGGGGACAAGAAGTAATAAAAAGAGAAAAGGAGAAGAAATAAAAGGAGAGGTGGAAAATCACAACAAAACACCAAGAAAAATCAAATAAACACACATGAATAAAAAACCAAGTTAGTGTGGTTTAAAGACAAATTTTCTTGTATGTACAATAGAGGCGCTACTTTATACCACATTATAACAAAGAATAATGACCCTATAATTGTTCCCTAATTAAAGAGGAACAATGATAAGAAAAAAGTGGGGAAGAGAAGAAAAATAAGGGGTTGGCTGAGCTAACTCCATATGTATAAGATAAGTGGATGCTGCTTACATAGTTTCATGGATGCATGTTCCAATGTGAACTTCAAGCCAAATGTAGTTCTCCCAAGAAATGGGATAGAAGAAAAATGATGATCAAACTAGCTTGATTAATGTTATAGAAGAAATGGAAGATACGACAAACAAACAAGAATGGTTTGGAAAATAAGAAGTTGATGAGATGATTAAGAATGATCTTGAAAAATGATAGTTACATGGGATAAGATGAAATGAAATAGTGTTTTTATGCTTTCAAAATGGCAAGAATGTTCAAACTTAATATTTAATCACAAAATGGTTAGAGAATTCAAACTTAATAGTTACTCACAAAATGGTGCAAGCATGGGATGGTGGAACGAGAATGTAAAAATGTAAAAAAGTGTGAGACAATGTTTTTTTTCTTTTTTGGATCATGTCATAATGTTTTTGGTGTTTTTGGGATAAAATATTCACAAGGGGGGACCATCTAGTCAAAGAGATGAATGTCCTAAGAGTAGAGGTTCTAATAAGACAACTAAGCTGGCTAAAATGATCCATGATCACAAATAAGTGAGAGCAAGGTTCTTGATGAATCAGAAAAGTAGTAAATACTTGTATTGAGAAGATGCCACTATTCACCTATCAAAAGATATACAAGATTATCCTGGTTGAACTACTTTTTAGAGCTATTGTTGAAGATGTTCAGAATGTGCATGAAACATAATCAATATCATAATTAGTTAAGGGACAAAAAGTGCTCAAGATTATAACATGTCTTAGAAAAATAAATAATATGCATCTCAAAGAGAAAAATCCATAATGGGATGAATAATATGTTCATAGTGCCAAGGGTTTAAAGCCTTTACTATCAGGATTCATGAAAAGTAGACCATCGTAGTATAAAATGTGTTCAAATTAAGATAAAGGGGTGGGATAAAATTATGATAGCACAAGTTTCCCCCAAGTCAGGGGTCTTATAGATAATGGTTCAAATATATTCATGTGTATAATATCTTAAGATGTATGATGTTCATGGTCTTTGAAATTTCTTCACCATTAGGTTTAGCCAATCGATATGATCCCTGATCTATAGTTCACTATGACAATATATGGTCCTAACCAATTAGGTTGAAGCTTGCCTTTCTTTTTAGGTTCAACATTTGTGTTCTTCTAGTTCTCTTTCAAATATAAGTCACGAATCTCAAATTCTTGAGGGATAATGCATTTTTTGTAGATTATCCATAATCTATTTTGATAGGCCTACAAGTTTTCTAGGGTATCCAAACACTTACCATCAAGAAGTTCTAGTTCTTGCAGTCATGAGGCTCTATAGTCTTCATCATCTTCAATGTGCTCTAGTGATATTATTAATGATGGGATCTCAATCTCAACTAGGATAATAACTTCAGTGCCAAAAGCAAGGGAGTATGGAGTAGCTTCAACTGGGGTGCGATGATTGGTTCTATAAGCCCAAAGGGCAAGAAAAAGTTGCAAATGCCAATTATAGCCAACATCGTTGACAATATTTTTTAAGAAGACTAGAATGGTTTTATTTGATGCCTCAACTTGTCTATTGACTTGTGGGTTATATGGAGTGGATTTATTCTACTTGATCTTGAATTTTACACAAAGATATTTTACATCTTAGTTCACAAGGATCTACCATTATTGGATATAATACGGGCTAGGATTCCATATCAATAGATGATATGATAATGAATAAATTTGGCTATTTGTTTCCTAGTAATATAAGTGAGAGGAATGGCCTCAATCCACTTGTTAAAGTACTCAATTATAGTCAAAATGTGCTTATGGCCATCTAAATATGTTAGGTTAATTTTACCAATGAGATCAAGACCCCATGTTGAGAATGGCCATGGTGTTGTAATAGGCTACAATGGTAAGGAAGGTGCATGTATCAAGTTACCATGTTGCTGATAAGGAATACACTTCTTTACATAATTACAAGCATCTATCTCCATTTTAGGCCAATAATAGCTTATTCTAAGAAGTTTCTTTGCTAGGACTACTCCATTGGTATGGGCCGCACACATTCCTTCATGAACCTCTTTTAGTGCTAGCTTGGATTCTCCCAAAGATAAATAATGAAGAAGCATTCCATCATAGCCTTTTTGATAAAGCATGTTTCCAAGGAGGATATAACATGTTGAGTGATTAAGGAAAATATTTTTTTGGTTATTGGAAAGATTGGTAGGAAATACATGGCTATGGAAATAGTTATAAAAATATTGGTACCATGGTAACTCAAGTGAGGGATTAGGCTCAGCAATGGTGCATATCCTCTCTGAATCTGATATAATATGTGCCAATTGAAGAAGATTTTCAATTAGGGACTAATACTCTTTAGCACTATCATGCATTTGAATCATGGAACCAATTATTGCCATGGCATCGATAGATCTAGTATTGACTCATATAACTTTCTCAAACTATAAAGATTTAAAATGTGTTTTAAGGTTATCAACAATTTGCTTGTAAGGGACAAGCTTATCATCTCTTTTTTGATACTGATCATTTGTATAATTTATGATGAGATATGAATCTCCATAGACCTTTAAGCTTTTAATATCCCACTATATGACAAGATGAAGCCCTGTAACCAATGCCTCATATTCGATAATATTTTTTGTACACTAAAATTGTATATGGAATGCTTTGGGAATCAAGTCCCCTTATGGTGTGATAAACAATATACCAGCTCTAGACCCTCGAGATGTGAATTATCCATCTAAATAGAGTGTCAAATATTTAGGTTCTTGTGATTCATATTTTATCATCATGATATAATCATCTAGAAGGTCAAAGTTGAGGGTTGAGTGGCCATAATAGGAGCTTCTGCAAGTTGGTTCATAAGAACTTGACCTTTGATTTCCCTTTTATTCTAGTACTCAATATTAAACTCATTGAGAATCATAATCCATTTAGCCATGCATCCTTGAAGATCTACCTTAGATAAAAGGAAGTTGAGAGGATCTACCTTAGTGATAACAATAGTTTTGTTATTTAACATATAATGTCAAAAATTTTGAGTGGCAAACACCATAGCTAAACATTCCTTCTTAATAGGCATATAATTATGTTCACAGGCTACCAATGTGTAGCTTAAATAATAAACTACATGTTCCTTACCATGATCACCATGCTAAGACAAAAGTGCCCCTAGTGCATATTTTATGGTTGATATATAAAGAAGTAGTGGCCTTCTTTGTGTTGGAGGTCATAAGACTGGTGGATTGGCCAAATATGTTTTTTAAGCTTTCAAATGCTATCTGATAATCTTCATCCCACTAAAACTCTACCCCTTTCTTTAAGAGATGAGTACATGGGTGACACTTATCTGCCAATTAAGAAATGAACTTGTGTAAAGACTAGACCTTTCCTTGTAGGCCTTTTAATTATTTAAGATTATTTGGTAGAAGTGTCTCCATAATAGTGGTGACCTTTTCAAGGTCAAACTCAATCCCTCATTTTGATACAATGAACATTATCAATTTTCTTGATGTGACTCCAAAGACATAATTCTTAGGATTCAAATGAAATTTATATGCATGAAGCCTCTCAAATATTCTTCATAGAGTTTTAGGGTGTCCAACTCTTGTTCTTGATTTTTATAGTATATCATCAACATAGTCTTTGACAACATCATGTATCATGTCATAGAAAATAACAGTCATTACACATTGATACGTGGATCCATCATTCTTCAAACCAAAGGCATGACTTGTGAGTAGAATGTCCCCCATGGAGTGGTGAACGTAGTCTTATGATGATCATTAGGGGCTATCTTGATCTAATTATAACTATAAAATCCATCCATTAAGGATAACATCTCATATGCAATAGTTGAGTCAACAATCATGTCAATGTTGGGCAGAGGAAAATCATTTTTAGGGCATGCTTTATTGATATCACAAAAATCAATACAAACATGTATGCCTGTAGTCTTTTTACTTACTAGCACTATGCTAGAAATCCATTTAGAGTAGTCTAGTGGTCTGATAAAATTGGCTCCTAACAACTTTTCCAACTTGGCCTTAACCAAAAGGGCAATGTGTGGATGTATTTTCTCAACTTTTTCTTGACTAATTTAACATCAAGGTGAACAACAAGATGATGCATAACTAAATATTGATCCAGGCCTGGCATGTTAGAATATTCCCATACAAAGGTGTGTATATAATCTTTAAAAATGGATATAATATGTTCACATTCCACTTTAGTAAGGGAAGCTTCAAGATAAACATTTTTGGGATCCTCATGGGTTCCCAAATTCACTTATATTGTACTCTCCATAAGGAGTGTGGATCTATCTTCTAGAATTGTAGGCAATGTATGGTCATGATCTTCTTCTTCTATATCTTCTTGTTATTCCACCCAAAGATCTAGATAATATAAAGAATTAAAATTTACTTTCTTAGGTAAAGGCCAATTCAAAAAAACCTCTATAAATTTAAGAGTAAGACACTCAAATATTTGATGTTGTTTTGAAGAGATGCTTGTACTAGCTATGGAACTTAGGCTAAATGGATGTTCTATGTTCTAATGGGATGAGAAAACTTTCCCACTTGGGAGTGCATGAAACAAGTTTTCAATTAAAGGCTTGTCTTTTTATTTACTTTTTCCCTAATCAACAAGTGCCTTAAAGAGGTTTTCACCTGAAGATATCAATTTTTGTTCTTTATTATGACCAAAAAAGTTTTCTTGCTCTCCAAAGTGGGCAAAAGAATTTAATGAAAAATAAAAACCTTGATTATGATCTTTGATGGGGAATGCATCTCATAGGCCCATGTATTCTAAAATTGTTCTTAATTTTGAAACTCATCAAGGCATATGACCAAATTTTACTGATCATAATTTATGAGTTTAGGACGACAAAGGCATAGGTTATAGTGAGGGTTTGCTTCAGGATGGGAAGAACCAATGGTAAAGATATAATGTCTTGTTTTAGGAAGGGAAGCACCATTAGGATGGGAAGCTCTAATAGGTGTTATGTTCAATATGGCATTTAAATCAAACAAATATGAATCAATAAGCTCATTAAAAGGGCTATAATGGGATGTTATGTCACTACTAGGAGTCTCATTACTAGTCACTTTAAAAGAGTCACTACCAAATGTTATGAGGTCATCCTCTAGTGGTTTAAATCCTAGACCATGATTCCAATTAACAACTCCAACTAATAAGGGTTCTAAAATTCCTTACACTTGTGGGTAAAGACCTTTCCTTGTATAGTCAAGATGATCCATTATCTTGTTAGGGATAGGATACTTTAGATTTTTAAAAAAATCTACAAGACCATCAGAATATAACCAATCTCCCTTAGTAAAAGACTCAAAATCTTTCTTTGGTGTAATTGTAGGTACAAAAACCATAGGAGGTTTTGGTTACTTCTTCTTTGGTTGCCAGATCTAATCAGGTCTATTAGGAGTCTGGGATGTTTTAGGCTTACCAAATGTTTTATGGGATTTTGGTAATTTTTCAATATGGAGGACATCTTTTAGATGGTACGTAGAAATGCCTACATCTTTAATAATCACCTATTTATCCATAGCTATAGGAAATGGATCAGTTAAAGTGGAGGATAGATCACCAAGGTCTATATAATTAGATGGAGATGGATGAGAAATGATGGTTTTGTTCTTCTTTACAATGAATTCAAAACTTGGGTAATAGTTATAATTATGAAACTCTACTTTAATATGTTTATAGTATTGGTATGGCTATTGATCAGCAAAAATAGTAACCTTAATCCCATCACGGGGAAACTTAAGGCATTGGTGAAGAGTATATGGAACTACTTGTACTTCATGGATCCAAGGATGAATAAGAAGTATGTTATAAGGAATATCAATATCCATAATATAGAATAATGTATAATGAGAAATAGACCCAATCATGACTGAAAACCAAATTTTACCAAATGACTTCCTCTTGATTTTGCCGTAAGCCTTGATTGTAATAGTCTCTAGCTAAATGCCTTTATCCATGTAACCCAATCATCACACCAATTTAAGAGATATGTTGTTCAACCTTGAACCATTATCTATAAGAACCCACTTGATCTTGTGATCTGTAATGATTATCTCACTGTATAGTGGGTTATTGTGGTTTGGGCCAAGGGTGGACATATCTTTTTGATCAAATGTGATTTGCCAAAATGAAGATAAATGTCTAACTAGGTTCTGGAACTGATCAAGGTTTATATCATTAAGCACAATAAACTCTTGCAAAATCTTGTTAAAGATGGTTCTATGGACATTATATGTTTGCAAGAGTTCTAATATGGAAATTTGTGTATTGGTTTTATCTAATTAATTTGTTATACTATAAGGCCTTTAAAATATGGATTGAACTAGTTTAGTCTTTGTTAGGACAATATTCGGCTTTAAAACTATTGGCAAAATGTTCTCAATGGGTCTATGGAAAGAAGTGGGTGAAGGACCCTGGATGGTAACTCATGGGCATCTAGTTGTGATTTCACAACCTAGAGGTGGTAAGGAGTTATTATAATTATAAGAGTGAGGAAAAAGACCTTATATGGTGACCTGTGGGCAATTAACAGTATTATGACAATTTTGGGTCAACAAAGAGCCTTTATAATTATAAGAATGATATTATTGTTTAGGATTAGTAACCCATGCAAATAGAGTAGCAACATGATGATAGAAACTCAACATGGTATTACTAGGGCAAGAGGGTGTTGACCCTATAATGATGGGTCTCATGTTATGAGTAACATGAGATTGGCCACATGGTGTTACAATAATAGTGGCAATATGGGTTGTAGAAATGCATCACATAGTGTTATTATATTCATAAGGTAAATTTTTATAAGACACATTATTAGTGTGGCCACTATGATCTCAATTATGCTCATTATGATTCTAACCTTATTATTGGTTCTGATTCTACCTCTATCCTTGATTGTGACCATTTTGATTATTTCTTGGTGGTGGTGGATCATGTCAAGGAAAGGGGTTTTTGTAGATTCCCATATCCTAATTTGTGTCCTAATTTAGGGCCAAATTAATTTCCAACTCACCATTTTCAATAAAGTCCTCAATAATATGCCATAATTAAATGTAATGATATGCATTGTGACTAGCAACAGAATGAAAGTTACACCATTTGTTCTCTTTGTACCGGTCTAGTTTTGACTGATCTTGAGGAAATGGCCTTGATACTAGCCACATAATTAAATTAGCTCTAATGATATTTTGTAACACTATTTCAATTGATTCTCCTAGATTTCTAAAGACTCTAAATTTTTTATGAAATGTTCTTCATGGAGGTTGTCTCGGCAAAGTAGGTAGTGGATTCAAGGGAGTTAATTATACATTTGGAGGAGGCATTGCCTGTACCATTTATACATGTCTTATTTCTATCACCCCATTTCCAACCATGTTATTATTTTTTTGAAATCCCTTAGACTTATTTTGCATAACTATTTGAGGAGCTAGTGATTTAGTCTAATTAGACACTTGTCCTTGCATAAAAATCTTAACAAGGCCTCTACTAGTAAGAGCCTTCTCAATCTACACTCCTTTGTCAATAATTTCTTCAAATGAGTTAACATAAGTGAACTGTAGATTATGTGCAACTTCAAGATTCAAATTTTGTGCAAAGATATCAGCCAACTATTTTTCTAGTAAATTATGTTGAAAACAACCCGCTCATGCTCTCCACCTTTATAGATATACAACAAAACTTTCACTATCATGCTACTTAGCTTTACATAAGTCAATAATGGTTAATTAATATTCTATGTTATATGATAAATGGTTAATGAATTTTTTTGATAATCCATTCCAATCCACAACTAATCCCTTGGGTAGTTTAAGTAGCCAATCAAGAGCTTATCCTACTAAACTTCATGGAAATAATCATAGTAAGTACTCGCTACTATAAGCAACCTCTTGACATAATATGAAGAACACTTGTATGTGTTCATGTGTATCTCCTTTCCCTTTATATTTTTCAAATTTGGGTGCCTCAAAATGAGGTGGAAATGGGTTTTGGATAATAGATAAGTCGAATGGATATGGGCATATCTCATCAAATTTGTACTTTTTGACTCTATTGTTCATCTCCAATCTTTGGACAATTTCCTTCATAGAGTTACATTCTTGAATGTTTGGTATATTTTTGGATTAGATAAGATGTTATTGGGGTGGAATGTGCCCCTATTTTTATTTCTATTTGGGTGAAATGTGCCCTTGGTTTTATTGCTATTGGGGTGGAATGTGCCCCTAGTTTTGTTGCTATTGGGGTATAATGTGCCACTGATTTTGGGTGGATCTATAGGGAGCATATACCTTTAAATACATGATTTTTTTAATTTACTACTTGAGTTGAGAACATAAGCTACTGATTCTTGGATCATAAAACATTCCTTGAGTTTAGTTGTTTCACACTTTTTTGATTTTGGAGATTTTTGTGTTTATTTACCAATATTTGGGTTGGTTAAAAAGAACTAGCCAAATTGTCTTGAGGGATTTCCTCAATTCAAACTAAATGTTTAGGTTTTTGAGTTTGTAAAGTAACAAGAGGTTCTTGATGATTAAAAAAAGTATGTTTCGTGTAAGGTCTCCTATGACTTTAACTATTCATTTAGATTTCCTTGGTCCACTATGGTAATGTTCTCATCCAATACTTGTTGCATACTTCCAACCATATCTTCATGTTATTTTGAAGAATTATTGTGAATTCAAGTGGCAACTAGGGATTCTATTAAGTCTATGACAAGTTGATCTACATATCTTTGACTTATTATCTTGATCTTAACTAGAAGATCTAGATTTGTGGGTTTTGACTCTATTTGTATTTCATTTCCTTTATTAGAGGAAGAAGGTAAATATATCTATGGAAAAGCTTACTCTTGGTGTCATTGTTATCCTTCTCTAACTAAGGTATGTAATTATTCTATAGGAAAATCAAAAGGTAGTCTAGCACCTGATTCTATCAATATAAGAAGGGCTTCATCTTGATCTTCTTAGGGTTGATATTCATTGTAATCATCTTTGAATCCTGATATTATAGGGATATCATAAAAAACAATGGGCTTATCTTGACCATCATAAAATTTCTCATCTTCATAACTAAGGCCATAAGAGGCCCCACTACGAGTGAACCTTTGAGTCATGTCTAAGAAGAGTTTTTCTGTGTGTTTAACTAACTTTGGACCAATGTTTGGTAACCAATCAAAGTATTCTTTGGCTCTCTCTTAAACCAATAACCAAGGTACCAATGAGACTATAAAATGAGGGTGGTTTGAAATCATGCACAATTTAGAATATTTGATTCATGAGATTACTCAACCTTTGATAAATTTAAAATCATATAGATCAGAAGAGAGTAAGGTAACTCAAAGACTCAAGGTGAAAACTAGTACACTAAAGCCTAGATCTTTGTGATGCACCCACACTACAAAAGCTAGATTTAGATTTGACAAGTTAACCCTATAAGTTTAGAGTAAATCTCTTTGGATTATGAAGAAGACAAAATGAACTAAGCAACTCAAGATGTAAAAACATACACGAATCACTAAGTATAAAGCTAGGACCAAATAGGTAACACAACTTCACCACATGATTCTAGTAGGATAAAATATGTTTTAGGACCCAAAGCATGAGTGATACACAAGATGAATTGAGTCTACCAAGATGATAATGTGATTTTGAGTCTTAATAAATGACCTTCAATCTAAATATAAAATTGAACCCAAGTTAAAACAAGCCTAGTGCACAAATGGTGAACCCACTTTGATGCACCAAACCTTAGAACTCAGAAAGGTTTAATTTCAAATGTGGATTATAAATTAAGGATTTAAATAAATTTATATAAAATATCTAGACTCAATTAGGAATCATAACTATGCCAAAGTGGATGACATGACATGAAGCTTTTGATAACAAGTTGAACATAGAAAAGATGAATTTTCCATTTAGACAGTATAATGCCTCCCTTGTTCAAAAAAATTGAGGACAATGTGTTTTGGTCAAGTTCATTGAGTTAATAAGTAGTTTTAGACACAAATCAAGACCAAGTAAGATAATAAAAAAATGTCTTAAGTCTAAACTGACAAGGTATGGAAAAGTGGGGTCTGCTAAACTAGCATTGTTTTGATTATTCTAGGGAAATCAATTGCACAATAACTTTCACATCAAATGATGTAAAATCTAAGCATAAAAATTGGGTTATCATGACATTGGATAGTTTTAAAAAGGTCTAGTATTTTTTACAATCACTATATCCTATTGTTCACTTAGTGTAGTGTGATGTCCAAATGCAAATATGTCCCATGTGCAACTTCAAAGGAGTTAAATGAAGTCAATGTTGGGAGGTGAAACCATAGGTCAAAGCTTCCCTAAATAACTCAACGGAGGTAATGGCATCCCCCTCACAAGCCAAGTTTGTATAAAAATAAATAATGCATAAAATAGAAAGACTTTAGGGTCATTTTCAAGATCACCCAAACTTTGGTGAGTTTTTGGGGAGTGTTTTAGGTGACATTCTTTCTAAGCCTTGGACTAGGATATTTGCAATAGGAATGGATATTTTGATTCCAAGGGTTACCTATAGGGGATAAATGGAAGATAATACACACAACATTCCTCTTTTTACCAAACAAAACCTAAGTAAACAACTATTTCAAGCAAGAATTGACAAGTGTGTTCAATTTTGAACCCAAATGAAAATTTTGGTGGTGTTTATTTGACCCCCTTGGTATTAGTTGCAAAACTTTGAAAAGATTCACCGAAACATCTAATTTATTTGTTAAACACCAAAAAAAAAGTTCCTAATTCATTTTTAAGCATGCAATAGGTTATTTAAACATGTTTTTATCAAAGTAAAAGCTTGTTCCTACAACAAAAATGTTAGCATGTCCTTTAGCTTTGAAGTTATTTTGAGTTTAAAACAACAAAATTTGAAAAAGTAGGTCTTGAGTCTATGTTTTTAGAAAAAATATAGTGACTAACATCAGTTATTACCACCAACATTGGTTACATTTAACTGAGATCTAACCGATATCAGTTCTGTAGACTGACATCAGTTAAGCTAGATAACTGATGTCGGTATTTGTATCAACATTAGTTACTGTGTAAAAACTATGGCAACCAAAAATGGAAAAATTAAGTTAGAAAATCAATTTTCAATAGTTTTAAGAGTCTAAATGGATATTTTAGAGTTACAAAATGATTTCTTTCAGGTGTGAGATGTGTCTAGTCTCATCGGGTGTGCCAAGATGTAGAGAGGATTACAAAGCAAGTTAGAGAAGCATTAGTCCTTAAATGATGAAACATGCATAAATAAATAACTAACCAAGCATATATATTCTTATGAGAATTACAAAGGATAATAAGAAATAAATGAAAAAAAACAACACCATATTACCTTCCCAAATAGATTCACCATACGCATGTGGCTCAAAAACACGTTCTCCCTTGTTAAGCATCCTTGCCTTTGTCAAAAATGGTGGTAAGCTCCTCCAATGCCTCAAGAACACTCCATAAAACCTAAGCTCTTGATTATAAATCACTAAACTAGCCTATCAATGAAGCTTTATGAAAATAATTTAGCATTATAACATTGAAATATTCAATATTTGAAGATATTTGAGCATAATAACCTTGTACCAAAATAGCTTAAAATTCATGTCCATGGCCTCTCTATTTATATATTTTTGAAATTAGTCAAGATTAACCATGACCATCAATCTCAAGATTGAGGTGTGTGGCCATGGGTAATCTTAATATTTGTAATTAAATCTATAATTATCTTCATCATGACCTTGGAAGAAGGGGCATTGAAGAGGCATGGAAGGCATTAACTAGGCATGGGTGACCCTTCATCCTGATATTTTATGCACTTATGGATTTATGGATGCCACCCCATAGATGATGTCACTAGGTGATGCAGATAATAAGAATCAATTTTAAAAAATAAATATTCAACAACTCTCATGGGAAATATACTTAAGCTCTTGATTTGGATTAATTATCCTTAAATAAGGTTAATCAACATTTGTGTAATTATTTAAAAATTGGCCCTCAACTAATCAAAATGGTCAAAAATTCATATTACTGGGTCATAATTTAACTCATGAGGAATTAGAAGGTGATGTTATATGCATTGGAACCATATTCCCATTTAGGATGTTTCTGATATCAAATAACAAAGGTACATGATGTGTACCAATCAATTAGAAGAAAAGAATGATCCAGAGCACTAAATGGTGAAATGGTCATTTTGACTCAAAATTCATTTCCCTATTTAGGGATAATTTGACCTAAACTAGAACTTGTACATGATAAGTTTGAACCATTAAATATGTTTTATGGATTTTGACCTAAAATGTGCATTTTAGTGTAATTTGAGTAAGATTGATAATTTCAACACAAATGGTGTTAGGAATTGGATGTCTACACATACAAGATCTATAATCACACCAATTTATAGGAAATATTAATGCATGGAGAGATAAATTCATTTAAAATACATTTATTTTGCTACTTCTATATACTAAAATAGAGGATTAAAGTTAGAGATACTTTGAAAACAAACCCATCGAGACTCAATCTCTCCCTTGGCTAAAGGTGCTTCACAAGAGGTTATTATGTATTATTGAAGAATCTAAGGATGGAAAATGGATTATAGTCTAGCCAAAGACCTCCTAGTGAATCTCAATATTTCATAAGACAAAGGTTATTCTCTCCAAGTGGATAACTTAAGCAAATAACTCCTCAAGTAGAATGGTGGAAAGGCAGATTATAAAAAAGTATAAATGAATAATTGAGTCTTGTCACTCTCTAATAAATTTAAAAATGAATGTGTATATATATATGGATCTAACCTTAAACCTTTATAAAAGTTTAGCTAACATATTCATCCCAATCCACCCTATATCACTAATTAATAAAATAAAGCTAGGTCATATACTAGGTCAGCCAAGGTTGATAGAATCATGTAACATGAAAATATAATTTAAGTACATGGTTGTCACATGCCTGCTTTATTTGGTAGATTCCAAAAATGTCTTTTTGATTAGATAGGCATTGAATAATGTGCTTAATTTCTTTTAGGAATGTGTAAGGGAGGTTTCAAATCTTAGGGAAGTGTATAAGAGATGGTTTTGTCTAGATTGGAACTAGCGGTATAGGGGAAACCAATATTGAGAAGCATGAATGGTCTTTCCACCCCTTTCTTAGTGCACTCTTTAAGGTGTTCACTTAGAGAGATTGAGACTCAAAGGGTTATTATAAGAGAAAAAGCATAAATAATTCATAAGGTTTAAAAATATTATGTGTATACATATTCCCTAATCAAATCTCATCATGTGTCACTCAATTGTAACATGGGATGGTGATTTGAGAAAAGAACATAACAACACATGATGATAAAGCTAAATAAATGATAGTATTTTAAATCATAAATTAACTAAAATTAAATGATGGAAATGAAATAACTATAAATAAAATTAATGTATGAGTACCTTGACTTACCTTTATTATTTGATGGTTGTCTATTATGTTTGTAGTTTTGATCGTTGAGGGCATAGAGACTAACTTGGACAAACCCAATAATAAAAAACTAAAGAGAAATAATAAATAAACATATTAAAACCAAGATAAATGAACTATGTAGGCATTATGTACTTGTAAATTTGGTAAATTGAGTTGATAAATACTAAGTTAAGACCAAATGACCAAGCCAAAATTTAGAGTAAATCAGGGAACCAAAAAATCAAGGCCACTAAATTACCAAAAATCTCAAAAAAGTAAACCTTGAGTAAGAAAGGTAAACAAACCAAGTCAAACAAAAGATACAAGTGAAAATGATAATAGAACATCAATGTGAAATCAATAACAATCCTTAAACAAAGATGGGTAGGAAATGGTAAAACAACATTTATGAGTGAGTAGTAATAATCCTTACTCAATCATTAATGGGAAAATTACATAAAAGGAAAAAAACATAGGTGAGTGGGAAGTAACAATCCAATCTCACTTAATAATGAAAAATATACTGAAAGTATAAATAAATGTAGTTGTCCAAAAAAAAGGAAGCACAACAAAAATATAGAAACAAATGTAGTTGTCTAAAAAAGGGAGTGATAATGAAAAATTAGAAATGGATGCATTTATCTAAAAAAGGGAGTAATAACAAAAAAATTAAAAATCCAAGGTGATTCTAAAACTTGAAAGTGATGGTGTAGTAAAAGTAATCCATATTCACTCAAGCATATTGTTCTATTCTAGAGATAGAAAGAACTGAATCAAAGTAGTGCTAGCATTTTTTAAGATATGAAGATGAGGGAATATAGAAGTGGTAAAACAAATTTAGAATCAAATTTTTCTATTAAGGGGGAAAATGAAATGGGTGGTAGCGAAAATGAAGTAAAAAACAAGGTATATAAACTCTTTATCAAAGTCAAAACACTTGGATTAGGTTTGTCAAAATAAGAGGACTTTTGACATTAAGGACTATAATTTTTTTCCCCTAATAACACAAATATTTGGGCATCAAATGAAGTATAAATATCATCCCATGAAGGCTATATGCATGAAAAATAAAATATACCTACCATCCCACAATGTGTTATCATTAATCAAGACCCCTTAAAAAGTCGTTAGTCTATTATAAAGATTCGGTACTTGCATGAGAAAGTAGCTAGAAATATAGTTTTTTTCATTTATCATATCCAATCAACTAGCCTACCACACCCCAATGGACTTCAGCTCTATCATGAGGCCAACTATGGAGTTTTAACTTTGATTGGAGATATAAGATGTGATATAAATCACGTCTTTTGGTATGATGGCTAATTTTGACTCTGTCTATTTATTTTTTATCATTGCCTTTTATTTTAAATGGTTTATATTTTAACTTTTGATTTCTTTTTCTATTCCTCCTCCATACGGATTTAAAGAACCAAACATGGGTGTTCAAAATGACTATCATTTGAAAACTTTGGATTTGATTGCTAATAAATAGAAACTTATATATCATGTTGTCTAAGAGTCTTGATGATTCATATGAAATAAAATTTATATCTTGACTTTGACCTTGTTTTATACAAAGTGGAATGAAAGAAAAGGAAATTACTAGGAATAAACATGAAATAATTTGAATTACTTCAAATCACAAAAAATGTGACAAAAGTGAAAATGGATAGAATGATAGGTAAGTATGATTCCTTATCATAAGAATGTATGGAAGTGTAGGGAAACATGATAACATAGTTTATTGTTCAAGTTTTATCTACAAAAGAAACAAAAATCGAAGTTGAAAATATGGGATCATAAACTTGTAACCATTTATTAACATTCTAAAAAAGTAACACTTGATTGAACAGATGTGTTTTGAAATAAAATGGTAATTTTATGAAGAGAGATTGATCCTATACATAGTCTTACACCACAACTCATAAAAGAGAAACCCAAATGAGTGCAATAAAGGCAAAACTGGTATTTTTGAAGAGGGCCTAGTATTATCCATGGTTTTACATTGTAACTCACAATAAAAAAATGTAAGAGGGTGAACAAAGTATGTGAGAAAAAAATGGTAAAAGTGGTATTTGTGAAGAGGGTCTAGTCCTATACATGATCTTACACTATAACTCAAAAAAAGAGAAACACAAGAGGGTACAAAATGATTTGAAAAAATAACAAATTTGATATGAAAAATCAATATATGAAATTGAAAGTAATTCATGAGGAAAACTAGGTCCTATCCATGGTATTACAATGTAACTGATGAGAGAAAGAAACCAAAGGACCAAAGGAAGGAAACTAAGGTTTGTATAAAAAATTATTGTTATAAAGGGTGAGATACATGTATAAATACTGAAAGAAGTGTTAGTATAACAACATATATAATTATGATAAAAAGGGAAATATCTAATAAAAATGTATTTTCAAGAATTTTATATTAGTGGGCTCTTTGAAAATATGACCCATTATTTTACAGGGGATAGGTGATAGGACCAAGAATGTCTTTCAATAAATAAGGGTCCCACCATTTTTGGGAATATTTTCCTTCTTTGTCATGGGCATAGTATAATTTAAGGACTATATTACCAACATTAAAAGTGTAAACTTTAACCTTTTATTATGTTGCTTGGTGATAAGAGCCTTGTATTGGTAGTTATGTTGAAGAGAAGCTAGACAATGTTCATTGAGAAGATCAAGAGTGTGAAAGCAAGCTTCACATAGTTATTTATCAGGAATGATACCATGAAGAGATATATGTAATGAGGGAAACTTGAATTATAATGGTAATATATACTTGAAACCATAAAAAATAGTGATAGGCCCAAAGTGTGGGATATAAATGAATATGCCAATCTATGCAGGTTTTTTGGATGGCATTTTGGAGGATTTTATTGTGAATTTTATTAGTGTCCTCATCTTGGCCATTAAATTATGGATGGTAAGGTGTGGAGAATTTATGGGATATTTTAAATTTAGCATATAATTGCTTCACATCCTTATTTTAAAAATTACCACCATTATCATAAAGGATAGTATGAGGAAATCTAAAATAACAACTGATTTTTTTAAGGATAAATTTATAGATGGTAGTTCTCATGACATTGAAAAGAGGCATGGATTCTACCCATTTGGTAAAATATTTAGTAATAGTGATGATAAAAACATGACCATCTTGTGACCGAGGTATTTTACCAGTGAGATCTAATCCCACATAGAAAATAGCTAAGGAGATTCCATAGTTTAGATCTTAGCTAGTGGTTAATGGATTAAATCATCATAGAGATGGCAAGGACTACACTTTTTAGAAAAATTGATAGCATCCTTTTCTTAAGTAGGATAAAATTATCCCATACACATGAATTTTCATGTTGTTTCATGTTTTCTACATTTACCACTACAAATTCCCCATGTGCTTATTCACAGAGATGAAGGACCTATTATTTCATTAAAAGTTAGAGAAAGGTACCTTTTATGTTATGATAATAAAGGGTATTGTATTGAAAGACATTTAAAAGCTTGTTTTCTAATTCTAGTCTTTTCATGAGAATTCATGTCCAAAAGATAAGTTTTATGTCCAAAGAATTGGATAATGTTTTTATACCATTGTATTTTTTGAATAATGAGAGCCTTAATGTGATAGATCAGTGAATATTGTGATTGGATAGAAGACAGGGACTTTATTATTTGAATAAGAAATTGGGAGTCATTAAGTATAAGATTGTTGAAGAAGCAAAAGAGTCATAAATAGAGTTTTGGTCTCTTAGAATGGGCTCAATGGTAAATGAGGCAAAGTCTTTGGAAAGGGTGGTATCCATTTGATGATAAGTGATAATATTATCACTTTTAAACTGGTATTCACCATTAATCTATTGATAGATAAGTTGGGAGTCACCCAAGATGTGTAGATATGGAATATCTATGTCAAGTGCCACTTTCATGCCTAAGATTAATGCTTCATATTATGTTGTGTTATTAGTGACATCAAATAATAGCTAAAATTACAAATGAATAATTTTACCATGAGTATTATTTATAATAAAATCTACCATAACTCTTTGGAGACATTTGGTGCCATTAAAGTATAGGGTCCAGGTGTTTTCAAGTAAATCAATAATGAATTCAGGAAGTTATGTAATGATTACTTTATATTTAGTAGTATCAAGAATGACATATTTATATTATTTATTAGTTTCCTATAAATTGGTAGTGAAATTATGGAAGTAATATTTAAGATAAATAGCCTAATTGAGACCTTTAATATAGAGAATGTTATCGTCAGGTAGACTATCTTGAAGATGATTTGTAGTGTGTATGGGCCCTGCTACAAGTTGGTCAGTAATGAATTGCCCTTTGATATATTTTTGTGTTATGATACAAAGGAAAAATTCCATTAAGATAACCATTGACTTTCAAATTTTATCTATAGGTAAAAATGCTTTGGATAAAAAGTGTCAAAGTGGGTCAAAATAAATAATGGCATAGGTTGTTTGATAATGCATGTAGTGATGAATATTTTAAGCTACAAAATAGATAAAATTCTACTTTAGTATAACATTTTTTATAATTAATTATGTCTTGACTAATATAGTAAATAACATAATCTTTTATGGTATCATCTTCTTGGGCAAGCATTACCCCAACTGATATGAGATAGAAGAAGTGTATAAAATAAAAGGATGGTCATTAAAAGGTGGATGAAGGGTGGGCAGATAAATTAAGGAATATTTCATGTTTTCAAATGCATTATGAAAATGATCAATCCATTCTAGAGAATTACCTTTATTAATAATGGAATTAATAGATTATATGAGATAATCCATTTTAGGGACAAATCATTGAATTACCCCAAGCTTATCGAGGTAAGGAAGAATGTCCAAAATGGATTGAGGAATAGGCATGTTCATTGATTTTAGTGGTATCAACATTAATAACATGAAGAGAGACTAAAAATCCTAGAATTGTACTAGATGTAATGCCAAAGACACATTTGTAGGGGCCAAGTATAACTTTGTACTTGATTAATCAATCAAAGATGATGGATATATTAGAGAGATGCGTTCTGTGAATTTTCAATTTGGCAATGATATCATCCACATAGTTTTCCACAATGTTATTTATAGGATCATGAAATATGTGGGTCATAGCCTACTAATAGGTGGATCTAGATTTTATAAGCCCAAAGGGAATTTTAACATAGCAATAGGTTCCCCATTCTATAATGAATGTTGTCTTGTGTTGGTCTTCAAGGGCTATGTGAATTTGATTGTAGCCTAAAAAAATATCCATGAGTGATAGTTTTTTGTATCTAGTAGTGGCATCTATGATGTCATCTATTGAAGGTAATGGAAAATTATCTTTAGGACAAGTGAGGTTGAGATTGAGGAAGTCAATGCATATGTAGATAACCATGGTGGCATTTTTGTAGAGATGAATAATGTTTGACACCCATTTCAAATAGTCTAGAGGTTTAATAAACTTGGAATATAATAATTTTTTAATTTTTTAATGCCATAGGGTGAAAATTTTTAACATAAATTTATGTTATTTTTGTTGAATGGGCTTGACATATGGGTATGTGATTATGTTATACACAATGATACTAGGTTTGATACTAGGTATGCCTTCATATGACCAAGTGAAATTATCACTATATTTATGTAATAATAGACTAAAATTATCATGCTTTATTGCCATGATTTCTTGAGAGACTTTTGTAAGTCAAGGATATGAGGGTGTGCCATATTATATTCTCATGGTTCCTTCAATAATTACAGTTATTTTATCTTGAAAATGATACGGTGCATTGGTAATAGAATAAATGGGATTGGTTTTGGGATCGATGCTAGAAATTAAGTTATTAAAATAAGGAACCTTTCATTTTAAATTCCTAATTTTGTGATGTTGCTGAGGAAGTTTAGGTTATTGGGAATTAATAAAATTAATTATGGATTCATCTCTACATAACATAGGTAAAATAATAGACTAAAAAATTCATTAATTAGTAACATCTACTTCAAAATCAATGATTTTTTACTATGGAGATTGTATTTAGAATGTATCTAGAATACATCAATTACCTTAGCATCAAGGGTGATCTCAGGAATAGGTATAAATGTGGAGGAAGGTTGATTAGATTCAATTGGACTGATAATATGCATATATTTAGAATCATTAGTAGGTATGGTATTTGGTAAAGTGATTGGTTTGATAAGAGTTATATAAGGTTACAAAAGTTTTGATTTTATGAGAGGTAATATTTGTTCAATAAATCAAGGAGCATTGAGAAGTGGAGAATAAACTTAAGGTACATGACCTTAGGTTCTAATTTAATATCTGTGGAAATAGTATGAACATCTTAGTTGAAATCATGGATTTTATCTAAGGCTTTTTGATGGTGTTGAACATCCAACTATCGTGACTGATCTTGGACCATGATGTAGATATCATCATAGGTGTGAGAATAGTACATGCTTATTTATCTAAAGTAACTTCAAAATTTGATACACCTAGATAACTAAATTTATGAGGTGACATGGTTAAATGATCTTAAAATAAATTGGCCACTCCATAGTCATTATAAGTGAATTATCTTTTGTATAATATGCCTCAAGTGTATTATATGGAGGAGGTAAATTAGTGATATCATCGATGAGAGGGTATGATTATGAGGTAATAAGGAAGGAGGGATCCAATGTAAAATGTAAGAAGGTAGCTTGGTAGTATTATTTATGTTTTGTAAATATTTTATGTCATCATCCTCAGAATAAATAAGAGTAACCTATAAATCTAGATTCATATTGATCAATTCAGGGAAAGGTGCACTATTAGTTATTAGGATAATTGGAATTTGATATTGAGATTTGGGATTGGGAATCTAAATACTCCATGTTTTAGGATTAGCTTCATGTTTATATTGTTTTCCATTATGAATGAACTTGATACATTGGCTACCAGAAGAGGCAATAGCCCTCATGTGATGTGTCTATGGGTGACCTAGGAGTATACTATAGGATAATGGTAAGTTGAGAACCATAATCTTAGTACATATAGTTATGGGTTTAATACTAAAAAGGAGCAAAATACAACCAATCAATTTTTTATTGGTCTTGTCAAATTCACAACATGTTAGACAGGTTTGCTTGAGATGATATTTGTTATACCTAAACTATTTAATGAGCCAAAGAGATGTGACATTAATTATAAACCCTTAATCAACTAATACTTTATGAATAAGGGTGGTATTAATTGATATTTTAATAAAGAGAGGTGGGTCATTAGTGTGAAAGATAATTTAATCATTGATCATGTCTTCTTCAAGGAACTCTATGAAATTTTATGAAGAAGGAAAAATAGTTTCAATGGTATGAACTTATGTTGGTGGAGTCTCATGAGAAGGTTATTCCAATTCAAGGAAAGATGGTTCTTAAATTTATTTTAGTTGTTGCATTAGGAATTTATGATGATATGGAGAAGTGCGATCTAACTCCATGAGAGGAATTTTACAAGGCATAGAGTTAAGTTCATCTAAGCAATTCCAATGAGTTTTTAAAGAAGAAGAACTAACATGAGGCTTGGAAGGTAGAATATTTTTAGTAGAAAGAGAGGTAGTTGGAGGTTCAGATTGATGAAGTAGATCCTCATTAGATTCCAAAGGTAAAAAAGTGGTAGTAGTGTCTTTGAGAAGTTAATCTTCTAATGATGGTTTCTTTGGTTTTATGACAAGATCTTTGTGGGTGGGATTTCATCGAGAATTGACCTTAGTTGCATTGACATATTAGGAATTGGTATAATATTGATCATAGTTGGGATCAATCACACACATATCCTTGTTTTATTGTTGAGGGTTGGATGTAGATTTTTTTAATTTTTAGAGGAAGAAGATTTTAAAGTTTATTTCTTTTGAGAAGTATTAACATAAACACGATGATGGATTTTGATCATAGCATCATGATTGAATGTATCTCCTAACATAAAATAAATGAAAAATTTTGTAATCCCATGAAATTTTTCATAGGAATGACCTATATCATCATGAAACCAATAAAATTTGTTAGTGTCATACTATTGAGGGGGATTATTATCATACATAAAAGGTTTAAAAGCCACTAATTTTTTTTCATTTGTTGCATAGTTAGCGGAATATGGGAAGGTTGCTGATTTTCCATTTTAGCGAATCCTAATTTTAGTTGAGGAAGATTTCCAATGATTGCATAGTTTGAATGTCAGAAAGATCCCTTGATGGTTATAGTGTTAGGATCAAACTATTTAATTATAAAGGCTTGTCACTTAGCTTGATCAATAACATCATTTAAAGTTTGGGGAGAAAAATTTTGAACCTTAAATTGGAGGGAAAGTGAAAGGTCATTATGAAAAATTTGAATAAATTATCATAAGTGATGTTGTGTTTAACATTTTGAGCCAAATATTTAAATCATTTGAATCAATGATTTTTTTACTCTGGAGATTGTATTTAGAATGTATCTAGAATACATCAATTACCTTGGCATCAAGGGTGATATCAAGAATAGGTATAAATGTAGAGGAAGGTTGATTAGATTCAATTGGATTGATAATATGCATATATTTAGAATCGTTAGTAGGTATGGTATTTGGTAGAGTGATTGGTTTGATAAGAGTTATATAAGGTTACAAAAGTTTTGACTTTATGAGAGGTAAGATTTGTTCAATAAATCAAGGAGTATTGAGAAGTAGAGAATAAACTTAAGGTACATGACCTTAGGTTTTAATTTAATATCTATGGAAATAGTATGAACATCTTAGTTGAAATCATGAATTTTATCTAAGGCTTTTTGATGGTGTTCAACATCCAACCATCGTGACTGATCTTGGGCCATGATGTAGATATCATCATAGGTGTGAGTATAGTACATGCTTATTTATCTAAAGGAACTTCAAAATTTGATACACCTAGATAACTAAATTTATGAGGTGACATGGTTAAATGATCTTAAAATAAATTGGCCACTCCATAGTCATTATAAGTGAATTATCTTTTGTATAATATGCCTCATGTGTATTATATGGATTAGGTAAATTAGTGATATCATAGATGAGAGGGTATGATGATGAGGTAATAAGGAAGGAGGGAGCCAATGTAAAATGTAAGAAGGTAGCTTGGAAGTATTGTTTAGGTTTTGTAAATATTTTATGTCATCATCATCAGAATAAATAAGAGTGACCTATAAATCTAGATTCATATTGATGAATTCAAGGAAAGGTGCACTATTAGTTATTAGGATAATTGGAATTTGATATTGAGATTTGGGATTGGGAATCTAAATACTCCATGTTTTAGGATTAGCCTCATGTTTATATTGTTTTCCATTATGAATGAACTTGATACATTGGCTACCAGAAGAGGCAATAGCCCTCATGTGATGTGTCCATGGGTGACCTAGGAGTATATTATAGGATAATGGTAAGTTGAGAATCATAATCTTAGTGCATATAGTTTTG
This sequence comes from Torreya grandis, assembly GCA_037957365.1. Taxonomy (NCBI): domain Eukaryota; kingdom Viridiplantae; phylum Streptophyta; class Pinopsida; order Cupressales; family Taxaceae; genus Torreya; species Torreya grandis. Next base: position 508,691 of record JARHVA010000856.1, on the reverse strand, counting down.
GGTTCAATACTAAAAAGGAGCCAAATACAACCAATCAATTTTTGATTGGTCTTGTCAAATTCACAACATGTTAGACAAGTTTGCTTGAGATGATATTTGTTATACCTAAATTGTTTAATGACCCAAAGAGATGTGAAATTAATTATCAAACCTTAATCGAATAATACTTTATGAATAAGGGTGGTATTAATTGATATTTTAAAAAAGAGAGGTGGGTCATTAGTGTGAAAGAGAATTTCATCATTGATCATGTCTTCTTCAAGGAACTCTATGAAATTTTATGAATAAGGACAAATAGTTTCAATGGTATGAACTTATGTTGGTGGAGTCTCATGAGAAGGTTATTCCAATTCGAGGAAAGATGGTTCTTAAACTTATTGTAGTTGTTGCATTAGGAATTTATGATGATATGGAGAAGTGTGATCTAACTCCATGAGAGGAATTTTACAAGGCATAGAGTTAAATTCATCTAAGAAATTCCAATGAGTTTCTAAAGAAGAAGAACTAACATGAGGCTTCGAAGGTAGAATATTTTTAGTAGAAAGAGAGGTAGTTGGAGGTTCAGATTGAGGAAGTAGATCCTCATTAGATTCCAAAGGTAAAAAAGTGGTAGTAGTGTCTTTGAGAAGTTAATCTTCTAATGATGGTTTCTTTGGTTTTATGACAAGATCTTTGTGGGTGGGATTTCATCGAGAATTGACCTTAGTTGCATTGACATATTAGGAATTGGTACAATATTGATCATAGTTGGGATCAATCACACAAATATCCTTGTTTTATTGTTGAGGGTTGGATGTAGATTTTTTTTTCATTTTTAGAGGAAGAAGATTTTAAAGTTTGTTTCTTTTGAGAAGTATTAACATAAACATGATGATGGATTTTTATCATGGTATCATGATTGAATGTATCTCCTAACATAAAATAAATGACAAATTTTATAATCCCATGACATGTTTCATAGGAATGACCTATATCCTCATGAAACCAATAAAATTTGTTAGTGTCATACTATTGAGGGGGATTATTAGCATACATAAAAGGTTTAAAAGGCACTAATTTTTTTTTTAATTTGTTGCATAGTTAGCGGCATATGGGAAGGTTGGTGATTTTCCATTTTAGCTAATCCTAATTTTAGTTGAGGAAGATTTCCAATGATTACATAGTTTAAATTTCAGAAAGATCCCTTAATGGTTATAGTGTTAGGTTCAAACTATTTAATTATAAAGGCTTGTCACTCAGCTTGATCAATAACATCATTTAAAGTTTGGGGAGAAAAATTTTGAACCTTAAATTGGAGGGAAAGTGAAAGGTCATTATGAAAATTTTGAATAAATTATCATAAGTGATGTTGTGTTCAACATTTTGAGCCAAATATTTACATCATTTGAATCAATGATTTTTTTACTTTGGAGATTATATTTAGAATGTATCTAGAATACATCAATTACCTTGGCATCAAGGGTGATCTCAGGAATAGGTATAAATGTGGAGGAAGTTTGATTAGATTCAATTCGATTGATAATATGCATATATTTAGAATCATTAGTAGGTACGGTATTTTGTAGAGTGATTGGTTTGATAAGATTTATATAAGGTTACAAAAAATTTGATTTTATGAGAGGTAAGATTTGTTCAACAAATCAAGGAGTATTGATAAGTAGAGAATAAGCTTAAGGTACATGACCTTAGGTCTAATTTAATATCTGTGGAAATAGTATGAACATCTTAGTTGAAATCATGAATTTTATCTAAAGCTTTTTGATGGTGTTGAACATCCAACTATCGTGACTGATCTTGGGCCATGATGTAGATATCATCATAGGTGTGAGAGTAGTACATGCTTATTTATGTAAAGGAACTTCAAAATTTGATACACCTAGATAACTAAATTTATGAGGTGACATGGTTAAATGATCTTAAAATAAATTGGCCACTTCGTAGTCATTATAAGTGAATTATCTTTTGTATAATATGCCTCATGTGTATTATATGGAGGAGGTAAATCAGTGATATCATAGATGAGAGGTTATGATGATGAGGTAATAAGGAAGGAGGGAGCCAATGTAAAATGTAAGAAGGTAGATTGGTAGTATTGTTTATGTCTTGTAAATATTTTATGTCATCATCATCAGAATAAATAAGAGTGACCTATAAATCTAGATTCATATTGATCAATTAAGGGAAAGGTGCACTATTAGTTATTAGGATAATTTGAATTTGATATTGAGATTTGGGATTGGGAATCTAAATACTCCATGTTTTAGGATTAGCCTCATGTTTATATTGTTTTCCATTATGAATGAACTTGATACATTGGCTACCAGAAGAGGCAATAGCCCTCATGTGATGTGTCTATGGGTGACCTAGGAGTATACTATAGGATAATGGTAAGTTGAGAACCATAATCTTAGTACATATAGTTTTGGGTTCAATACTAAAAAGGAGCCAAATACAACCAATAAATTTTTGATTGGTCTTGTCAAATTCAAAACATATTACACAAGTTTTCTTGAGATGATATTTGTTATACCTAAATTGTTTAATGAGCCAAAGAGATGTGACATTAATTATCAACCCTTAATCGACTAATACTTTATGAATAAGGGTGGTATTAATCAATATTTTAATAAATAGAGGTGGGTCATTAGTGTGAAAGAGAATTTAATCATTGATCATGTCTTCTTCAAGGAACTCTATGAAATTTTATGAAGAAGGACAGATAGTTTCAATGGTATGAACTTATGTTGGTGGAGTCTCATGAGAAGGTTATTCCAATTCGAGGAAAGATGGTTCTTAAATTTATTGTAGTTGTTGCATTAGGAATTTATGATGATATGGAGAAGTGTGATCTAACTCCATGAGAGGAATTTTACAAGGCATATAGTTAAGTTCATCTAAGAAATTCCAATGAGTTTTTAAAGAAGAAGAACTAACATGAGGCTTGGAAGGTAGAATATTTTTAGTAGAAAGAGAGGTAGTTGGAGGGTCAGACTGAGGAAGTAGATCCTCATTAGATTCCAAAGGTAAAAAAGTGGTAGTAGTGTCTTTGAGAAGTTAATCTTCTAATGATGGTTTCTTTGGTTTTATGACAAGATCTTTGTGGGTGGGATTTCATCGAGAATTAACCTTAGTTGCATTGACATATTAGGAATTGGTATAATATTGATCATAGTTGGGATCAATCACACACATATCCTTGTTTTATTGTTGAGGGTTGGATGTAGATTTTTTTTTAATTTTTAGAGGAAGAAGATTTTAAAGTTTATTTCTTTTGAGAAGTATTAACATAAACATGATGATGTATTTTGATCATGGCATCATGATTGAATGTATCTCCTAACATAAAATAAATGAAAATTTTTGTAATCCCATGAAATGTTTCATAGGAATGACCTATATCATCATGAAACCAATAAAAATTTTTAGTGTCATACTATTGAGGGGGATTATTAGCATACATGAAAGGTTTAAAAGGCACTATTTTTTTTTTCATTTTTTGCATTGTTAGCGGCATATGGGAAGGTTGGTGATTTTCCATTTTAGATAATCCTAATTTTAGTTGAGGAATATTTCCAATGATTGCATAGTTTGAATGTTGGAAAGATCCCTTGATGGTTTTAGTGTTAGGTTCAAACTATTTAATTATAAAGGCTTGTCACTCAGCTTGATCAATAACATAATTTAAAGTTTGGGGAGAAAAATTTTGACCCTTAAATTGGAGGGAAAGTGAAAGGTCATTATGAAAATTTTGAATAAATTATCATAAGTGATGTTGTGTTCAACATTTTGAGCCAAATGTTTACATCATTTGAGTCAATGATTTTTTTTACTATGGAGATTGTATTTAGAATGTATCTAGAATACATCAATTACCTTGGCATTAAGGGTGATCTCAGGAATAGGTATAAATGAGGAGGAAGGTTGATTAGATTCAATTGGATTGATAATATGCATATATTTAGAATCATTAGTAGGTACGGTATTTTGTAGAGTGATTGGTTTGATAAGATTTATATAAGGTTACAAAAGTTTTGATTTTATGAGAGGTAAGATTTGTTCAACAAATCAAGGAGTATTGAGAAGTAGAGAATAAACTTAAGGTACATGACCTTAGGTTCTAATTTAATATCCATGGAAATAGTATGAACATCTTCATTGAAATCATGAATTTTATCTAAGGCTTTTTGATGGTGTTGAACATCCAACTATCGTGATTGATCTTGGGCCATGATGTAGATATCATCATAGGTGTGAGAATAGTACATGCTTATTTATCTAAAGGAACTTCAAAATTCGATACACCTAGATAACTAAATTTATGCGATGACATGGTTAAATGATCTTAAAATAAATTGGCCACTCCGTAGTCATTATAAGTGAATTATCTTCTGTATAATATGCCTCATGTGTATTATATGGAGGAGGTAAATTAGTGATATCATAGATGAGAGGGTATGATGATTAGGTAATAAGGAAGGAGGGAGCCAATGTAAAATGTAAGAAGGTAGCTTGGTAATATTGTTTATGTTTTGTAAATATTTTATGTCATCATCATCAGAATAAATAAGAGTGACCTATAAATCTAGATTCATATTGATGAATTCAGGGAAAGGTGAACTATTAGTTATTAGGATAATTGGAATTTGATATTGAGATTTGGGATTGGGAATCTAAATACTCCATGTTTTAGGATTAGCCTCATGTTTATATTGTTTTCTATTATGAATGAACTTGATACGTAGGCTACCAGAAGAGGCAATAGCCCTCATGTGATGTGTCTATGGGTGACCTAGGAGTATACTATAGGATAATGGTAAGTTGAGAACCATAATCTTAGTACATATAGTTTTGGGTTCAATACTAAAAAGGAGCCAAATACAACCAATCAATTTTTGATTGGTCTTGTAAAATTCATGACATGTTAGACATGTTTGCTTGAGATGATATTTGTTATACCTAAATTGTTTAATGAGCCAAAGAGATGTGCCATTAATCATCAGTCATTAATCCACTAATACTTTATGAATAAGGGTGATATTAATTGATATTTTTATAAAGAGAGGTGGGTCATTAGTGTGAAAGATAATTTAGTCTTTGATCATGTCTTATGCAAGGAACTCTATGAAATTTTATGAAGAAGGACAAATAGTTTCAATGGTATGAACTTATGTTGGTGGAGTCTCATGAGAAGGTTATTCCAATTCGAGGAAAGATGGTTCTTAAATTTATTTTAGTTATTGCATTAGGAATTTATGATGATATGGAGAAGTTTGATCTAACTCCATGAGAGGAATTTTACAAGGCATAGAGTTAATTTCATCTAAGAAATTCCAATGAGTTTTTAAAGAAGAAGAACTAACATGAGGCTTGGAAGGTAGAATATTTTTAGTAGAAAGAGAGGTAGTTGGAGGTTCAGATTGAGGAAGTAGATCCTCATTAGATTCCAAAGGTAAATAAGTGGTAGTAGTGTCTTTGAGAAGTTAGTCTTCTAATGATGGTTTCTTTGGTTTTATGACAAGATCTTTGTGGGTGGGATTTCATCAAGAATTGACCTTAGTTGCATTGACATATTAGGAATTGGTATAATATTGATCATAGTTGGGAACAATCACACAAATATCCTTGTTTTATTGTTGAGGGTTGGATGTAGATTTATTTTTATTTTTAGAGGAAGAAGATTTTAAAGTTTGTTTCTTTTGAGAAGTATTAACATAAACATGATGATGGATTTTGATCATGGCATCATGATTGAATGTATCTCCTAACATAAAATAAATGACAAATTTTATAATCCCATGACATGTTTCATAGGAATGACCTATATCATCATGAATCCAATAAAATTTGTTAGTGTCATACTATTGAAGGGGATTATTAACATACATAAAAGGTTTAAAAGGCACTAAAAATTGTTTCATTTGTTGCATAGTTAGTGGCATATGGGAAGGTTGGTGATTTTCCATTTTAGCTAATCCTAATTTTAGTTGAGGAATATTTCCAATGATTGAATATTTTGAATGTTGGAAAGATCCCTTGATGGTTTTAGTGTTAGGTTCAAACTATTTAATTATAATGGCTTGTCACTTAGCTTGATCAATAACATCATTTAAAGTTTGGGGAGAAAAATTTTGAACCTTAAATTGGAGGGAAAGTGAAAGGTCATTATGAAAATTTTGAATAAATTGTCATAAGTGATGTTGTGTTCAATGTTTTGAGCCAAATATTTACATCATTTGATAAAATCACGAGCTAATTTGGTAAGGGATTGCTTAATATTGATGAAATGACTAAGATAATTTTTAGGAATATCATTATGTTGAAATTACTTAACTAAAGAATTGACTAAATCCTCAAGTTTCCATATATAATGTTGGGTAAGTTGGTTATACCATTCTAATACATCCCCTATGAAGGTTTTAACTAAAATTTTGGTAGTGGTGAAGGTATTGGTTTGGATATAGTCTTCATAAAGATTACTAAATACTTTGAGAAAATATGTGAGGTCTTTAGTCCCATAATATTTAATAATTGGAGATATATTACCAACATCAATAAATACAATGAAGGGGGATAAAGTTTTGTTTTGAATATTTTGAAGCATCTTATTGTGTATAATAGGTTTGGGAATGACATTTCCAGTAGCATCTTTAAGAGGTGGAGGGATGAAATTTTAGTTATTTTGGGGAAGAATATGAGGCTGATTAGCCATGTTTATCAAATGATGTTGTAATTGAATCATTTGAGAGGTACTAGATGTTTTCATAATGTTCATTTATTTCACTATTTATGTAAAAATTTGAGTTTTATTGATTGATAGGTTAGTGTTGGGAGGAGGATTATTAGGATTGGTAAGAGGGAGATTCCCTAATTGGTATTGGGGTAGGGTTGCTAGGTGGTGTATTTTTTGTGTTGAAAAGGTTTCATGTGGGGTTATTTGTTATTCTTGTGTCAATTTCCCCAATAGTATGGTAAGGATCCTTGAAATGAGAATTATCTTGATAAATATAGAATGAATTTGATCCAGTAATCTCATTTGTTAGAGTGATTTAGACCATATTGCAATCAAAAGATGAGGGATGAGAAAAGGTGATCCAAGAGTGAATATACTCTTGGGTCTCAAATGTAGGATTAAAATAACATCCCATATAGCATCTAAATGGATTCACGTTTTTTAAAAAGATTTTGATAAGGGATTTGATGATGCTTGAAGGCAAAATATGCAATCATGAAGTAAAGAGGAAAAATAGGGACAAAGTTGGCCAAATACTCAATAGTATTAGCCAATACATATAGAGTTAACAAGGTTAATAGAGTATTTGTAAGGTTCAATATAACATGATACAAAAAACATAGTCGAATTACTCAACTATGTTCTATAGATGGTAAAATTATGGTAGGCTAGAAGGATGCATAATTAGATAGGTCTACTATGTACTGTGGAGGAAGAAAATGAATAGGCTAAACATATAAACTTTTAGATAAATCAAATTTGTACTAAAGGTAGCAACAACTAACATTATATAAGAGACTATGTTTATATAGATGACTATGTTTTGAAAATAGGGAAAGATAATAACAAAACAAAATAATGAAGCATACAAGAAATTATATCAATGCGGTTGATCTAATTATAACACACAACACAAACCTTGTACTAATGTTGGTTAGTACAAGGCTTACAATACAAAATATAATGATCAAATAGAAAACAATAAAATTTGAATGTAAATGCCAAGCTAATTGGTCATTCATGAATGTTGTTAAGTTTTAATAAATTTTGAATTTGATGTGATAGGGAGTTGGAATGAAAGAAGGAACTAGAAAGTAATCTATGGATAGTTTTAGGTATTTTAGGATTAAATGGATATGTATTGTCAATGGTACTAGATTAGTATTGGGGCTTACTCCTTCACTTCACAAACCCATAATGAGAAGGGTATCGGGTGCTTTGTCAACATATACCATCAACCACATGTCTATACTTAGATAGAAAACCAAGTCAGCTTCCCCTTTGGTGATGAAATCCAAGTAGGTAGAGCTTAGGAAGAAAATGTTTATTTATTTTTAGTGTCAAGTGATTTGTAAGTGTGTGCAAAGAGAAAAACATTATTATTAAATTGATAATTTTAAAACTACTTAATTAGTCTATGTTTGTTACTCTAAGAATTTAAGCAATTGAAATGAAAAGTGAATTAATTAATACAAAAATATGTTAATTACTTGACTTTGAGAGTACAAAGTCTATTCAGGTGACACTATATGCAAATAATATATAGCATAGTCAATAGGGTCACTACTATTCTACAAAATCAAGATTCAAAAGAATATAGTCAAACAGGTTGACTGTGTTTTCTAAAAAGAAGACAAGTTATAGAACTATGTTGATCTAGTCAACCCAATTTAATGTAGGGTTGTAGTTTTATAGACTGTAAATTTGTGAAAAATAAGATTGTAAATGAATAATATAAATGACATAGAAGGTAAGAATGAACCTTGGTAATTTTGAAGATGCTTAGTTTGAAAATTTTATGTTGTGTTGCCAAATATTGATTTTTATATTCTTTGAGTAGATTTGATTGAGTCAATGAAGTCTAAAAAACTTGTGTACTAAAAATAATCTATGAATAGAGTTGACTGGTTTGACTATGTCTATAAACTTATATGTTAAAAAAGAGACTATGAAAAAAATTAATTGGGTTGATAAAATATTCAATCCTATGATTATAGAAGAGAATAGAGTTGAGTTGTTCAATCTTGTCACATGTATTTTGAGAAAACCTGTATAGAGAAAATAGAGTCAATTTAGAGTGATTGTGTATTAAACCTTCACATAGAAGTTTAGACTATATTGATAGGTGTGCTACTATAATACAAAAATAAAAATATATAAGATGATAATAAAATGAATGCATGAAATAAAACCTAAATGGGTTAGATTCATGTTATGTTTACCAAAATGTATATAAGGAAAATGCAGTTGATCTACAAATCAATCCTATCTCGGAGAAGATAAATCATACTTACACTTCTACTTATTGGTACATTTAGATAATTGGGGTCAAAGATAGATCCACTAGACCTAACCAAGGGGTCTCTTACCACAATAATGTCACTAGAGAGGGTTCTAAATCCTTTAGTCAAATAGCACCATGTGATAACGATAGCTAGGTCTTATGGTTTATATATTCCCTAAGTATATAAAAAGTAAAGTAAAATCTAATCTCGTGCTCACCAAAGCTTGTGGAAAAAAATTGGGGTAATAGACATAAAATTAAACATTCATATAAGATTTATAATTAATCCAATGTATCATAAATCCTAATGCATGGAGAGATAAATACATTCAAAATCCATTACTTATTTTAGTTATATCTACTAAAATAGAGGAGTAAATTTAGAGATACTTACCTTGAAGACTAACCCATCGAGACTCAATATTTCCCTTAGACAAAGGTGTTTTACAAGAGGTTGTTATGTATTGTTGAAGAAGCTAAATATGGACAATGGACTATAGTCTAGCCCAAGACCTCCTAGTGAATCTCAAGATTTTAGAAGAAAAAGGTTCTTCTATCCAAGTGTATACCCTAAGAAAACAACTCCTCAGATAGAATGGTGGAAGAGTATATTATAAAGAAGCACAAATTAATAATTAACTATTGTCTCTCTAATAAATGGAGGAATGTGTATATATAGCTCAATCTAATCCTAAACCTTTCCAAAAGTTTAGCTAACATAGTCAACCCAATCATTCCTATATTGTTAATTAATAAAATCAAGTTAGGTCCTATCCTAGGTCAGCCAAGGATGATAAAGTCCTGTAACATGCAAATATAATTTAAGTATAGGGTCAACCCAAGTTGACTTTGTTCTGTAAATGACAAAAAGGTTTTTTGGCTTAGATAGGGGCTAAATAAGATGGAAAATTAATTGGAAGAGTGTGTAAGGGAGGTGTGAAATCTTAGGGAAGTGTATAGGATATGATTTTGTGTATATTAAAAGTGTTATAGGGGACAACATTCTTATGAATCACCAATGGTATTCCCACCCCTTCCCCATTACACCCTTTAAGGCATGCACTTAGAGAAATTGAGACTCGATGGGTTTCTACAAGAGAGAAAACATCAATAGTCAATAAAGTTAGAAAATATTATGTGTATACATCGCTCAATTATGTAATAAAAAAAACAAATTTACAAAGTCATCCTTAATCACATCACTTTTTAGTATGCCATCCCATCTACCATTATTTCTTATAATCGTGAATTATTCAAAAAATAAGATGTTAAAGCCCTCTATACTCAATTCCATATTAAACATATATTGGAAACTCCTTATTATCCTTAAGGTAATGATCAAATAAAGGCATCAAATAATATTATTTTTAGAATATAAAAAATAATTATCAATGATGTTGGCCACAATTGGAATTGGAAACTATTTCTTTCCTTATTGGCTTACTAAATTGACATCCACATTCTTACATATGCTACACCCTATTCCCTAGACTTTGGATAATAAGTTATCCTCCTTATCAAGAATGAGAATCCGTTCATGTGAATTTAATTAGATAATCTTATTAATGATGAGGAATATAAATTATTCCAACTATAATAGATATAACTCTTGGATTAAAAATGGCTAGCCTCGTTAAACCTTCTCAAATCATATCAAAACTAGTTATGTTATAGATTTAATAAGTGCATCATTTTAGAGAGTTATAAGTTGGTTATCTTGTGAATAAATAAAATAATAGAAATAACAACATAGATTGAGAAAGGAAAGGTAATTTTGATACTAATTAGTTGGGTTGGTATATCATCATAGTTAAATATGGTTTTGGATCATATATATTGGAAACATAATATGGGCAAGAGTTAATTGACCCTATGAACATCATGCATTTCAAACACTTTGATGTTTGATCCTTTAGAGTATTTTTTATGGGCACCCATGCTTGGAGTCACCCTTCTACATACTTTCACTTCCCTTCCCTTTTTTTTTTTGTGAGCCATTTTGTATCTTATCCCAATGTCACTTTCATATGTTGACCTTAATGATGAGGTACAAGTACTATAGGTTGCAACAAATTTGGCATGATCAACATGTGATAACATCCTTATAAAAGGACCTCAGATAAACACATGTATGGTTTCCATATCTTGTATTAATTTAAGATATTATTTTTTGTGTCTTATTTCCCTAACCCTATATCCCTTCATCCCTTTTCACATCTGGTTGGTGTCCATATCTTTCTCATCCTACTAGCTTGTCATGTCTGCTACTAGAGTTGGTTTTTCATTTGTTAGTATCTCCTTACATTTATTAGTTTTCCCTTGTATCTTCTTCCCATTCCTATTTTACATGATTCCATGGTTGCCTTTGTATATACTTAAAAATTCAAAAATTCAAAAAAATAGATAATCTATAAAACCAAAAAATGGATAATCTAGAAATTCCTAAAAATATGGTAATTTGAAAATTTTAAAAATCATAAAATTTCCAAAATACTAAACATTTGAAAATTTTGAAAAACACCAAAAATGTATATGAAGCCATAAAATATTTGTCTACTTTGGCATCTTATCTAACTTTGGATTCTACTCTTTTCTCTATTTGGGGAAAAATCATTAAGAATGCCATCCTTCATCCCAGTCCCATGTTTTTTCACATATTTCTTGGTAGGTTATATTTAATCTTATCATTATCATCCTAATTACCATCATAAATTTTAATTCCTCTAGTATTTGGAAGAACTACAACTACCTAAGGTCCACATGAACTATGTAGGTAGTGCTTAGTTACATGAGGTATTTAGGGACAACTTGACCACCTTCACACCATCTCTCATCTTCCCATTTTCCCATTTATAAGTAAATTTTCCAACATTTCATGATCTTGCACTTGTCAAAACTTAGGGGCAAAATACACACAAGGTTTATTGAACAGCCTCATTTCATGATGTATTTTTATTGTTTGTTGTGTAAATGATTATTTGATTACTTGTTTGTATGCAATGTTATTGATTGAGCCTTAGCTCAGTGCAGATGTGTCAACAATGTCATAAATATATTTTATATCATGATGTTTACTATCACATGATTGAATCTAAGCTAATACCTATGTAATTAACACACATGTTATCATTATTATATTTTATAATTACTATATGTCTTATCAAGTATAAAATAAAAAATCAAATTCTAAAGGTTATCTGAAAGAGCACGTAAAAAACATCTCCTTGATAAAATTATCATGGATAAGTGTGTTATCATTCTATATCAAAATGACATCATTTTAATCACATATAAATCATCATAATGGATACATATTCTAACATGATCACATCATATAAGAGAGCATATAAGAGATAGTCAATCATAAAAAACATTAGTATTCTACATCATGATCCACATCAAACTAATCCAATCATATCATAACATGAGAAATAAATTACTAAAAAGTGCATCATTCGATATCAAAATCATCATATACATCATGACATGAGCATCACATCATAAATGACATTAGATAAATCAAATGATCATCATATCTACATCATGTATCAATAATAAAAAATCAAATAAGTATCATATATATACATCATATGTCCATGTGTAAAAATGAATGTTTATATATCAAACGACATCTTTATTAATCTCTCTCTCTCTCTCTCTCTCTCACACACACACACACACACACACACACACACACACACACACACACACACACACACACACACACACATGCATATACATCTCATACATAAAAAATGTGGAGGTATAATAAAAAAGTATCATCATCATCTCTTGTTGTGTCCCTCAAAAGGTGGAATCCCTGAGGAGATCTAGACCTAAGGTTTTCCTAATTATACTCTATCCTATGCTATGACGAAGTGTCATCTAAGGAGGTCCCATAAATCATGTTTATGTAATTTTATTCCCTATTGACCTATGAAAGATATATGTATGGTGTGTCCTAGAAGAATGACCAAGTCTCTGGCTACTATACTCCTAAAATTAGGGTATCATGTGGCTCTAGGGAATTGTGCTCTCATATAATCACTTTTAATATACTACATCATCTTTATCCCTCATTCTCTCTAATAAAACCTTGGTGAGGCCCTACTAGGTCATAATTTTTATAGTCACATAACTCTCCTTGGTGAGTCTATAGGTAATTATATGAGTTGTATCCCATTATATCATTAGTATGACTACCTTGATATCTCTCACTACTATTTGTGATTGAATAGTAGCCATACAAGTACCATGTGTCCTCAAATACCTAATTTTTGTATCTTGATTAGTATTCAAGTCCTATACTCTCATAGTATCCCCATGATCCCATGTCAACTAGGTTTTTAGTGTGTTACTAACTACTCTAATCTTGATATCTTATCTACTCTCATTGTAATCTCTCTCTATAGTCTATCAATCATGGCATGGTCCTATGCTAACCTAGTAGACCCTAATGTCCTAGAAATGCATTTCTATCCCCACTCCTATCTTTATTTTGGTCATTACTAGAAATGTGTCATAAATAATGGTGGCTTGATATTTCATAATTATCATGTATTAGGGGACCAATTATAAATACTTTGGTATGTGGGCTTAGAACCACATGTGACCTCCCCTTCCCATCCTCTACTTATACTATAACTCAACTCATCTAACCTCCATCTTGTCCCTCACCCTTTTAACATCCTAATCTCAATCTTGTCTATCATTAATAATCATAATTATGGGTTATCAGACTTGAATTTAAACTTGTGCATGTACTTCATCCTTGACCCCATCTCCATATTTTTACCTTTGCACTCACATAGTATCCTACATGGATCTCTCTACCTATATCACTAAGGATAGGAATGTGATACTACTCACTGATGTCTAATAAATCTAATGGGCCTATGTTACACCCACTATATACTATAAGAAATTACAAAAATTGCATATATAATCCCATCTGTATAATCTCGAGGAAATACTAGTACTATCACCCAAATAGTGATTAACTCTAAACTAGGTACTAGTGTCCCCCCTTACTAATCTCTTGAGTCACATGATAAAAATAATTAGGTTTATTAGGAAAATATTGTTACATTACAAATTATAAATTCACTCAATTAGGATGATATCTCTTAATAGTAAACTCATGTTAGGTAGTAATCTAATATAAATTGGTCATAAATATAGTATAGTATACATCCTTAATCCAACTAAACATTGTCTATAGATAGGCTCTCCAAATTAGCTCCTGATCTATTAACTCATAAATAAAGTGGTGGTAAAAAATGAGATCTCCCTAGTACCTTCATCTCCCTCTTATTATAATCTACTATCCATCTTCTAAAATAACATCATCTGATCGATTTATCCTTTGACCTAAAGGATGATTAATAGCTATGTGCTCCCATGACCACATTTAAATAAGGGTTGATGGTCAAATTATTTGACCAACCCAATATGCTATCATATGCAAATATCTATATAGTTGTTTCAACACTATGACAACCCAAGAAAATATAATAGTGTCATTATAAATATATATAAGAACCCCTCCAAGGACAATATAGTAATATTGATCACTCTTGTCAAGAAATAAGATGCTAATAACAATGGCTATGAGGATCAAGGTCTTTCTATCAATCATTGTCTCTACCATCAATGTATCAATATCCATGAGTCCATCTTGTAAGATGATGCATGTGATCCATACCAACCTCTCAAAAAATATGTAATCATCTAGGTTTTAGCCAATGTAAGACTTGACCTTGAATTAAGATGCATAGTATCCTTCACATGTCCTCCATAGTAATAATGACCTCCCCTATCGGTAACTAGAAGGTACTAGTATTATAATGCCAATGATTAGCCAACATAATAAATATTACTCTATCTAATTATATAGCATGCATCCATACCACATGAAGTAATCCCATAGCCTCTAGTAGACCCATGACCTCATCCATCTAAATTTAGGCCCATTTAGGATACATGACCACCACTTCCACACTATCATGACATGTATACATTTTCTCAATCAATACATGTTCGCACACTTAGTCATTGGATATTAAGAAACAATCATTTCCTCATCATAAAATCATATGTTTATCACAAGCATCCAAATAATCATATAAAATAAAAAATCAAACACTAAATTAGATATTCCACTTCACAAATATTAGTTAGCACATTAGTATTGGTAAATTTATCATTATCCAAAGTATTTACACTATTATGCATGGTTATTTTACCACTATTCTAGTTATTTCACTTACCGTGTAACTCATCAAGCATTTTTGACATTATTTAGAATCTTTCCACCACTTTGACCACATTTTCACCATTTTTTAATATTTTGACCCTACCATCATAATTTTTACATTTTAGTAATATTGATTCTTCATTCATTATTTCATTATTTAGGAGATATCACACCTAGGTTAGCGATTCTACCAAATACTCTAAAATGTCACTATTATTACTCATGATTTCACAATTTTGAGTGATTTATCTACTTTTGTCATGATATAATCATTTTAAACAATGATTTCATTATTTTTGTATGCATTTTACCCATTTACATGAGTAATTTTACCAATTTCATAATTTTACTTTCATTGAAAATCACCAAACATCCTAATTTTACCTAGCATTTATGACACTCAAAGAGAAAAATTGAAAAACAAAATTACATACTGGAGGACTACACCCAGGTGGTTATTTGTCTTCTCCATCACATTCTCTAAGGTGTATATGGTGAGGGATATAGGCCATATTAGTTGTATCACTTATGTTAAAAATATAAAGATCAAAAATTTAAGGGAGGAGGTGAAAATGAATTGGTTAAACCCCACCCAAGGTCTATTTATAGCCCCAATTTTAAATATTTACCCCCTGTTGCATACTTTTTTTTGAGGAGGCTTATTTTTTGCTATTTTCACCATTTTCATCCTATTTTTACCCATTTTATCCATTTCATGACCTGTGTCACCATGATACATCCCATTTCCTTCCTTTTGAGGGCATATCCATCAAATCTCTTTTTCATCCACTTCCTCGAGGGGGCATCCTTGGCATGTCATTTTCACCTATGACATCTAGGTGAGCCAATTTTCTATGGAAAATTATTAGTTTTAATGACATCACTCAAGGCATGCCCCCATTCCCATTTTATTTTGGTTTTCTCATTTTTTTAAATATGTTAATTCATCAAGTATCTCAAAATGTGCTTTCAAAAAAGGGTAAAATGTAGACAGTTCATTTTTTACACTTTGATGTCATTCATTTACTATCAAATTGAGTTTCCACATCAATAAAAAATTCAAGATTAAATATTTTAAACATATGATATAATCAAAATAACTATTAGTTTTATATTGAATCATGATAACATATTGATGTGGGAGCATCAACTCATCATTATAAATTTTTTAAATGAAAATTCATATAATTCAATAAGCCTTGGTTTTGAAGGCAAAATTCTATGTAAGGAGTCAAATTATGTTTGTAAAAGGTAAAAATGTATTATTAATAGTCATCTATTTTGTATTTATCTATTTTTCCATTGAAAGACATAGTTACATAGGAGAAGTATAAGATTAGCCTTATTCAAATATAAAGTTAAGGAGAGAAAATATTGGTCTTAAATAAGACCAACATAAATATGAAGGCTTAATACTATGAAAAGGATAAGATAGAGGGAGCCTAATAAGGAAAATAGATAGATCTATTAGTAGAATAGAAGAAGAGTGGTGGAAGAGTAGAGAAGGCCTTCTCGACCTATGTTTTTGTATAATAAAACTATATGAAGTGTTAAATAGATCAATATTACTTAGTGTTGTAGGTATGTTTTGTAGAATAGTAAGATGGAGAGATAGGAAGGAAAGTTGAGAAGGGAGTTTTGCTAGTAAGACCTATACTATTCTTTGTAATAGATTTGTACTAAGTTTTAGAAGATTGATCAATATAATTGAATGTTTTATTAATGACGGAGGATTTTTTATGAACATATAGTATATTAATGTGTTTGTGTGTGGAAGTGAAACTATTATGTGTATTGAAATTCTTAAAACATGATTGAGTAAAGAAAACCATAATCTTGTATATAGATAGATCTATGATAATTAGAAATTTATATATGTATTATGGTGTATAAAGGTAAATAAATCATTTTCAAGGGACAAAGTTTTCATCTTTAGTTTTTATTTGTTTTGTTTCAAAAAATTTGCATGTGTAGGCATGGTCACCACTGCTTAGTTTAGGTATGTGAATATTCCATTTTCACATATTTATGCAGGCAAATAGATTAGGATTTTCCATGAAAGGGTTGTTGTCAATTTCAAAGTGGAAATATTTGTATGCATGTATATTTGTTTTAAAGATTAAATACACTAAATGTGTGAAAATAAAACAATAATTTATCTTTTTATGGATATATCATAAGAAAAATAGAATTGGATTGCATAGGAAGAAGATAGTTTTCTACATACCAAGAAGATTGATACAAACATCAAAGTACATGTTTTATAAATTATGGAGGTCTACCTATGTCATGATAATAAACATTGAAATTTTTGTATTTTGAGAGGCCATCAAGAGTCATCTTTCTACATAAAATATTGTGGGGAACATCTTCATATTGGTGATAGGATCTAACTAGTTAGTTTATGTAGATCAAAAGTGAAATTATAAGCTCATATATATATATATATATATATATATATATATATATATATATATATATATATATATATATATAATTTATGCATATAAAATAAATTATAAGCCAACTACAGACCTATAGTAATAATTCAAGATTACAAATTTCTCCTCAAAGTCATTTAATTGTATGTAATGATTAAGAGAAGTGACAGGATCTGGTAAAGCAAGTTTTGTCTTTTGTGGAGGCTGTGTATGACAAAATAACATGAGTATTCTTGAATTAACATATTTAAAATTAAAATAAGAGGATTCTTGGAATGGTAAATAAATAACTAAAAACATTCGAGGTATGAAATTTCATCAGTGTGAGTTATATAATGGACTATATAATGACTTTTATGTAGGTGGTCTTTAGATCAAAATTTACATTATATTTAGCATAAGGTAAACTGCATTAGGAGAATTAATTATTTAAGATAAATTTTCATTTTATACAAATTGAGAAATAAGTTGATCCACATTAGAATCTCTTCATAGTTGATTGGTTTAAGTCCAAAAATAAGATGGAGAAAGTGACAATGCATCCTAGATGTGTTGTTTAGGGAGAAGCATGTAAAAAGTAGTCATTCATTGTTGTGCAATAGGATATTGGATGGTAAAGCGTGTCATTAGGATAAAATATTGCATTGTGTAAATAAATTGGTCCATTCAAATTATACTCAGTATATTTCAAAATTGCCTTTGATATTTGTAATATGGTTTAAAAAAATATATTATTTTTTCTTTCATTTGTTCAAAACCAATTAGCACCACCTATAAATGAAGGTATAATTTTTAATTCATTCCTTAGAAAGGGTCAATTTAGATAAATTGAATCAATGGTAAAATTAAAAGGATGCCTAAGATCTTAAACAAGGTTTATAAGGTTACAAAATCCAATTTGAGTTATATAACCAAAACATAAGGTGTCATTCACCAAGGTAATAGAGATAATGAAAAAGTTCGTGAAGGTTGTGGTGTATAAGCTCATTGGTCTTAATAACAATAAAAGAGAATATCATTAACTTATAATAGAAGATAGTAGACCTATAAGTAATTGATTAAAGGTGAACCTAAATTATATCAAATCTATAAAACTACAGTGTGTCATGAAATAGTATTTGACTTGAAAGTAAAATATATTGATTAAGATTAAATAAGAAACATTAAAAGTTCATGGTAAGGATTAAGAAGAAATGTTAAACATTCAAGAAATGAATAAAATGACTATTCCATTATTGGTAGACTAGTAATATTAGATTATTCATAAATAAATAAAAAACTTTGAGGTTGCTATCACACATCCTTAATCATAAAATGCACTGCATCATGGAAATAAATTTATTGATAATGTCCAATTCCTTTAAAAATGTCACCTTGGTTAAATTAAATCAAATAAACAATCAAAAGAAAACATTAAAAAAGGGACCACATAATCCTAATAACATTTTATTAGTTATTTGACTTTGATTATCTAATTTATCAATTACTAATGAGGAATTACATGGAATACACATGTAATATTTATAAAAATTAAATAAATCACATTTCCATCTCAAAATTTTGTTTTCATCAAAAGACCCATTTGGAAATTTAAAAATAATAATTTAAAGTCAAAGTGTCCTCCGCAAGGAAAATACAATGCAATGAGAAAAGTGTGAAATAAAGGTCTATGACATGCTTTTACAAACTCCAAACATTCATGAGTATATTTAATTCCATTCTCTTACACACTCCATACATGACATTAAATGAGATGTAGGATAAATTCTCATCTATTGATTTGGATCTTCATCCAATGGTCCAAAATCACTCAAAAAATATATAAATGGAAGGGCCACCTTCCATTCTCCACAACATTTCAATTGAAAATAAAGTGTTTCTTGAATCTTCTCACAAATACTCAATCATTCTCATCATCTATCATCCAAACATCAATCATGCAAGGGGAGATGTTGTCAAATTACCCATGCATCTTGTGCATGACTTTGAAGCTACATGCAATCACATCCTACTTTTAATAAGAGTATTTCAATAAGGTATAATAATTGTGTATATTTTATTATTTTAATTTCATTCTTTTTAGTCTTGCTTAATTTGATTATACATTCTTAAGGTAGTGTTAGAATTTTAATTTGAGTTGTGATTTTGGATTGACAGAGCTATCCTTTATTTCATGATGTTATAAGAGATGAACCCAATCACACCCATGATTATTGAACATTTTATACATACCCAAAAGTAATTTGAAGAGGTAATCAAACTTCACATAGTTAACCCACCTAAATTTCTTAGTGTAGTAGTGTTCTTTTACTATATGTATTCATCTAAAGATGGCTTAAATGATTGATAATGATATAACATGGTTATCATTTTAATAATGAATAATTAAAATGATTTGAATAAAATTTGGAGAGAATATGAAATATTTTCTTAGTCTAAAATAGTATAAGTGTGCCCAAATAGTGAAATTACCAAGTTGTCAAGTAATAAAATAAGTGGCTTAGATGTGAATTTATATCAATACAAATGGGTGAGACATTATCTATGTATCATAAAAATATGGGCCAAATAGTAGTGAATGGTATAATTTCTTTTAAAGAGTAATAATTAGGGTAAGGGAAAATTTGACCCATAAAGTTTAGGATCTACTACTGATCCTAACACATGTGGGTCGATTCTAACTAGGAAAAGGTCATGTTTGATCTTAAGAAAGATTTATAAACTAATAATATTTGTGTAGGCGTAAAAAAATATTAGAATGGATTGGACCATATAATTACTTAGTATATATTGAGGTAGAAAAATAAGACCAATTTAAGGGCTCAAATCAAGTAAGGTAAATAAGGGCCAAAGCTGACATTATCAAATATTAATGACCAAATTCAGGTTTCTACATTTTACCTCATTTCATATATAAATAAAAATACTAGAGTAAAAGGAAAGATATACCTAAGTGTGTGTAACATAATTTACCTTTGAGAGGAATTTATAATCATGCAAGGTGTTCCATAAAAATCTAACAATGATGTAAAAGTAGTTAATATCCATATGTGAAATTTAAATTTTAAATGTAACTTGAATTTGAAAATATTTTAAAGAATAAGGAAGGAATACATCTATGTTTATGAAATTGATGTTTCTCTTGTATCATTGCTTGAATATTATTTTTCATTGGAATTGTATAATTTATGCTTCCCATGAATCACTTGGAGGGATTGATTCCTTTTTTGAACCATGGAGAATTGAGGGTGATCAAGCCCCAATTTTAATTGAACTCATATATATAATAAAGCTAATTTAGGTAAAAAAAACAACCTCAATTTGTGTTGTTTATTTTGTAACCAAAATACATAAATTTTTTATAATCTAAAATGGATTCACACACTATAATATTGGAGGGTAATCTCCAATGTGCATTATGCACTTAACTGAATCAACCAGTGCATATGGAATATAGACTATGTTGTCATTTTTTTCATTAGTTCATATTATAATTTTAGTAGAAGTTTGAAATTGAAAAATATAATAAAATAAATGAAGGGTATCCTTTTTCTTATCATCACTTTTTTAATTTATAAAAACATGTGTGCATAAATTAGTATCAAGCACACTAAATTTTAAAAATAGTATAATGTGCATGAATATACTTCATTCCTCCATCTAATAAATGTAAAATATATAATTATATGTAGATTTAAAATTTTTATTTTTAATTGAAGTTTGTGTGTATATTTCCATGAATATGCACCTAAAATATATGAATATTTAATCTATTCATGTAATGTGAATGCATATGCATGACACACTCCACATGATCTATATCAATAAATGAAATTTGAACCATTTTTTATTATCTATAACTTTATTTTTTACTCAAAACTGATTTTATGTTGAAAGAGGATTATCTCTATATTAAAATACCATTGAAACACCCACCATTGAGGTGAGGGATGTGTCTTAAAATTCACTCATCTCAAATATTAAAGTTAATTGTATCATGTGTATCAAGATATGACCATTAAATATCATAGTCTATGTGAAAATATATGTCATCATAGTAATATATGTATCATTCATATCATGTATTTAACATATAATTCAAGGCCTAAAGTGTCAAATCTAGATAAATGATTCAATGAAACTCATACTAGTAGTTATAACAGAATAATCCTATGCAAAGTTAATACATTATATGGATCATGACACTCATCAAAATAAACAACTCAATAAGCACACAAATAACACAAGTGTAATTTAAATCAAATGGCCAAGGGTGAACACACAAAGGACATAATAATATTTCACACTTAAATAAGGCCAAGGGACACACACAATAAGGCCAAAATCCATACACACAATAGACAGTAATATGTCACAATCACACACAAGGTCCAAGGGCCATACACAATAGATAAGCAAAGTATAATCTACTATGTATAAGTAATAACATCAAATGGAGAATAAAACTAGAAATATAATCTAAACTATGTATATGTAATGTTATCATATCCTTAAAAATAGCATATCCATGTGTACAATTTAGGATAAATATGTTAGTAAGAAATTTTTAAAGAGAATTTAACTCAACAAAGTATAGGGATTATATAATGGTAAAACCTACAAATATTATAACCTATGGATAAGATTCCCCTAACATGGCATGTCTAGTGGGTAGAGAAAATCCCAACATCTAATTCAAAATTATGCATGTCCTATATGACACTCATAAATATCAGTTAAATTCTTCTCTAATAGAAAAATATTAGGATATCTACCAATAATGAGATAAATTACATATAAAAATGATGTAAAATATATGTCTAATTATGCTCAATAATTGATTTTAGATACAAGGTTCCTGACAGCTTGGTAAATTTGGGGGTTACCATCATGGACCTGGCCATATGGACTAGACCCCACAACTTACCACCTCATATCTAACCCCTACTTTTTGATGATGAAAATATTCTAAATCCATATGATTGTGGTGGAAAGACATATGGGAACTCCAATAATGAAGTGTAAATGGCCTAAATCCACTCAATTTCATATAAATGACATGATTTTCAAACTCAATGATAGTTAATGTCATTTTAAAAAACCACATCCCAATGGTATATGAGTAAAACAAAATTTGATATTGTGCCTAATTACTCTAAAAATTACCCAAAACATATTTGTAAAATCAAGAACAACATCTTAGGGGGAGATAGGGACCAATGCGAGCCAACTTCATGCATATAAGTCCAGAATAATTATAAAGTATAGAGGAAGCTTCAAAGGGGAGGCCTCATAGAATTCATGATTAATATCTAAGGACATGATGAGGTCCTTGTTAGGGACATCCTAGATGGATGGAAGTAGAGATAGGTAACCTTATGGGTGGCCATGATGCCTATTTCTAAGGAACTTATAAAATAAATGACTAGTATAACCTATGAAGGAATGAAGGTATTCAAGGACAAATGATGTAATCAAGAACTGATGCAAACCTTTTTTTAATCTGATAAAGTATACCACATGATCAATAAGGGCTTCCCTTGAATTGACCTTCCATGAAAATGGCCAAAAATATGCTTACAAGTAATGTAGTATCTCACTCTTGAAGGGAAAATTTCCCACATTGTATTGCATCAATTTTTACTATTAAATAATTTTAAAGACCATAGGATAATCCTAACCTATAATTTTCTCATGTCCCTTGAAAAATTAGTCCTATGATTTTAGTAAAGACCCTTAATAGACATTATCCATTGAGGGTTTATCCTTCTTCTCATAAAATGGGCAACCCCCTTGAGAAGTAAGGATATTCACTTGCTAGAATGTAGTAGAGAGTAAACCCTTGAAAAATGCCTCTCTACAGGGGGAAAAATAAGCGATGCCTCTCCTTCCACCCACTTGACCCCATGAGAGGAAGGGAATAAGGAAAAGAGAAAGGCTCATGACCTTTTTACCTCTCAAAAGATCCCCAACAAGAAGGCCAATAGGAGTCTCTAATTCTAAAAAGATATTGAGAACCCCAAATTTGAGATTTATGAACTCAAGGTAGCCAAATTTTGGAGGAGGGATAAAAATACTATCAAAATTTTAGAGGGCAGTAGACAGAGGTTATTAGGGCTTCATGAAAACTTGTAGAGATTGGGCAGATAGATGGTTACTTACATGGATCAATGGAACAATTTAAAATAAAAAAATTGATTACATAAGGGGACTAGGGATCAACAGATAATAGGTAGGGGAAAGACTAGAAATCCCCAAAGGAAAGGAGGTAAGCACCAGCACCTCAGAGGATTGCAACATTAAGAGTGAAAAAATTAGAGGTAAAATGGGATAGATCAAAAACTCAATGGGATGCCAAAGGCCTAAAATGATAGGATTGAGCAACAGTGTGAAGAACCTAGTGGGTAGTAGTAGAGAGAAAAATCAATCATAGGAAATTTATTTAAGGATTGTGTCTATTTAGTTAGTTATGTTTCTCATTTGGATAAAATTTTACTAAAGGATTATGTATTTTAGTTTATGTGGGCCTTATTTAATTTTTTATATTGTACTAAACTATGGTTTTTAGGTCCTTGTAAAACATGAGATTAACTTATCAAATAAAAATAATCGATTTAAGATTTTTAAAATATTTTGAATGTTTTTTAATTTATTTTTGGAACAATTGATTTTTTTTTTTTTTTAACTTTGACACAATAACAATCAAGACTAGGAGATAAAACATGGGTTCAAAATTAGAGGAAAGAGATGGAATTTGAACATTTCATAACATGCGTCAAGGTAAATTAATCACTAAATATGATGTCATGGCCACGCATGAGTGAAATTTCCCCATTGTATATGTGAATTATAGTTGAAAGGAATGTGGGGGATAGAATAGGGATGCATAAGAATTATTTTACATCCTTATCTCATCAAATGTACACTTTTCAAGGTATATAATGTGCCTATATGAGCATAAATATATGAGAAAAATAATATAGAAATGAAATATTATACATTAATAATAGTGTTGTGTAAACTAAAATTGGGCATATTTTAATTAAAAAAAATGTATGTATTAAGGCCCTATTTTTCTCATTTTTGATTTGGTTGTATAAAAATATATAATTTAGTATTATTGGGCTCAACTAGTAGTGACAATCGATCTTTACTACTTCTATCAACAATATTTATGATGTAATATATAGTCTTTTATGTTTAGATTATGAAAAAAAATGCTAAATAGAAAAAGGTGGTAATATTATATCATTGTTTAGACTATTCATATTGTAAAAGTTACAAAGAAGAGTCAAGAATCTAGAAAGACAAAAAGATCCAAGGGCTATAAGATTGATCAAATAAAACATAATCTATAAAATTGTAAGGAAATAAGGAAAAATCAGTAATGGAGCTATGTATAATATTTTTTTGATTTTTTAATGTTTTAGAATTTTTGTATAATATTTGATATTGAAAATATACTAACCAATGATCCCCTCAAGAGGAGAGTAATTCTAAGGATGTGTAATAAATTTTTCAAGCGCCATATTTTTTGGATGAAATGTGTTATAGGTGGATGAATTAGAATCTAAAAAGGCATCAAGTATTGTAATGTAACTTTATATATCACTACTCATGTTATCTTGTGTGGGAAAAATAACTCTAGAGGACTTAGGATGGTTTTAAATACAATAAGGAACAATAAAAGGTATTTCCAAATGTTATGTTTTTGTAGAACATGTTGTTTTGTGTGTATCACCAATTTGGAATATGTTTCATGTGATTGTGATTTTTATAAACTTATAACATTTTTCTTATATGTTTCATGTTTTTGCATTGGTTGACTTTGAGACTTTCACACTTTTTTATGAATTGGTTGTATATAAATCTTTTACATAGGTGTATAAATTGTAAATGTGCTTTGGTATTGAATATATGCATAAATTAATTAAGGTGGTGGATGGGGAGGATGAGGTACTATGGATTACAGAGGGTACTTGTATCTAATTCTTAAAGTTATGACTACTTGGTTGTAATGAATGTACTTTAGGAATATATGTACCATGGAATGTACAACATAGAGCTTCTGTAACCAAATGAATATTAATATTATGGAAAATACCCCATTCTATGGTATAAATATAAAAATATTAAATAATATAGCAATACCCATGTAAATAGGTAACATAATGTGACCTAAATTATTTTATTGTTTCCCATTTAATGTTTTGAAAATTCTAGGCATTTTTTATATGTCATGTTGTGTGTAACCCACATGATTATTAGTTGATCCATTATCATAAAATATAAACTATACATGTTTTTTATCAATGCATTATCATATACATTAGGTATTTAATTCAAAATCATCATCCACTATCTCACTATAATCAAAGGTGATCATAGGACCTGGTTGGGAGGTTTGAATAATTGTATAGATAATTCCATGTAAAGGGTGATCATATTTATTAATTATCCTTGTTCATCTCAATTTTTTGGAATGGATCATTGAAAATATTCAACTTATAATTAAAAGTAGTGTTTTCCTCTATACAAGTGCTTAACTCAGTGACATTGTTATTGATTAGGATTTGACAGTAGTGTTTGAGATTGAAACATCTATTGGTAGTGTTTCCTTTGAATTTAAGGTAATCATGGTATGCATTAATGATTTTATTTTATGTCTACTCATGAAAACCTCTAAGTAGAGTAATTTGATTACACTCAAGTAACTTTTCAACAATATTATGAGGTGGTTGTGGTAATCTACAGAATGTCCTTATTTATTGATTTGATAAAATGAGCGTGTTTGAAGGTTAAGATATATTATTGATCATGATATTTTCATAAATTTTAGTATATGTTAGATTATATATAGAATTGACTAAGATATCATTGTGTGTTTTGAAGTAGATATAGGTGCATATTTGAGATTTTTCAAAGCGAGAAGTTTGATTTCTCTCTCTCTTATTGTATGACAAACTTCCTAAAATGATTTAAATTTATTAAAAATGAATGACCCATCCAAAGGTGCTAGTAAAATTTGTGTAAAAATATCTTGTAATTTATTATTTTCTAAGATGTTAGTCATTTTTGAAGGTACGGTCTTGCAATGAAGAACATAGTCACTAATAGCCTCATTAGTTCCTTGTTTAAGTTTAACAATTTTTGCATGAGAGATATTTTTGTTAATGTTGATAGTAAAATTATTGATAAACTAATCTGATAAAGGTTTGAATGATTTGAATGATTATATAGGTAAATCATAAAACCAATGCAAGGAATAGTCTTTTAGGCTTCTAAAAAATAAATTAGCTAAAAATTTTGGATTGAAAACATGCCAAGACATATTGTAATAAAATATTAAAAATGTTGTTTTGAATCTCCTTAACCTTCATATGGTGGAATTTTAGGAGCTAAAAATCATATACATAAAGGATATGATTCAATATTAGGTGTTAATAGATTGTGAAGGCTTGTGAATCCATTGATTGGATAGATTTTGTTATACTTAGCTCTAACTATAACACCTTAGCATGTAAAGCTAAAATAGTTTGCATGAGGGATTATGTAGTATGAAAGGGAAGTGATGTACTATTCCATAGCTATCAATGATTTAATATGAATCATTTGGTTAGGCATGGGAATATATATATATATATATATATATATATATATATATATATATATATATAAGTACAATTTATTCAAAATAGTCTTGTTTGGGTTTAAGGGTTATGCAAAGCTTACTATATATATATATATATATATATATATATATATATATATATATATATATATATATATATATATATAGTAAGCTTTGCATAACCCTTAAACCCAAACAAGACTATTTTGAATAAATTGTACTTATACCCACTAAAGTGTAGTGGAAAAGATTTTCTCCGAAAATAATTTTCTTATGTTCTAAATAAAATGAACTGTTTCAAACCATTTGGGTATAGATCATTTTGAATGAATTGAACTATTTTAAATAATCTAGACTTATACCCACTAAAGTGGAGTGGATAAAATTTTCTCCAAAAAATAAATTTCTTATATTCCAAATAAATTGGAGTGTTTCAAACCATTTAGGCATAAATGATTTCGAATAAATTGGGATATTTTAAATAATATAGACTTATACCCACTAAAAGTGGAGTGACAAGAATTTTATCCAAAAATAAATTTGTTATATTTGAAATAAATTAGACTATTTCAAATCATTTAGGCATAGATCATCTTGAATAAATAGCGCTATTTTAAATAATATAGACTTATATCTATAAAATGGAGTGAAGAGGATTTTATCCAAAAATATTTTTTTATTCCAAATCAATTAGACTGTCTCAAACCATTCGAGCATAGATCATTTTGATTAAATTGGGATATTTTAAATAATTTGAAATTATACCCACTAAAGTGAAGTGGAGAATATTTTATCCATAAATATGTTTTCTTTATTCCAAATAAATTGAATTATTTAAAACCATTTAGGAGAAGATAATTTTGAATAGATTAGATTGTTTAAAACTCATGGTACCCTTATAGGCCATGCATCAACCTCCTCCAATACTTATTATTCATATAAAAGGTTATGCATGATGCTTTTAAGCACCACATGCATAACCAAATGGTTAAAACGTGCATATATGGAGTAGATTTTTGGATGTATTGGTCACTACTAACACCAGATGCTTATTTTGACAAATACAGGGTAGTTTCACGGAATTAGGATAATACTATGTAAAAGGTGTTAAATTCATGGCTTCTCTCCAAGAAAACCATGACATACAAAGGAAAGAATCCCACTCTAATCAATAAGTTCAAGATGGGAGTGTTGTTTGGCATGACATCCTAGGTGAAATTATAAGCTATAAGATGAGATAATAGATCATTCATAAGAACAAGCTGGTAGAGCTCAGCCTTGACCAAATCAATGACCAATGGAACTATGATCTATTTGGTCACATAGCCTCCTTGAAAATTACCACTTTGCCTTTTCATTATTGTGTTTCCCCTCTAATTTGTGTCTTATTTATGCAGTTTCCCTTCATATTTTTTTATCATGTGTTCATTTTTATATCCTCCTAATATATTTTTTGTTAGCCTACCATGTTTTATTAGGACTTCATGAATGTTTGATAAAATTTCTAAATATTGACTCTGTGTTCCAATGGATTGGCACCTTGTCTTATGTTCTAGGGTTCTTTGCACACCTATAGGGAGTATGCATCCCTAGGCAAGAGCCAATGTTAGTGCCCAATATTGCACTAAAGCAATTGGGCCCTTATCAAATGTAAATGCCTAAGTCTTTAGTTGAACTTTCCTCTCTAATTACTCCTTTGAAAGGTTAAGTTTATGTTAAAATTTTCTAAGTCCTAATTTAGTATTTGCTTGGAGAATGTATCTTTCCCTTAGACTTTTTTGGGATTTTGGCACAAACATGATATATGATGGAAATAGATCTTAGAGATTTTTCTCTCAGTCAAAAAGTCTAAAGAATTATTTATGTTGAACATTTTATGTACTACAAAAATTTCTAAGGAATTAAATATATTGGCCAAATCCTACTTGTATTGGGCTAAGTGTTTCACAAAAAATCCAAAAGGTCATTTCCTTCAGACATTTTGTCTACAGTAAAAAGTTTGAAGGGCACTTTACCTTCAGTTATTTTGCTGTGGGAAAAATGTCCAAAAGAATATCATATTGTTGGGAAGATGTAAAGTCATTATTTGTTTCTAACTTTTTATCCACCGTAAAAGGTTTGAAGGGTGCTTACACTTTGGCAAAAGTGTAGAGGTACAATTTCTTCAACAAAAGAGCTAAGTCCAATTATTTCACAAAAGAGTTTTAGAATTTTTTTCTAAGTCCAATTCTTTCACAAAAATCTAAAGTCCTTATTTGTTTTAGGCATTTTGCCATGAAAAAAAGTCCCAAGGGCACTTGCCATTTGGGTATTTTTCTTGCATAAAAATATAAACAAAAATTCCTTTCTTTGGAAAAAGTGTAAGCTCAATTTACTTGAGCAAACTGCCAAGTTTAATTTCTTCAAGGAAATTGTTTCAGACAAAATGTTTGAAACAATTCTTCCAAAGACCAAAGGCCCAATGAAAGCAAGAATAACTTCAATGTATCTCCTAGGAGATACATTTCAAATGTGCACAAGAGTGGATTTCCCCTTCAAGATATCTCCTAAATTGGACTATTTCAAACCATTTGGGCATAGATCATTTTGAATAAATAGGGCTATTTTGAATAATTTGGACTTATACCTATAAAGTGGAGTGAAGAATATTTTCTCCAAAAATAAATTTTGTTTATTCTAAATAAAATAGACTATTTAAAACCATATGAGCATAGATCATTTTGATTAAATTAGGTTATTTTAAATAATTTGAAATTATACCCATTAAAGTGGAGTGGAGAATATTTTTTCCATAAATATGTTTTTTATATTCCAGATAAATTGAATAATTTTAAACCATTTGGGAGTAGATCATTTTGAATAGATTGGACTATTTTAAACTCAAGACACCCTTCTGGGCATTCATACCTATCATCAATCCTTTGAATTACCTCTTGTTGTTGGGGCACATGGCACTATTTGATTGGCCAAATTATGGATGAAAACATATTAAGCAATCTAGTTCATCTACATAATAAAATATCTTGACAATTGTTTGTTGTTCATTGGGAAGCTATTCATGATAAAGTGTCAATATACTAATGGATCAAGTTGGGAAATTTCAAGATAAATCAATAGAGTATTCACTTGCACTTAAACATGTCAAAGTAATTCTAAATTAGAATCAATTATTTTGAAATTAATTGAACTATATTTGAAATAATTTAGAATTAATTTGTATGAAATTGATGATAATGTTTATTACTATAATTATAGTTTGTAATAAATATATACACTTGAAAGAATCATAATATGGTGAAATTTCATCTTTCTAAACATTGGTTCACAGCTGCTAGCATGGATTTTTTGCTTTCTCCCAAGAATGTGATGATAGATGTCATTTTGATTATCCAACACTTTTCATCTTTCCAACTTCTATTTCCAGTATATATTTTTGATGTAACATAAATCATATTCAATTTTTGATTTGTAACATAAATCTAAGAATTATAATCAATAAACAACATATTGGCAATTAAAAAATCATCTCCAAAGGTCCTTGTAAAAATAACTTCATCCAATTTTTTTATGTTTATATTAAATAGATTAGAATATATTTTCCCCTAAACAAACATAAAATTTTAACTTGTGTAACCCATGTCTTGAATGAGTAAATTCAAATTATTGTCCTTTATCATTGACCAAATGCTAACATGAAAAAAAGACTGCAATGCCACTTTCAAAATTTATTTAGAATGATCTTGAATGTAATATGAATATTTTATATTTTATAATCTTCTTTTTTTCCCATATCATGCATTTTCATATCTTTTGTTTTGTGCACAACAAATAATAAGTCATGCAAACCCAAAATCAATAGTTTTTTAGAAGTTGATTTTAGCTCCTCCTTTAAAATATTTATAGTTTATTGAAAAAGAAATGAATCATTTATTAACAATACTATATTATAAGAAATATAACATGTAAATTTTATAATAAAATGTTTTACATGTTACTAGATTTGTCATTAATGCGCTTTTGATTTGCATTTCTTATTGTAACATAAAAACATAATGCATTTTATTTGATTCATTTTTTTTACATTTCCTTAAATCTTATAAAGATTCATATAAACATATATAAAAATAAATACATGCTCAAGCACATTATAACTATAATCATTATATACAGATGCACCATTTCTATTACAAGTTTTTAACATACATATATAGCATATAATGTAGGACCTAATAGACCACTCAGAGTGGAAGCCACTTACAATGCCAAATGATAGAACCACTTACAGTATTGAAATAGTTGGGAAAATAACTAGTGATAGCATAGTGAAAACATATAGATAGAACTGTCAAATGATTAAATATTAAAACACACAAAGATATATTCAAACACATATTAAAGAATAAAGATAAGAACTAACAACTTATATTATCATTCATATTAACTCATTCAAGAATTATAATCAACATTCATTAAACACATTTCAGATGAACGGTGATGAGCTTCTATGATCAATCAGATAACATACATTCTATGGTCATTATGAGGCCCATGCTAAATACGTATCCTTCCTAAATACAAACTCACTCTTGATAAAGTTGCATTGCTACTGCCTACCATTAATGCCATACTTCTCTCATAGTCTACCAGATTCAGTTGGGATGCTCCTAGGCATTTAAATAACATTGTAGATACATGTATTTATAACATCCATTGGAAGAGTCTAGATGTAGATAAAAGTCAGTGGAGTATATGAGAAGACATCTTAAGAGCTATTAATGCATTAAATTACAACAATCCAAAAATATATATTTCATAGATAATAGGATCTCAAAAACTAAAATAAAATAAAGTGAAGTAAATTTTGATAGATAGATAGATAGGACACAACTTACATATGTAGGTAGTTTAGATTACATCACCAACATATAGATTTTCACATTTAATCCTTATAACTTGACCATGAATTTATCAAAATTTTAAATAGTTTCATTTTAACATAACTCATTTCTCATAGACTTTGATAATAATTTAACATTGATCAACCAAAATATATATTATTATAGTAACGAAAGTATCAACTGTTCTTATGCATACCAATACATATTTATATGTTTATACAACCCATCACAATTTTTTTAAAAAATGGATTTACTCTTTTAAGCCATAGTTCACTATCACTAAATTCAAATTAATATACACCTTAATAGTTTAACCCCCTTAATATACTTACAATAAGACACATCATATTAAAAATTATTTAAATCAATAGCAATATAATTGTTTCTAGCACACTATACTTTATGTTTTTTTATTGATAAAGAAGACATGGATACTTTGCATAAAAATTTATTATATTTAAGACATAGTATAACACATATTGTGTTATTTTAAATCGAGTAAATTAAACATGTAAACAAAATTTTAATGGGTAAATACAACCACAT
This sequence comes from Torreya grandis, assembly GCA_037957365.1. Classification (NCBI taxonomy): domain Eukaryota; kingdom Viridiplantae; phylum Streptophyta; class Pinopsida; order Cupressales; family Taxaceae; genus Torreya; species Torreya grandis. The sequence continues at coordinate 475,905 of JARHVA010000856.1, read as the reverse complement.
TCAAGTCTACACAATAATAAAATGAACCCATACTTCTAAATCAAAAGATGATGCAAGTTTATATTTTATTGTCTTCTACAATCTCCTACCCATGAATAAAAATTCATTTGTAATATATTTAAATAAATAAATATAATTAATATATTCTAGACTTGTATTAAATTGTATAATTACACATTTATTGAAAGGGGTTTTCACTTTTTTTTTTTCCTTTTTGTAGTTTGTATGGGTGCACTCTTTTGTTGAAAATTTGGTTATTTATTCCCTACAAGGTATTATATGATGTACTAACAAAAAATTATCATGATCAATTGATTTGATATTTGTATTTTAAAAAGTGTCTTGTTGTAGAGTTTTACCTTATGTTGTTTTCATGGAGGCACCAACTTGTATAGTTGTGTCATGGGTTGTTGTATTGGGAACACAAAGTTCTAGATCTGCATTGTGAACTATTTTAATTGAAACATAAATAGATGAAACAATATTCTATTAGTATTATGAATCATTGATAAATTAAAATTATATAATTGAAAATATATGCATGATGTTATATTACCTTCTTTAACTTACAATGTGTCATGTTTTTTGATATGATCTTCCGTTATTATTATTTCTTCACTTGCATGAAATGCCATTAGTGATACACATCACAATATTACTAAGCTGTTAGGTTTGAAAAATAAAGCATACACACTGAAAGATTGTTAAGATGTTATATTTTGAAAATGAAGCATGATTATAAAATATATTTAAAATGTTATGCACCTTGTAATGATGAAAGTAGTTATTCTTGTATTGGTTGCTCTAAATTTGTCAAACAATTTTTAAATTAAACATTAAAAATTATTTGTTCATCATTTTCTATAATATAAGATAAATTTATTTGTAATTTTATGCAAACACGCACCAATCTAGCTCTTGTATATACCCCTAGCACATCACATGCATCTAAATCATTGAAATTAGAGATTAATTTCTCCCAAAAGATGTTATCTAGTTAATTTTTGACTAGCCATCTTATTTTGTATGAACCAATCATTTGAAATGTTGGTGCATCTTTGTAGATGTCAAAACCTTCCTCTAATATATTTTATTGTGAATGGAGGCTAAAACCTTATAGCTAAAAATGAGCATGATCTTGACAAAAATTGATACCTATAATATGTGTCTAATAAAACCCATTACTATTTATACCCTATAGTATGACACCCATATCTTGTATGGAATGGAAATTACCAATATGCAAATTCTTGAGAGAGGTTTGAATGCCAGAAAAATATTTTATTTTATGGATGATGAATACATTGAAGGCCCAAACAATAAATTTATAAATCAATGCCTAAATAAATAGGCAAAGATGTTCTTCCTTAAAAACATTAATGAGATTCAAAATGTCAATAATTATCAAATCGACATTCAGACCAAGAATGAACATTTCACTAAAATATTCTAAAATGGATGGTCAAAGACATGGAGGCCTCTAATGGTATCTAAATATTTTTTTATATGTCATGGGAAGCTGACCTCCATCATTATGTAGATAATTTTTCAATATGATTAATGAATCTTGAGATAATTCTTCCTAGCCTTTTTTATTTTTTGAAATACCTTCATTCAGGACACACAAATCATCAAACCTTTTCGTAAAATTTTTATAATGCTCCATTTCCTATTTAGGTGTGTTTTTTTTGTCTAATGGTAGTGTCATATCATGCTTGTTAAAATAATCTATAACTTTTGATAATATGTTACTTTCCATCTTCACCTTTTTGCACCAAGTATCCATGTTGTCGTACGTAGGGGTTTTCAAAAAGGAAATAAACACTTTTTCCAATAAATTTTCTAGTTATATCTTTTATTTTCCTAAAAGCCCTTAAATATTTTAAAGTAATATTGTACCAATCAGATTTAAATCTTGTTTATCTAAACTAGATAAAGTACCACTTTCAAACAAATCAAACACCTTATCAAAATAATCCCAAATGGGCTATTCCATGAAAAGAAGACATTTTCTCCACTGTAGTTGTTGTGTTGAATAGTTTATTTATGTGAACAAGTGTCTATCTTATTCATTTATTTATTCCATTTTTTATTTATTTCAATATTCTTCCAACCTCTCAGTTTGATAAGGTCACATACAGATCAAACTCTTTCTAAAAATTAAGTCTTATAAATTATTTTGTTGGCTTCATTATATTGGTTACACATTTTGTGCACAATATGGAATGGAGTGCAAGTTTTTAGAACTCTTGACCTTATAATAGACCATTTATTTCTCAATTACAGTGAATTATATTCCTCATCCAAAATAATTTTCTATTGTGTTTTAATTATGTGTTGGCCATCTACAATTTTAAACCTTATAGTTTTTTCCACCATCATATCTTCTAGTTCTTCCTTTGATTCAATAATACATTTAGGGTTGCTTGGATCAAAAGGAATTAAGAAAGCATACTTCATTATAACCTAATTATTTTTTACAAATGAATACATTATATCATTTACCCCTCATTCATTCATATTTCTTATTTTGATATTAGCATCCCCCAATTCATAGATCTCTACAGGAATGTTCAAAGCATAATTTCTAGAGGAAATATACCATGGAGAGAATTCAATGTGTGTTTGATCAGAAGTTTATTTAACAAAAGTGTTCTAAAATTTTGTTTTATCTTATTTTTATCCACTAGTGTGAGTACTTGTATGGCCTCTTTCAAATATACATACAAGTATGTTGCCCTTGATTTTCTTATTTTTTTCAATGTTTTTCTGTTATGACTATATGGTATCCTAAATACATGTTTGCATGGTGGCAAGTAGAAGAATTTTTTCCCCCTTGCTCATGTTTTTATTTCAACATATTTTGTATTATAATGATCAAATTATATTTTTATATCAACCCAAATAGTTGAAGGTTGTTATGCCTATTCAAATTAGACCCAAATGTTTCACAAGAAGGAGAAAAATTATTTTCTATTGATTCCATTTTACTAGGTGTAAATTTATTGAAATTAGTTATATATCGATGGAGAATTACCTATTCTCCATTCCATACTTCTAGTTGTAATTTAAGGTCATCTTCAAGTTCATCCTTATCATAGGCAAGGATTATTCCAATTAGAGAACATTTTTTTCCCAATGTAGTGCTAAATAAGTATATATCTGCATGCATGTTTGGTGTACTAAACAACTCAAAATACCAATTAACAAGAGGAATTTTGTATCCACTATAAAATGGAAGATGTTTATGTGTATTTAATTTTAGTTTTGGTAGTTTAAATGGTACTCTATCTAAATTCTCTTAGAGTGAGGCCTTCTTTTACCTTTTAAATGTGGGAATTATTTTTTCACTTGAAGACAATCTGCAAAGCAATTGAAATGATTTAAATATTGATCTTTTATAAAATTCAAGTTGCATATTACATTAGTTCATGAAATTTTTTTATGATTAAGCAGTCATTAAATATATATCAACAAATTATTTATTTGTAAAAAATAATACAAAATACATATTAAATCTTCTTAATATATACATTAATTCACATTTGCTCTAATAAGGTATGACCAAACTAAAAATAAATTATGTGCACTAGCCAATATAATCTGATGGGCAAAGGAATCCATAAACATTTATTTCAAAGGAGAAAGATGAGGGGAAATATGTTTCTAATTTATGTCAAAATGCCCATTAATATGTACCTTCAAGGTATATCCTAAGGGATACCTTTCAATCATTTATAAGTGTGAATTTTTATTATAAGACATCTCAGAGGATATACCTTCAAGTTAAGCATGATGGTATTGCAAGTGTACTTCAATGCCCTTGAAGGAATCTTATAGTGGACACCTCAAAGGGTGTTGTCATACATTCAAAGGTATATTGAATTTACCTCCAAATAGAACTTTACTTCACCTTAAAATAACTACTAGTTGAAAACTTGATAACTTGAAGGGTTTCCTAATCTAGTCTTTGTTTGGTTAATGTGTATTTCCCATAGACTTTTTTGGGCTTTTTGTATGAACACAATGTCTGATGTCAATAGTCCTTCAAGATTTTTATCTTATTCAAAAATTTCAAATACCTATTTTCATCATACATTTTGTCTACTACAAAAAGTTTGAAGGAATTCAATATCTTGGCCAAATCCTACTTGCATCAAGCTAGGTATTTTAAAAAAATATAAAGGGTCATTTCTTTTGTAAAAATTTTTTCTTCAAAAAGTTTAAAGGGCACTTTCCCTTTTCTCATTTTACCACAAGGAAAATTTCTAAAAAAAATTCATATTGTTTAGAATATGTAAAGTCCTTATTTGTTTCAAAAATTTTACCCACTGTTAAAGGTCTAAAGGGCACTTACCCTTCGACAAAAGTGGAAAGGTCTAATTTATTTGATAAAAGAGATAAGTGAAATTCCTTTTGGAATATTTTAAGGTCCATTTTTTTAAATTTTTTTATCCATGGTAAAAAAATTTGAAGGGTACTTTCCCTTTAGGCATTTTTCTTATGACAAAAAATCTTGAAAGAAAAGTTTAAATTCTCTCAGAAAACATGTAAAGTCCTTATTTGTTTCAGACATTTTGTCTATGGAAAAAATTTAGAAGGTAACTTTTCCTTTGTGAATTTTTCCCACATAATGTTTTTGACAAAAATTCCTTTCTTTGGAAAAAGTGTAAGCTCAATTTCTTCGAAGGAAATGCTGAGTACAATTGCAAAAGGAAATTATTTTAGACAAAATGTCTTAAATAATTATTTTGAGGACCAAAGGGTCAATGAAAGAAATAATACCATAAATATATCTCCTAGGAGATACATTTGAAACATGTAGAAGAGTGGATTTCTCCTACAAGGTATCTCTTACGAGATACTTGTCAAACAAGCACAAGAGTGGATTTTTCTTTCAATGAACAAGTGGAATTTTCCTTTACATAGAAGGCACTACTAGTAGTTGTATAAATAAGTGGTAGATAAGTGGAATCTCCTATTTTATCAATCTTGGTTGATATTTTGAAGGACCTTATGATACCTTCAAGGTATCTTCTAGGAGATAGCTTTAAAACATGAAAAAGAGTGGATTTCCCCTTCAAGGTATCTCTTAGGATATCTTTCAAACAAGCATAAGAGTGGATTTTTCCTTCAAGGAAAAAGTGGAATTTTCCTTTACATGAAAGGCACTACTAGGTGATATTTTAAAGGAAATGGTAATACTTTTAATGTATCTCCTAGGAGATACCTTTCAAATGTGTAAAAGAGTGGATTTACCCTTCAAGGTATATCTTAAGAGATACCTTTCAAATAGGCATAAGAGTCAATTTCTTATTCAAGGAACAAGTGAAATTGCCTTTACAATGAAGGCACTAATGGGTGATATTTTGAATGCCCCTATAATACCTTCAATGTATCTCCTAAGATATTCCTTTCAAACATAAACAAGAGTGGATTTATAATTCAAGGTATCTCCTAGGAGATACATTTCAAATAGGGATAAGAGTGAACTTTTCCTTCAAGAAACAAGTGAAATTTTCCTTTACATGGAAGGCACTACTATGTGATATTTTGAAGGCCCTTATAATACCTTTAAGGTATCTCCAAGGAAATACCTTTCAAAAATGCATAAGGGTGGATTACCACTTCAAGGTATCTCCTAGGAGATACATTTCAAATAGGGATGATAATGCATTTCTCCTTCAAGGAACTAGTGCAATTTTCCTTTACATGGAAATGTACTACTAAGTGATATTTTGAAGGCCCTTGTAATGCCTTCAAGGTATCTCCTAGGAGATACATTTCAAACAAGGACAAGAGAAGATTTTTTCTAAAAGGAACAAATATAATTTTCCTTTAAATGGAAGGCACTATTGGGTGATATTTTTATAGACCTTGAAATACCTTCAAGGTATCTCCTAGGATATACCTACAAAAGAATCCTAACATCTATAAAAAACCCTTATTTGATCTATAATTCATCATAATTGAGTTTGGGAGATCAAATAATCATCTGAGAAAGTGTAATTGATTCTAAGATCAAACTGTAGACCACTAGTGAGTAATTTAAACAAACTCATAGCCATGGTACCCATAAAAATTACAAAACTCTATTTGACATTAGACATATAGTGGAGAATCTTCATAGCCATAGAATTTGATGTAGTAGATTTTAAAGTAGGAGACAAAAATTGGTCTAAGATTTTCTATATGATTGAGGATCTACCTACCATCACCAAGAAAGATGATAAAAATGCATTAATTAGGAAGAGGTATTACAACCTGGTTGCCATTGAAATGATAGGCCTTTAAGGTATCTCCTAGGAGATATATTTCAAATAGGGACAAGAGTGGATTTTTCCTTCAATGAATAAGTGAAATTTTCATTTACATGGAAGTCACTACTAGGTGATATTTTGAAGGCCCTTGTAATACCTTCAAGGTATCTCCTAGGATATACCTTTCAAACATTCACAAGAGTGTATTTCCCCTTCAAGGTGTCTCTTAGGAGATACATTTCAAATAGGAACAAGAGTGGATTTCTCCTTTAAGGAAATAGTGTAGTTTTATTTTACATGGAAGTCACTACTGGGTGATATTTTAAAGGCCCTTTTAATATATTCAATATATCTCTTACAAGATTATTTTCAAACATGCAAAAGAGTGTATTTTTCCTTCAAGGAACAAGTGGAATTTTCCTTTATATAGAAGGCACTACTAGGTGATATTTTGAAGGCCCCTATAATACCTTCAATGTATCTCCTAGGAAATAACTTTCAAAAATTAACAAGAGTGAATTTTACCTTCAAGGTATCTCCTAGGAGATGCATTTTAAACAGGCACAAGAGTGGATTTCTCCTTCAAGGAACAAGTGTAATTTTCATTTACATAGAAAGAACTACTGATTAATATTTTTAAGGCCCATATAATAGCTTAAATGTATCTCCTAGGAGACACCTTTCAAACATGCACAAGAGTGTATTTAGCCTTTAAGGTATCTCCTAAGAGATACATTTGAAATAGTGAGAAGAGTGGATTTCTCCTTCAAGGAACAAGTGCAATTTTCCTTTATATGGAAGGCACTACTGGGTGATATTTTGAATGCCCTTGTAATACCTTCAAGATATCTCCTAGGAGATACCTTTAAAACATGCATAAGAGTGGATTTTCCCTTTAAGGTATCTCCTAGGAGATACATTTCAAATAATCACAAGAGTGGATTTCTCCTTCAAAAAATAACTTGAATTTTCCTTTACATGAAAGGCACTACTAGGTGATATTTTGAAAGCCCCTATAGTACCTTAAATGTATATTCTAGGAAATAAATTTAAAACATGTACAAGAGTGTATTTCCCCTTTAATTTATCTCCTAGGAGATACATTTCAAATAGGGACAATAGTAGATGTCTCCTTCAAGGACCAAGTGCAATATTCCTTTACATGGAAGGCACTACTAGGTGATATTTTGAAGGCCCTTGTAATACCTTCAAGGTATATGCTAGGAGATACCTTTCAAACATACACAAGAGTGTATTTACCTTAAAGTTATCTCCGAGGATATACCTTTCAAATAAGGACAATAGTGGATTTCTCATATCAAGGAACAAGTGGAATTTTCCTTTACATGGAAGGCACTAGTGGGTGATATGTTTTAGGCTCATATAGTACCTTCAATGTATATCCTAGGAGATACCTTTGAAATATGGACAAGAGTGTATTTATCCTTTAAGGTATCTCCTAGGAGATACATTTCAAATAGGGAAAAGAGTGGATTTTTCCTTCAAGGAACAAATATAATTTTCCTTTACATGTAAGGCACTATTGGGTGATATTTTGAACACCCTTGTAATACCTTCAAGGTATCTCCTAGGAGATACCTTTCAAATATGCACAAGAGTGGATTTCTCCTTCAATTAACAAGTGGAATTTTCCTTTACATGGAAGGCACTATTGGGTGATATTTTGAAGGCCTTTGTAATACCTTCAAGGTATCTCTTAAGAGAACTTTCAAACATGCACAAGAGTGGATTTCCCATTCAAGGTATATCTTAGGAGATACATTTTAGATAGGAACAAAAGTGGATTTATCCTTCAAGGAATGAGTGTAATTTATTTTACATGAAATGCACTACTAGTTGATATTTTTAAGGCCCCTATAATACCTTCAATGTATCTCCTAGGAGATACCTTTCAAACATGCACAAGAGTGGATTTCTCCTTTAAGGTATCTCCTAATAGATACATTTCAAACAAGGATAAGAGTGTATTTTTACTTCAAGGAACAATTGCATGATCCAAATTTATTATATGAATGGTCCATTTATTAAAAACTTAGGCTAAGATATTAATCCCAAAGTTTTGTTTATATTTATTAGTATAAATGAGACCTTAGCCTTAAGATTTTATCCTAAGTTCCATATATCACCAAGTCCTAACTTAAACATTTTTCTTGTTCATAGGATCAATGACCTGAATTTAATATAGTGAATTTAATTAGATGGTATGAGATGGGCCCGATGAGCTAAGGATCCCAATCCATGGGACCAATCTCACTCGACCCCACAAATCAAAATTAGTGGTCTGCATTCACTTGAATCACCTTGATCCAATGATGTGAGATATATATTTAGACTAAAAGGGTCCCTTTTACTATAACATAGACTTAACATAAGTTTTTACTTGAAGGTTTTAATTGCATTTATTAATACAGTAAAACTTTAGGCTAAGATCTCATGTTACAACTTTAATTATTCATGAGATCCTTTAATATGTTGAAAACCTAGCTTAATATACCTTAGAATATATTTTATTTATATTTATTAGTAAAAATAAAAACATTAGTCCAAATCTTTACATATATTCCTAGGCTTAATCTTTTTATAATTATAGGAACCAATCATGTTCAAATGCTCAGATCATGATCTATATCTTGCATTCACCTAAATGATATTAATCCTATGGAGTGAAATTGATGATTTAAAATTCAAGTTGTGAACCCAAATATAAACATTGGGAACCTTTTGAAGATCAATAGTGTGCATTATAGTATACATATCCAAATCAATAGATCATATCAATTCAAGACCTTTCAACGAACCTTTGAGTTAACTTGAGGCTGCCAATAATATAAGTAGCAACACATGCGGTAGGTTTCACAATGCAAAAGAGTGGGTTTTGTGTTTAATGAAAGTATAACATTTTCACTTATGAAATTTTGTAAGCTAAGAGTAATTTAATTACTTTGTATATATATTTTGGCATTTGATAGAGTCTTTATTGGAATTGGCTAAATTTTGGAATTATTCATAATCTACCCCATTAAGTTCATCGAGATGGATTCTATAAAATCCTTCATGATTATATTTTCAATTATGATAATTTTGGTTATCTTTTTCATTTTGATTATCATGTTGAATTTAATCATGAGAAATTTTGTCATCAAAATAAGAACCATTTTTTTCATTAATGGAGTCTATTTTAAATGTGGTCAAATGGATTTGAGTATGCTCAATATAGGCTCCATTTAACCTATCACTCTACATTAGATGAATAAGGGAGTTATGTTTTTTATATGGAATATCATAATAACTTATAAAATATACTATATGATTATGACTTGAATAAGGGATGATTCAAATGAATAGAATTAAATTTGGAAAGAATAGAAAAGTTTTACTTGATATGCAATAGTATAAGTATTCCCAAATAATGAAAATTTCAAGTTTATAAGTAATAGAGTAAGTGGCTTAGATGTGGATTTATATCAGTCCAAATGGGTGAACCCTCATACCACCTATCCTAAAAATATATACCAACTTGTAAGGAAGGTTTTAAATTTTTAAAAATATTTGTTTATAGAAAATGAAAAAATTAACTTGTAAAGGTTGATCCTAGTTGAATTTGACCTAAGAAATGTCACATTTGATATTAAGAATTTAAAATGTCTGCATAGATGCATAGAGGTGTTTTAACAAATAATAATGTTTCTATAGGTGTAAAATAAAAACTTATAAGGGATGACATCATATAAGTACTTAGGATAAATTAAATTGGTGAAATATGATTAATTTAAGGTCTCAAGTCAATTAAGGTAAATGGGGGGAAAAAATGATAGTTTCAAGTATTCATGACCAAATTTAGTATCCATAGTAAAACTGTGGCCTAAAAATTACTTTTGAGACTCCAAAAATACTCTTTATATATCTCAAAGATATACCATGTTATTATCACCTATCAAAAATGTTGTGTATATGTTTAAGTGTTGGTCCCTATTTTCATAGATAGAGTTATGTAATCCATACAAAAAATTATGTAGTTACCAACTAAACATTTGAATGAAAATTCCATTGGTCCTTGAAATGTAAAATCTACATTAATAGTACCCAAATGAATTTTTTTATAATAAAATGCTCCCCTCTTAGTAGTGAATGAATTTTTATATTGATGCTATTGATATACTAGTACTTGATTACATATAGAGAATCCATATATAAAAACCATCATCTTAAATCCATTTATTAACAACAAAACTTCATTTAAAGAGGGAAAGGTGTAATTTTATTTATTAGAAGACCTATTAAATTTATTTAAATTTAAACACAACTTGATCTCCCATTCCTTTTCCTAATATGAACCAGATTAACTACCCATGTATAATGTTTCATGTGGAAGCTATTTTTTGCAGAAAGAAACATGCAAACATCTTGTTGTATGATAGGGTTTCAAAATGTAGATAAAAAAAAAAGTAATGATATTATCTAAAGGTGGTCATATTTTGTTTTAGTGGGATCATGTGGGTCATAATATATATATTTAAAACTCTTAAATCTGTACACAATCAAAAAAAGACCTCTTTGAATTTGATTATAAACATAGAAAGCCTTTCCTTTTCTCTTGTTGAGTTTTTTTTCTACTTAGTTTTTCTTTATGAGTTTTATCAAGATTCATTATGTTACCCTCAAACATATTTTCTAAGGATGTCATAATTTTGGTATTTTGTTGATTTTGAATTAAAATAATCCATCCTCTTCCTCATTAATTGAATCCATATGATGTTTCTCACTTAGTTTTTGATCCATGAATACATAAATACTAGGAATAAATTGTACGATATGTTCTTCATTTATTAAAACCTAAAATTTATCAATGTTATTAGGAATTAAGGGTACCAAAACCATTTATATTGAAAATATTTTAATTATTATTTTTCTAATGTTAACAAGTTCCCTAAAAATGTATCTAAGGCATCAACCCTTATTTTTTATCTTATTTATTTGGGAATGTACAAATTTTTCAAATCAATGCAAATATTGATGATGTCCCATGTTTTCTACTTGTGTCAGTTAAGGTACCTATAATTGTAATAAAAATTCTTCTCACTTCATTCAAAATAAATTTAAATTCACCATAGACTTTTAGGATTTTGGTAGCTAAATTTATATTAAATTTTAATCTTAAAAATAGAGCATAATATTCCATAATAATATTAGTACATTCGAAGCATTTTTTACAAATGAAAAAATGTTCTTTCCCTCTAGGTTAGATTAAGACAAAACCTATCCCAACACCTTATATTGATTCTAATCCATCAACATGTAAGTTCTAAAGTTCCTCATTTAATTTTACAGTTTGGCCTCTAAATAATTCCTCATTATAATACAGGTTAAAAATATTAAATTTAGATGGTACATTTAATATATATATATATATATATATATATATATATATATATATATATATATGTATGTATATATATATGTATGTATATGTATATGTATATATATATATATATGTATGTATATATATACATATATATATATATGTATATATATATATGTATATATATATGTATGTATATATATACATACATACATATATATATATACATATATATATATATATATATATATACACACATATATATATATACATATATATATACATATATATATATATATACATATATATATATATATACACATATATATACATACATATATATACATATATATATATATATATATATACATATATACATATATATATATATATATATACATATACATATATATATACATACATACATACATATATATATATATATAGACACACACACACACACACACACACACACACACATTTGATTTTAGGTTCTCTCACAATATGGATGAAAATGACTACTTATTTATATGGCAAACACATTGAAAAATTAAATATCAATATATTCATTTAGTGCATTTGATTAATTTATTCTCAAAAGTAAACTAATTTATTATAGGGTTTCTAAAACTTGATTGCATTTTCAAACCTTGGGGTCAAATTAAAATAACATGTGGATATTAGTTCATTATCCCATCACATTTAATCTTGTCTAATTTTAAATTAATTTTAATGGACAAAAGTATTTAGGCATAATTTTTGAAATGTGTAGAATGTTACAACATTTTTAAATGCTCTCGAGTCAACAAAAAAGTTATGTTAAATTTTTAATGAATAACTTGATAGTTATTATAAATGGAGGTTTATTATTTTTCCCACTATAGGTGAACATGTTAACATGATAAGCCTTAGATTTTCCTTCGATTGATAGGAAATTAATCAAAAACTCCATTTGTTCTGTTAGTTGGGATAATTCATCAAAAGTGATGTTGGCTATGGTATTTATCATGTTGTCGACTATGTTATATCTAGTTATGGATTTTCTTGTTCTGATGTTATGAATTTAAATATTCAAGATAAGGTTCTTAATTTTTGGGGGAGGATGAAGATCATTTTAATAATGGTATATGGAGGTGTATCTATATTATTTGGAGTAGATGTGTTTTTTAATTTAATTTCACATATAATTTCATATCTATTTCATTGAGATCATTAAAATGAATGAGCATCTACATCCTCTTCTATTTATTTTTATTCTTCAAGAATAAAATCATAGGATTTGACCACTAAATAAGTGAAGGTACTTAATGATCCACTAAATTTTGGTTATTTTTGATTTATTGAAGCTATGGGGTCAAGCCTTATATATCTATATGTCACTTGATTGATATATTAAGGTATGAGTGATAATATATAGATTTTAATTGGTGCTCTCTTGATAAGACCTCACATAGTTTTCTATTTCTTTCATTAAAACACAAAAAAAGAAAAAACTCATGGAAATAATTTTTTTCATGTGTATTTTGAAACACCAAAAGTAATTAAAAACTCAAAGAAATAATGTTCTCCATTTTTAGTTATATTATGGAGTCTACATTAGTTATATAAGGTTATATTTTTTTTATTGACGATCATATCTATATTTTAATAAAACATGATTATGGTACAATGGTATTCATACAAAAAATGGGTGGAGAAGTCACACCACATGAGAAAAGTCACACCATGGGAGAAAATACCTCAAGAAAGGTCCAAAAGGTGGTCAATGGATGACCACACACAAAAAATATCACATCAATAGTTCAATAGCTAAGCACAAAGAGAAAGGAATAGAAATAAATAAAGAGGACAATTAAGTAGACATAAAAAAACATGAACATTAGGGGAGTCATTAGAGATGGTAGTTCTCAAGGATTATCACCCCATCCTACTAGAGCAATAAGATCCTCATCCATAGGTAAGGGCTCCCAAGTGTCAGTTTGTTGAGCCTCTAATTCATCATCTTGGTGCCTTTCAAGAGATATTTTAATATTTAATCATAGAAATTTATGTCAGGGGGGAGGACCACAAACCTTATCACCATCACGATTTAGGAAATGAGGGACCCAAGCCCTACCATCACCTCTAGATCTAGAAGATCCAATCATACCACCACATCATGGGAGAGACCATTGAGTTGGTGACTGATGATGAGAATGACTCATGTGTCTAGTTATAGAATGATATCATCATGGACCACACCCTTACCTTTGGGGAGGCATAGTATAACATAGTGGCTTAGGAGGTTCATGGATAACTACACATGAAGAATTCCCTAGTGTTAAGGAAACACTAGAGATGGTTAAGTTCCAAGTGAACTTTATTAGTCTGACTTTGAATCTGAAGAGTAACATTAGATAGAAGAATAATTTTGTTAGTAATATAAAATATATGTTCTATCTCATCATGATAAAATCAAGTATAATTTACATACATATATATATATATATATATATATATATATATATATATATATATATATATATATATATATATATATATATATAAAATGTCAGATAAAAATATTTGCCAAAATCTATTGTATTTTATAGGAAGTAGAGTTAATTATCCAAGAGATCATATTTCCATGTAAATAATTTAGGTTAAAAAGGCTGAAAGAGGAATGAATCCAATGCCACATAGATTGTTTATGAGAGTAAAACCAAAAAAGGTACTTAAAAGTCTTAGGTTATCGATAGCCAAGTAGATGGGGTTTGAGACCCCTAGATGCTTGAGGTGGTCACCTAAAGGCAAACCTTGATAAAGGAGACACCATAAAAAATGAGTTTTTTGGGCTCAATGATAGCATAACTTAGAGTGATAAAACACTTAGCCTAAACCCCATGACTAGAATGGAGATTCTATTTGAGGTTGAGCATTTCATCTAGAATGTGCTAAGGAAATATAAAATTATGACCCAAATAATGATAATATCAAGTGAAGGGGATGGTCATAGGATAATTACAATCCTTACACCAAGGAACAAGGGAGTTTCCCCCTATTTTGTGCAAATATTCATCAAGTCTTAAACCTTGAATTTATATTATAGCATCTAGATCTAAATTACTTAAATTAAATTTGATCTAAATTTGCTACCAAATGATCTAGGACCAATTTACCTTGCAAAAAATATCACTATAGTCATCACACCTTTATTAAATAGTCTTAATCCTTTAAGTGAAGAGACTAAGGCAAAGGGAACCTTGTGAAAATTTAAGCAAGGAAACCACTAGAAAGAGTAGGTATTAATGGAGAGGTCATTTAAAAAACCCTATCCAATCTAAGGAAGATGGGGATTAATATTCTCCTATGCTTTCCATAATATTTACGCAATAAAAGTACCCTCGATTTTAACTAGCACCAGGGTGACAAGAAAGGAGTGAATTCTTAGGCCCTAACAAGCCTTTCTACCACATGGTATCCCCTGATAAATATAGTGGTGAAGAATAATATTTTATTATTCATCACCAATAAGACCTCTAATGATCCATTTAACATCAATAATAAGTAATTTATTTTAATGTTCAAAATCCCCATACATACAACTTCCTTGGGTTTATAACATATGTTCCAGGCAACTCTATGAAAGCCCTTATGACCTTCATAATTAGCCCATATAAAATATCTTAGGATTTTTCTAATTTAATAGAAGTATAAATACAAGGGAACAACCATGAATATTAGTAAACATGAGTAGCTTCCAAAACTTTGAAATAAATCTAAAATTTGCCAGCTAGAGATAAAGGATTTTTTTATCCTAAAAGAATTTATTTTCTCAACCCTTTACACAAAATAAGACCATAAATTAGAGGGAGAAGATAAAAAATCAAAATGGATGCCAAGAAACTTAAAATATACCCCTGGAAGAAGCCATTCCCACTAATATCCCTCTATCTAAGGAGGTTTGGGACCTAGACATTAGTGGTAGAATTGAGTCTTTCTCCACTATATATATAATCTTGAAGCCAAATAAAAATTATGGAGACATTCCATAGCATTCTTAACTAACTCTTCTTCCTCTAGAAGATTAAGAAATTAATCATCTATAAAATGGTTGTTCAATAGTTGTCTATCAGACTAATGGAGGTAAATGCCCTCCAGCAAACCCCTACTAGTGTAACTAGATAATAGGTGGCTAAAGCCTTATGATGTTAACCCATATAAAGAAGGGGATAAAGGGAATCCTTGTCAGATATAATGATGAAGTTCAAATTGAGATGATTGAATTTTGTTGATTGTAATACATGCCCTAACATCCTAGAAGAGCATATTAACCATTTGAATAAATTTGTGGCCAAAACCAAGGGCCTAAAGCATGGCTAGAGTAAAGGGCCACTCAATATGGTCATAAGCCTTATAAAATTTAATATTGACAAATAGAGATTTTTGATTAGAGACACAAGCCTATTCCATACCTTCCCAGACAATAATGACATTATTTAGAATGAACCTATGTTGAATAAATCCATTTTTTCACTTATAACAATTAAAGGAAGGATATGTTTGACCCTGAGGGCTAAAGCCTTTGAAATAATCTTGTAGGAGACATTGATAAGAGAAATAGGTATCCAATTGGTGATAATTTTAGGGTCACCATCCTTGGGAATAAACTTAATATCACCCTCATTTATAAGGGGTCCCAAATAATTACTTGAAACAACTTAATAATACACCTTATGAAGATCGAGGCCTATAGTACCCCAAAGAGTCTAGTATAACTTACATGGGAAACTGTTAGTTCCTAGAGCTTTGTCAACTGTGATCTACTTAACTTCCTCATGGATATCAATGATAGATAAGGGAATATCACAATAAAAACTTTAGGAATTAGAAAATTTACAAAGAATAACCTAAAGGAATTTAGAGAGCCATTTCCCATTCTAGAGAGGAGGCTTGAGATGAAAAAACTCCATGGTAGTGATGAACAAAAACTTGTAGAATGTTAAGAAGTTTGTTAAGTTGAGCGTTTCCTTTCTTGATAGATTTAATTATATTAGTAGCTCTTTTGAAATGATAAGGGATAAAAAGTCATTAGAGACTTTGTCTATTATTTTCAACCAGTACATATTAGCTCTCAACTGAGCTTCTCTAGACTTGTGGTCCTCATATACTTAAATCTTATGATGCTAATGGGTTACTTGTGTTTGAAGTTGAATATTAAAAGGATACATTTATAACTCTTATGAATCTTGGAGATATTCATGGTTTATATAAATATGTAGATGCCATCAAAAAGAGGCTACTTATTTACCATAGACATGAAGAAATGTGGACGTGTGAACAAGATCATCTGACCACCACTAAATCTAGCTAATTTCCCCTATAGCTAAGTCAACATATTCTATATTTTGATAATATGCCCCACAATTATTTCATGTTTAAGGTGAGTAGTATTCAGATAAAATTGAATGGAGGCAGGTTTCACTTGAGGTGTGGTCTATTCAATATTGAAATAAATAGGGTGATGATCAAATAAAATGGTATCAAGGATGATTGACATTGGTGGGTCATATACTGACACAAAAAATAATATATTTTGTTCAGCTAGAAAATATTGGTGTAGCTTCTAAAGCACCCTATCTTCTCCCTATAAAAAAATAGACCAAGTAAACTAGGGGTATCTAAGTTTTTCCTATAGTGATGATTAGGATCAAACACCCTAACTTTGTTATGCATATAAAACCAATATTATCATTCAGTAACACACCAATACATGGGAATGTGCCCTTCCTTTTCTTTAATCAATTCTACCATTTTGAAATAACCATATAGGACCTACTATGTGTTAGGAAGCAAGTTAGCCAGCCATATCCATAGAGAGGCCCATTCCACAACATCATTAGAGACATACAAGTTAGCAAGCCCAATGATGCAATTATTAATGTTAAAAAGGGTCCAAACCATTTGAATGGTGGGGTTTGAACCCTAGGAAATTATGTTCTAAGAAGATCTAGAGATAATAAAGTGATGGCCCCACCATGCCCAACTTCATGCCTAGTAGCCCAACATATAGACCCAAGATAAATTATTCATGTTACATTCTACAATAAAAATATAAAAATATTAACCTCTTGAAAAAAAAGAATTTTCATACTACTAAAAAGATGACAATTGTTCCTAACCACATACTTATGCAAAGGATCATTAAGGCCTTAAAAATTCTAAAATTAAACAATCATTGGGAACCATCGAGATGCATGTCATTCTCCTTTGTAAAATATTCAAGTACAATAAACCAATTATACATCAATTTATTTCACATGTAATCAAGTATTTTAAATATGTGTCTCTTATGAGACATATATTCCTCCTCATGATATGGGGAGGTACTTCAAGAGTGCCAAAACACTGATTTGTAATCCATGGTGATCAAACTCCATTTCCTTTGAAATATTCACCATAGGAGAGGGTTGTGATGGTATAGCTAAAGGTGGCACATAAACCATATAAGCTACTAATTTTGGAGTACATACAAGTAGAGGTGAAAATTTAGTAGGAAAAATAGTTTTTCCAATATAAATCAAGGCATGATTGTTCACAACAGGTTTGGATGAAGAAGCTTATGGACTACCACCACATTTTTAGGAGTTATTGCTTTTTAATTGGTGACTATGGTCCAACCATCATTGTTTCCATTTTAAAGTTTGGCCTTAGGTCCACCTTTTTCCTAAGGATTAGGAGGTGAATACACAATCAAAGGACATTCTCAGATCATGTGATCTAAGCATTGATATCAAAATAAATTATTTGAGAGATTGATATATAAAACTCATTGATAAAATATAATAGTGCCAATTTTTATATCAATGGAGTCTTTTAAGTCTCATGATAAATACACTTCAACGCAAACCCTCTTTTTGGGATGATCCATAAAGAAATTGGTTTTCTCATGGAATATGAAGTACCCTATGGGTTTTATGAATTGGTTAACAAAACCCCATAAGGGGAGAGGGAAGCTAGGAAACTCAACCCAAATGGGGATTTTCAGCTTTGATTGTTCTAAAACTTGAAAGTCTTGATTCTAATGAGAAAAAACAACCAGAATGTTGTAAATAAACCAAGTTCAGTTAATAATGGCTATACAATGTCTAGGGTTAGATAAATGAAACAAAAAAAAAAACCCTTGTTAAGGATTTGGGCTCTTTCTAGTTTCACTCCATGGCGTTGCTGGTGATTATGAGCTCATTATTTCAAAAGGATCTGAGGGGAGACTTAACCCAAAAAATAAGCAATCAAAGTAATTTTTTTTAAAAAATGGTAGGCTTTGTCAAATTTAGGCATATCCAAAATAAAATTAGGTAATGGAGAATAGGAATCAACATCATTATCTCATAGAAGTCTTTTGAGATGAATTTCTTCCCCTATTTCAAGGCCATGGTTACTTTTGCTCACTCCAAATTTCTCTACATCCATATATTTAGAGAGAGAAGTAGCAATCATTTAAAATAGGGTAACCCCCACTACTCAGAGGGTAAAACATTGATCAAAATTTGTAATAAATGCAAACTAAATAAAAACTTTACCTAGATCCATGGTGATTGAAAATGTGATAGGGAAGATTAAAGGCTTGTCAATGTAGAGATCTAAAACATAAAAATTTATGAAGAAAAGATAATTGGAAGAATTATTATTATTATTGATAATATTCCTAAATTGATTCTAACTATTGATCTAGTTATTTTTTTCCATTTCAAAATTTTTTTTAAATGAATAATTCCCATAAGATGGATTAGTTTGGATAATGTTCAATTTACTTTGAGTTCTTACAAAAAATTTAACAGTTTTTGGAATCATTTTTGTGATGGTTTTTTATTTATTATACTTTACACTTGATGTTGTGGTATTATTAATTGGATATGTTATAAGGATAAAGAAAGACTTATTAATGCTAATTGATTTGGTATAGATCTTATGGTTTTTGGTGATATTGATTTTCCCCCATAATTATAGTTTGAATAACATTTTGGCTCATTCTATGAGGAAGTAATTTAAATTAAACTATGATAGTTTAAACATAAGCTTTAACTAATGTAGTAGCTTTTATTATTCTTACAAAGATGGATGTTACTAGATCAAATAGATACATGATGGAAATAAGCCTAAGGTTTTATGGAATCATCTTATAAATGGATAAAATATTTGTTTGAAATACTTTATGGTATCTTACATCACTTTATTTACCATAGAAAACTATAAAAATCTAATAATTGGGTCTATAGTTTCACTAAACTAGGATATAAAAGTATTATTGAATCCCTCATAAGAAGTAATTGATCTAAATGACAAATTAAGGAACCAATAATAAGTGGAATATTAAAAATTAAAGGGTAAAATTTTATAAGATGCATTCTCATCCACCACATATAAAACACTCAAAGAGACTTTAATTTCAGAAATTATTTCTTTTATAGTCTTGACCTCATCATTCTTTATTTTAGGCAATTACTTCCCTAAATTCCTAAGAATATCATGAATAATAGTATAGATATTCAAAGAAGTTCCTATAATCCAAGTCACCATTAATGATACCAAGTGTTCTTGGGATTCTACGAGGTTCAATATTACTAGGTTAATTGGACCTCCTATAGAATTTGATCTTCAAGGAAATCCATTATTCATTTAATTTTTAATCTTTATAAAGGAGCTTGTAATGCACCTAGAGAGAAGATATTATGATTTATACAGGTAAATGGAGATATCAACATGTGGCATACATCCTTTTAGTGGGTATACTATATGGAGTCATATGGGTAACTTGTGGTATATATTATATTAGGAAATGAGTAGGCCTACATTAGGACTGGTGATGTACCCATTCATATAGGTAAGATATGTAATTAATTACATTGGGAAATGAGTTGGTTGAAATTTAAATTATTGAATTTTATTTATTTATTTTAGGATTTATGTGACACTAATATGCATAAAATTATATTTCTTAAGATGTGAAATTACTTAACAAATTAGATTACAAATCATTACATATATTAACTTTATATTTCTATAAAACATTGTAAGAGTGATGAAATTAAATTATTTAAGGATTATATAGATTTAAAAAGTAATAAATTCATATTAAATGCATTGTAATGAGCCTATGAACAATCAGATCCAAAAATAGAGTATGTTTGATTTTGGATGAGTCTGAGCTACCTAGACACCTACATAGTCACACCAGTATTTGATGTTATACATAATTTTCATATGTAATATTCCCATTATCTAAGAGTGTTTCTATCTATGCCTATGTATTATGATATTACATGTATATTTATTTATAAAATTCAATGTGAATGTATCTATTTTTTTTATCTTTGCTCAAAACCATATATTTGCACTGTAAATAAAGTTATAAACTAGGATAAAGTGTGAAAAGGAATGGTTGAGATAACCTTACAAACCCTTATGTAAATAAGGGTTATCTATATATCTAATACTTTGAGAAGTGAATCAAACTACATGTAGTTATCCCACTTAGTTTAATGTGTGTAATCTTGTGTAATGCAAATCTATTGTGTAATCCTGAATATAGATTTATAAACTTGAAAACTTGTGACTTTCCCTTGGAAATGGTATTAAAAATTAACTTAGGGATTTATACTTAAAGGGGTTTCATATTTTGGATATTTTGGTATTCCCTCTTAATGTTCATAGTGATTTCTTGATAGGTTCTAGATAAGTTTTGGATCTATTAATGTTTGGGATTGATTTGATTATATAGTTGACTCTTTGCATTATTTCTTCCAAACTAAGACACAAAAAATGCAAGTTGATCCATATGAAAAATTTTAGTTTTAGAAACTAGACATTAAAGAAATTGGGGATAAGTCTTCCTTGAGTTGATAAGTTTATGACAAGAGACCAAACTTAGATGTGTGAACATGTTCAAAAAATAGGAATAGGGACATAAGGCTAAGAGGCAATATGAGAATGATATTAATTTGATTATGTAAAGACTAAGAATACCTTGTGTAAAAAAAGGAATTTTGGAAGTTTTGGTCTATATATGAAAGAATGGCTATGATTAATGGTGAATAAGTGTCATGTATGTGAGCATAAGTTAAGTAGGTTAAGGGTTTTTAAAATTACACATTGTCAAGTACATAATACTAAATATAAGTTTCTACATTTCTTTCCCATTGATTATAGTAATGGAAATTATAGAGTAAAATTATAGAAGATGATACCTAAGGATAACCATGATGGGTGTTTCCCAAGTATGTATCATATGTTGTATCTTGATCCATGCAAACTTAAAATTAAACGTGTAGGAATAAATTTTTACTTATGATGTAAACTAAAAAAGTAACAATAGTGAACAAACTTGAAATTAAATACTAAGGGAAAAATACACCTAAATGTGTGAGAACTAAGCTTGTCTTCTGAAAAAAATCTAAATACAATGGAAAATGGGTGATCAAGCCCCATTATATATTCTTGAGTATTAACATGGGTTAAGTTAAATATAACCCAACCCTCATTTTAAATGGATAAGTTCTTAGAAGTCATGTCAATCATTATTTTAACCCCATACAATTCAATATCACTGTGTAAAAGTGGAATCTATTATGGGCTCATAAAATTTGATAAGTGCCTAGAAGTCAAGATATGCCCAAATTCAACCCCACACACCTCAATATCACTATGATAAAGTGGAATCTATTATGTTTTCCTAAAAAATATGAATAATTTTTTAAAAATATACTATATTATTCAATATAAATAAGCCTAAGTAATTCCCAAGTATAATTTGTTTTTGAAATAAACCTAAGTAATACTGAATATAGAATGACATGAATTTCTATTCCATCTAGTAATATGCATAACCTAAATCTAAATAGTAATCCCATTGATATAACATAGTTATTTTCCACTCATTAACAATAAATCTAGGTGCCTTAATATACCTAGTAATCACTTCACAAAACTCCACTCTAAGGTGCATGAACACTAATATTGTATATATGATCCACCACATATGTACATAGTGCATTTAGTAACTATGGTTCAATTTCAAAACTGATTTCTTGTTAGGTACCAAACTCTATAATTGGGTTGACAAATAATAAACCAAATATACATAGATTAAATTTCCATTAGGGTTACAACTAACTTCCATAATTATATTAGGTTATCAAGAATTAGGCAACCGATTCACAACCAATATGTGCTCTTGGATATAAATGATAGAATATAAATAAATAAAGGAATAATCCGACATGATTATAGATGTAGTTCACCCTAGCTAGACTAGATATAGTAGTCTTGGGACCTTTAGCCACTCCACCTATAGGCTCCCATTCCTCCTGATGCCTCCCCTTCCCTCTATGTATATGGGATGGAATTAATAAATAGAGGAATTAATATAGATATCCATCTTGAAATATATATCTAGATGTATAGTTCTCCTCAATCCATATCAAAATAACCATATATAGATATGATGTGTCATATATCTATGTACAGATAAAGAATACCAGCTATTGCTTAGTCACCCCTCCCTCCCCATATAGATGTGATAAATTTTATTGATCCTTCCATTGGTGTCAATATAGATGTGTATAAATGGTAGGGATAGGGGAGTCCCTCTTTAATATATATAGAGTATCCATTATAGTTAAAATAAGTATATAAAACTATAGGGACACAGATTTATATTTGGTCTAGAACTGCTTCATTTCCCCTACTATCTATATTCATACAATATGCAACATTATATCATGATAATTATGAAAATATGAACATATTCCATGCATATTCCCCACTATAATAATCTAAAACCTTAAATTTGTGTAATAATTTGATAATGTCTATGAAATATCTCATAATCCTATGAAATATATGACGTGTTGTGCATATGCCCCTAATATAAGTCAAATGTGTAATAATATAAGTAAACATGTACCATTTTGAAATAATGCGTGCCCAAAATAATGAATTGTATGTACTTGTGAAGGCTTAATGTCTAATTCAAGCCATTATATATGCCCACCTTTTAAGGTTGGGAATGAATCATATGAGCTAATTATTACAAAAGATAATATTTAAAGGCATCATATTATATACAAAATATATAAGTAGAGTAAATCATATAATAACACATGGATGGAATGTCATCATAGAAAGAATAAATCATTTGAGCATGTATGAGACATGCATCAAAAGCATAAAAGTGTCATGTCAAGATATAGATGTAAATGAAAAACATAATTAATAATCAACATATAAATGAGTATTAATAAGTTGAATAGTAACCACACATAAAAAATGCATGATACGTATCATGGCACTCTAAACAATAATGTGTGTGTGATATAGATGACAACACTAACAAACTCAAAAATATCAACAAGCTCAACATAAAATCCTATATTTATCCACACATAAAATATAGTCAAACAATAAACCATGGCCATAATGCACATAATAAGACATAAGAAATATCAATCAAAGTAACATGAGGGTCAGGGCCACACACAATGGAAAATTCAATGTAACAAAATCATAATGAAAAATATAATATCAAAAACATAACGAAAAATTCAATGCCACACACCCAATGGCTAATATAATTTCACAAATGAAATAGAAAATATAATTTCACATGCACATTGGAAAATATGCTTTCAAAAACATTATGTACTATTCAATGTCCAAAAATCAAAGTTAAACATAATGGACATCCAATGTCACACAATGAACATAATTAATAAATAACAAGAAACAAATTTAATTATTCATAGAAAAAATAAGGATTATCTACATAAATAAAATATGTTATCATATATAGTAGAGTAAAATATATAATGAAATGGTATAACAAATATTATGAGTAAGAGAAAGTCATATATAATCATTGTATAGTGTATTATGAATAATGAAAAAAAATCATAGAATGATAAAACCTATGCATATTGAGACTCCCCTAATGAAATATACCCCACTATAGAAATATAGCTAAGGGATATACAAATTTTCCTCATATATGTCTCAATATCATAGATGAGATGTATGTCTTGTATTTTACCCAATTATATCGTGAAATGCATGTGTATAGAAAAACTAGATATATAATATAATATATATGATAAATCATAAAAAAATCATTAGAATAATATGTACATGTCATAAATAGGTCTTAGTTTTTTATTTTTTAAATATTTTATTTTATGAGTTTTTGAATATCATGCAATGGTAAACAATTATCACTTATAATGGGTAGTCATATGTGGGTCATGTATTCCTCAACCACCATTTATATAAAACATTTATTGGGATATTTATTGTATCATTATGAAAATTTAGATGATCTTGTGGAATGTGTAAAAAAAATAATCTTCTTCTTCATCATTGTAATGCGAATTTTTGATATCACCCATGTAGTTACCATCATTAGATATAACTATCTTATTTGTTTTTTTATTGTAATTTTGACATGTCATTCCTATCATATTCTCCATATGTTTTAGAATATGCATAACCATATGTCATATTGTGGAATTAAATTTTATAGTTTTATTTATCTTCAATATGTTCTATATTATCAAGTTCTTGAATCTTATTTGTAATTTTAGAATCATTTGATATCTTTCCAACTCTTAGTGGAAGAGATAATTTCTAGTTGTTTTTATTGATTTGAAAAATGTTTCTTCTCTAGAAATGGTAACAGTCAAACATTCATGATAAAATGTGATATATTAGTGGTCCTTATTAATCATGGAACATAATTTTCTTGTATATGACATTCCTAATTCAACACTACACTAGGGTAAATTAGGGAAAATGTTAAATATAGATAAACAAGTTTTTGTACCAAGTATGATAGGCAACATAGTGGATTAAATGAATGACCTAGATGAATTAGTCTTATTCAAGTGTTCCTTATCATATTCAAAATATTTGATTATTTTCATGATATAAAAATTAATTTGGATAGTTTTATCTTTCACAACATTGGCACACTAATTGTCATCTATGAGAGGATTAAGAGTCAAAGACTCGAGATATAAAGATTGTTTTTAAGTTAACCCCTTGGAATTCATGCTTGTGACATTATCATTTTTCTATACATATTTCTAGTTCACTTAATTTTTTCAAACTTATTTCTTAGTTAAATATAATTTATTAGTTTATCTTCAATCAGTATAATATGTTCTTTATTTTTTAATTCTTTTTGCATTTTTTATATTAATAATTTCTCTTTTTGTAACTTGGTTAGTTGAAACTTTTTTTGATGTAACTTTTCCTACTATAAACTTTGATTTAATAATTGTTCCTTTTGTAGTATTTCCATTTCCAAATATCATTTTTTTAATCCTTAATTTTATAATTATTCCTTTTGTAAATGTTTTTATGTTATTCTTACACTTGTTCACTAGGAAATTCAACATTAATTATAGAAGGTTTGATTTAATATAGTGGTGTTTTAATCGATGTATCTAGTTAGGATAACCAATATTAATAATTAATTTTAATTTTATATTTAGGTCCCAATAATTATTTGTATGTTCTTTATGCATTCTATGAAAGGCATAATAATATTTTGATTTCCTTGGAGGATGCATAAGACTTGATTTGAGCAAGTTGTTTCAAATCATATCCTATAGATTTTAACTTTGTGTCTTATTGACATTATGAAACATATTTGAACATTTATTTGTATGAATATTTTATTTTTTAACCTATACTTTATGGAATATTTTTAGGCACAATATTCATGAATTGAGAGGTAGAAATGCAATTGACACTATCATGTTTAGAATCATGGTAATGTGAAGTATTATCCTCAAGTGTTGTAATCCATAGAAATGTTTGATTTTGGAATGTATCCATGTAATCCCACATAAATTTATGATCTAAAATTGTTTCACTATCACAAACCTTACATAGTTTTGATTGAATATGTATACATAAGCCATCAAGAGGATGTGTGGGAAGTGGAGGGGGTTGAGGAGGAACATTATGATGACATATGCTTTTTATTATAAGATGAGTCACCTTACCTATTTATATAGAGAAAACATGGCCCTCCATAATAGAAGGATATTAGTTATTTCAACCTTGAGGAGGGATGGAATAATTCACACATGAGAGTACATGGGACTCCACATTTATATAAGATATATTATCATTAATTTCAACCTTAATTTAATTATACATTAATGTTACTGATATCATTACATGATTATGAAATATATTTCATATTTTAGGCCAAAAATGTGTAATTATAACATTATTTTATTGAATTATAAATTTTCATTTTGAATATCCATTATATCAGTCATACAATGTAAAAAATAAATAACCAACCACCTGAGAAAACACATGAGTAATTTAAAAAAAAGAGTATTTTGATATAAATCAGTAAATAAAAAAGCTAAAAATTATTTTAAAATAGGTACATCCTTCAGCCTCTAGATTTAATTTACTACCAAAATTAAATTTTAAATCTCACATAAGTCATACTAAATTTTGGGAAGAAAAATACACTTTTGATCCTATCAATATGACTAACAAAAACTTTAGAATGTTTTAAAAGTAGAGTTGTATTGAATAAAATATGAGAAAAATGAGTCAAACCCTAAGAGAGGAATCCCTATTATAATAATAAGCATGAAAACACTATGGAAAAATGTAAAAACATAAAATTTTATGCATGGGATAAGGGGATTTCATAAATTAGACCTTAAAAAAACCCTATGGCATAAATATGAAAACCTAAGATAAATAAAAGGAAACCCTAAGGAATATGGGGTTTTTTATGTTCTATACAATGAATAGGTTAACCAATATATGTTATTAGTTTTATAATTTATGTGACCCTAGCATGCATAAAATTATTATATAAATAATATTTCTTAAGATGCATGACTACTAAACAAATATGCTTATAACTATGCAAGTGAACGAAGTTGGGGGAATAATTTTTTGGACATTTTAGGTAACATGATTATGTTATTTAATTAATTACATCATATTATTTTAATTATGGATTAGTTATTATCAAGCCATAACATGATCGTATTACTATATAACGTGATTAGGTTATAATGAACAATAATGTGATCATGTTAATAATTAAATCATGTTACTTTTATATCTAAAAAAATAAAAATTGAAACCCAAATGCAAAATCCTCATTTTGAATTATAGTTTCATTGTTCTCCTCTAGTTTCCATGATCATGTTTTGAATGAAATACACTAGACAGAGCCAGGAAGCTATCAAATTCATCCCACAAAACTATTTATGAATGATGTGGTCATGTAGGAGAGCTATTTAATAGATTTATTCCATATTTAACCCTAATTTTTCATTATTTTCATTTTTTAACCATAATTTTTAATTGTATTTTTTTTAACAACTTGTCCTACTAACCCTCCATAGAACCCTATTATTGCTCCTCCTCTTAAATCTTCTAAAAACCCCTCTTGTTCATCCTATACCTCCACCTAACCCTCCTATAGTTCCTTAAAACCCCTTGGTAGTTAAGATATTTTGATTAATAACATTATGGGAAATAAACTTGAAATTGAAGAGTTAATTGGCAAAATGAGGATCCCACTTTGAGGAACCCCCACTGCACCTAGCTAGGCAATTCCATAGAGACATTATTAGGTCAAAATGACTTTATAATGAGTCAAATTGATATATGGACATCATATAGAGAGACTTGTATGGCATATTATGCTAATAAATTGTTAGCACTTCAAGATCAAGAATAAAGAAATTTTAAAAGCCTCCATTTGTGCCCTATTCATTGACCCAACCACCAATGCCCCATTTCCCATAACTACTAAACATTTTCCTATCCATTGCTATGTATATAACTTAGTAATAACCAATTCTTAGGATCAATAGTGGATCACATTTGACTATCTACTATGTAACAACTATGAGGTCTTATTATATTTTTTTAGGAAAATATACTTTGAGTTTGTCCTCAACAAGATTCCAAATTATTTTGATTTTAGTGAGTTTTAGGGTTGAGGAAAAGGCTCTATACATGATTGACTAAGTGCATTTCATATGCCTAATTAGTCTATGTGGATCCATATCTAAAATCCTCTTGATCCTGAGATCCCATCTATAGTTCAATAGGTCATGGAGATCAACACTCTCCATGCTCTTAGTTCACTCACTAATACACTCATTCAACATATGAGAAGGCTTTCATAGAGTGACACTATAGATATGCCACCTACCTAACCTCAACGCCACCCTTAAGAATTGTATGGAGCTATGTGCATAATACCTTCTAATGATGATGGAGTTGGTGGTTTAGATGGATTAGATAATATTTTTATGATTGATGAGTTTTTGACATGCACATTTGGTGTGCAAACATAAGCCACCACATAGATGCAGGTATATTTTATATAAATGTCATGTTAAATTTAAGTGATATTTGAAAATTTAATTTAACTAAAAGTTAATTTACATATAAATTGAATATAATATATATGTCATTTCTTATGTCATAAGAGGTGATGGTGCCTTCATCATCACAGTCAATATTTAAAACATTTGATTTGGCATGATCATTGTTTACATATTTGGATCTAGATACTAACCTATCCACTATTGCATCTACCTTTTTCAAGATGACACAATTGAGCTATTTAGGGGTAAAATTTTGAGTTAATATTATGCTCTATGTACATTTATTCTATGTATATTTGCCTTATAAATTTAAATTAAATTTATCTCTCCATTTTCATACTTTGTTTTCATGTTCTCTCTCTTTATCCTTGATCTATTATTTCCAATAATTTAAAACTATAAGAATGGGCTCAATGGTATTTATATAACTAATTTTGGCAAATCCCACAAATATATCATGAATAATCTCATTCAAGATTAGATAAGGGTAGTTCACATGCCATGAGGATACTTATAAAATGAAGAACACTTATCTAGGAGTCCTTCTAAGTAACACTATCTTTAAAATGAAGTTGCTAAGCTCAATATAGTCATATTATCATTTTTAATTAAGTCACCATTACCATTATACGTAAATCCACATGTTACCCTTGAAAATGAGTGATAATAACAATGGAATTTAAGGTAAAAGAGAAGAAATGTGCATCATTAATAATAGACATAACATAACAAAGATATTTATTTTTCTCTTTTCATCTAATTTACTTCTTTTCTCATGAATTAATATAAAAATAACACAACCAAAAAAATAAAAGTCATGAATGATCTTTTGTTGGACCATGCTTCCTTGGGAGTAACATTATACAATCTCTTACAGGGTCACTGATTAAGGATGTAGATTTTGTATTCATATATTCTACCCATTACCCATATGAAATATTTTCTCTTTCTATTACCTAAGGTCAATACACTATTTTAAAAGAAATTGATTACATGATTCTAAGGATATGACATTATTTATGAATAAAACATGAAGCACATTTTGTCACAAAATATTTAAAGATTCCTTATGAAAATACACCCATTTTCCTAGTGGAAGTTAGCTTTGAAGTGATAATATCCTGTTAAATGGGAGTCTCATTCATATACCTCTTTCCCAAATACTTTCCTAATAATGTAAACTCAAATTCCTATCACCATATTACATCTAAAACCACAAGGACACAAACTTGATATGACTGCTCATTGTAATAAACAGAATAAGGACCTTCTTTTAGATGGTCCTAAAAGGCAGGTAGATAATGGTTCATGCAATATAAAGGGAAGATTTTCATTTTTAGAGACAAGGAAAATTAAAACTAAAAATGATATAGCCAATATCTCTCAAACTATTTTAAAGATTAAACCTATTAGGGAATCCATTAGGCAATGAAA
Source organism: Torreya grandis (assembly GCA_037957365.1). Lineage (NCBI taxonomy): Eukaryota > Viridiplantae > Streptophyta > Pinopsida > Cupressales > Taxaceae > Torreya > Torreya grandis. The sequence continues at coordinate 445,411 of JARHVA010000856.1, read as the reverse complement.
TAAATAAGAATCATGAAGGTCTTATCTTGGAATATTAGGGGTCTAAATCATTCTAGTAAACATATAATATTTAGATATTTGAGGAAAGCTAATGTATCAAATATCATGGCTATTTAAGAAACTAAAATATCACAAGAAGTGTTATAGAGTACAAAAGATTTTCTATAGAAAGGAGATATGTTGGCTAGTGTTGGTTCAGAGGGGGCTTTAGGAGACATTTCTAATTTTTGGAATGATATAAAAGTTTAAGGGGAAGTTTTAATCCAAAATAGAAATCATTTATCTATTTTATTTACTGATATTTTTAAGAATTCTTGGGTTCTCTCTAATATATTTGATTTGAATGGTCTTAATGGTAGGAGAAAACTATGGCTTGAGATAAGGTAATTCATAAATACTTATAAGGATTATGAATGGATGATAGTCAAGGATTTTAATACCCTAATTTTTTTTTGGGGAAAAAAAGGGGGAATTTAATTTCTCTCAAAAATCATGGAGGAATTAGCTAAGTTTATTGTAGTCAATGGCTTGTTTGATATTTAATTAAGAGGTTCTCCATATACTTTGTCTAACAAAATATTAGGTGAAAACCTAATGCATACAAGATTAGATTAGATATTAATTACCTCAGGTTGGTTTGGTATTCAATACTTTTGTGTATCTTCTCTACCAAGGATTGGATCCAATCATAATCCTTTGATGCTCAATATTTGAGATAGGTTTGTAACTCAAAAGTCTCCTTTAAAATTTGAACATATGTGGTTTTCTCACTTGTATTTAATAGATAGAAATTTTGAATGGTGGAATGTGAAGATATTGGGTAGAACTATGTTTAAATTTGTACATAGATTAAAAATTGTGAAGAGAAAAATCAAGATTTGAAATCTTTATGTTTATGGGAATATATTCAGTTAGAAGGAAATTATTAAGACTAAGATTAATAATATTTAAGAGTTTATTATATATCATGGTCTTACTAGGACACTTATTCATAAGGATCAAAAATTGGAATTGGATTATCATTTCATCTTAAATCAGGAAGAGGTTTTCTAGAGACAAAAATCAAGGGCAACTTGGTTACATTAGGGGGGATAGAAATACAAATTTATTTCATTTGAATACTATAAATAACATAAGTCATAATAGAATAAATAAGATTGTTGAGTACAATGGAATTATTCATTCAGACTTGGTAGATATTAAAGAAAAAGTGGTTATATATTTCAAAGAAATGTTTGCTTCTAATTTTGAGTTGGACTTAGGAAAAGCTTCTAATTTTATAAAATATACTCCCAAGATTATTTTTTATATTTATAATGATAATTTATTGTTGATATGTAATAGAATAAGAAATATAGACACCAATTTTTTCTATGAATAAAGACAAAGCACCTAGTCCTGATGGATTTGTTATGGCTTTCTTTCAAAACTTTTGGAGTATTATTAAATTGGATTTATGGGTAGTAGTGAATGAGTTATTTTCATCTAGGAAATTTATTAGATAATTAAATATTACATTTATTACTCTTATTCCAAAAAAAATAGGAGCATCTCAATTCAAGGATTTTAGGCCTATTAGTATGTGCAACCTAGTGTACAAGATTTATACTAAAATTTTGGATTTAAGAATAAAATCCTTTTCTAAATAAAATTATCTCTTCTAATCAGGGAGGTTATGTTGCTGGAAGACAAATTTAGGATGGAATTATTATGGTACATGAGACTCTTCACTCAATGGAAAATAGTAAAAAGTGGGTATGGTGTTAAAGATGGACATGGCCAAAGCATATGACAGGATTGATTGTGTTTTTTGGATTTAGTTCTATAGAAGTTTGGTTTTCATAGACATCTTAGAGGATTGATTTATAGTTACATTTCTATTTCTATGTTTTCTATAATAATCAATGGATTCCTGGCAATATTTTTTGGAAGTGAGATGGGAATAAGATAATGGGATCCTCTATCTCCCTTTTTATTTATAATTAAGGTATATTCATTAAGTATAAATTTATTGGTTGTTATTTACAAAGGTAGGGTAAAGGGCTTTAAACTAGCTTCAAGATCTGTTCCTTCTCTTCATCAGTAATTTGTTGATGATATGATTATATTAGTAGAAGATTTGGTAAGAGAGGATAAAGAAATCATAATAATTTTGGATAAATACTCAATGGTTTCTAAACAATTGATTAATTTTTACAAAAGTGATTTATTATTTATTAATACTCTTGGTCTTCATCAAAGAAAAATTACTGGTGTTTTAGATTTTCATATCAGGGATCTTCCTTCTATTTATTTGGGTATGCCTATTTTTTAAGGAAAGATGAAAAATGATTTTTGTAATCCTTTATTGGATATATTTCATAGAAATCTTTCTGGTTGGAAATGATACATTCTTACACAAGTAGGTAAAGTGTTACTTATCAAGAGTGTGCTTCAAGTATCCCTATTTATATTATGTATCTTTTTAAATTGCCTAAGGGTATTCAAGAAAAAATTGATACAATTTAGAGTATATTTAAGTGGATGCGAGTGGAATATAGTCATAAATTCCCATTGGTGTCTTGGGATAAAATTTATCTTCCTAAATCTTGTGGGGGATTGAGAATTAGAAATTTATCTTTGATGAATAAGGCACTAGTTTCTAAGCTTTGTTGAAAATTTATTAAAGAACCATCTTCTTGGTCTACGATATTTTATGCAAAGTATCTAGATAATAGGTCTCCATTATATTTAATTTATGAAGCTTTGAGTATCATATGTTTGGTGATTTGGAATTTCTTTTCCAAAAATAAAGATATGGTATTTGATTATATACATGTTTACAATGGTTACAAAAAGTGGAAATTTTTATCTCTAGAGAATACTAATGATGATATGGCTATTATTATTTTAGATTTGAATTTTATTCTCCAATATTACCAATTTAAAAAGGGAGGATGATTTAATTTGGGGTCAGTCTTCTAATGGTAGCTATCAAGTGAATTTAGGATACTTAAAGCTTTTAAATCTATAAGATTATAGGAACCATTGGGGAAATTTTGGCAAAAAAATTTGATTCCAAAAATCAATATTTTCAGTTGGTTGAGTCTTCAAAATAAATTTCTTACTTTGGTTAATTTATCCAAAATAGGTTTGTATGTGGTTAATAGATGTGTTCTGTGTGAAAATTCTTGAGAATCAGTAAATCACATATTCATGGAATATACTTATATTTTCCAATTTTGGAGCTTCTTACTTCAAAAATTCAAAGTAGCTTGGGTATTTCCTCAAAAAAAATTGGAGGCTTGGATAGCTTGGTCTTTCCCATTTATTGATAAATAGCTTAGGTAGCTATGGAGTATGTCTTTCCCTCATGTGTTATGGGGGATTTGGAAAGAAAGGAACAACATGATTTTCAATAATATTCAAATTTACTTCTACAAAGTCTCTAATCAATTTTTTTTAATGATACAAGAAAAAATAAAGAGTATTAGATGGAAGAAAAGGGATCCTTTTCTACCATTTGAAAAAATTGTATCTAAAGAATGGAATATTGATATTTAAAAAAGTCTTATAATTGACCCTTAAATAACTTTGAGAAAGGCTATAAGATGGATGGTCCCTCAAATAGGATGGATAAAAATTAATTTGAATAGACCATCAAAAGGAAATCTAGGAACTTTAGGAGGAGGGGGTGTAATTCAAGATCATCATGTATATTTCATTTTGGCTTATGAAGGTAATATGGGCTTTTAGACCAATCACTTCTCTAAGGCTCTTGCAGATTTATGGGGTATGAAGTTGCTATTAAGTTGGGGTACAAGTGATTATGTATTGAGGGTGATTCTCTCAATATTATTAATTATATTAACAAGAAAGCAATGGTGGCATGGTATATTGATCATATTATAAGTGAAATTTTACATATTAGCAAAAGTTTTGAAAAAATAAATTTTCAACATACTTACAAGGAGGGGAATATGTTGGTAGATATTTTTATAAATAGAGGAGTGGATTCTAAAGATTTCAAGATTTGGGGATTATTAGATATTATGACCAATAATGTTAATGAAATTATTAATAATGAAATTTATGACACTACGAAGATATAATCAAGGTTTTCAAAAGGGCTTGTTTTCCCCTAGCAAAAATTGGTATTTATGCTTTTGTGTTTTTAATATGATTATGGATGATGTGTAGGATAATCAATATAACATGTGGAATGATCATTAATAATTCAATAATAAGTGTGTAGAAGGAGTGATTATGAATGAGAGTTGGGGTTTTAGACATAATCACATTTTTATAATTAGTAAAGGACAACATATAGTGAAGAACAAAGGGATTGTAGAACACGAGAAAGGTAAAACAAATATGGGAGGAGACCAAAATAGGATTAAACCTATGAATGTTGATGTTGTGAGGAAAAGGGATGAGGTATGGAGTATTTTGAAAATAGGGGGTCTGGCTTATTTTATGGAAAAACTCTATGGATATGACCTATATCTTTCCACTCAATTCATCAAGAATTAGAAGAATAGGGTTGTTAGGATCAAGAATATTTTGGTGTAGATAATAGAGGAGCTACTTGCTATAGTGATGGGTCTACACATTGATGAGTATAAGTATATGAAACTAACTATTGGGTTGGATAAAGAGAAATTAAAATTCTTGGTTGGAAATTAAACCTTCACTACTTTTCATGGAGGTTTCAAGCAGGAAGATTTCCTAATTTTGTTTGATGAGGTCGCTAAACATATTATAAGGCACATCACACTTGATGGTAGATATAAAGTCATGTAATACTATCACTTACCATTTAGAAAATATATGAGGCATCATATATCAATAAGCATTCTATTTTCTATTTTGCATTCTCTTGAGCATTCTATGAAGGAAGTTTAGCTAGGTAGGAAAACAAAATTATTGCATCATGGCATGATTTTCTTGATTTACAAATTTTTAATGCATAATATCCTTCCCCATAATTTGAGATTGGGAGAGAAAAAAAGCAGTCCAAAGGGTTCTATGTATGGGAATAAGGATATGTTTCATGGCTCTGAGTAGCATATCCCCAATATGAATTTAATAAGTAGGAGGAAACGTCATCCTCATAAGGATTTAGGGATTGGTGTGGATTCAAATGTTGATAATCCACATAATGGGGTTTATATTATAGATCTTGATAATATTCATAATATTCTTGAGAATACTAAAGTTGAAACCATAAAATTGGTTAATCTAGTAGGGCAAAATGTGGATGTTCAATTTGAATAAAAGATTGAGTGGGAAGATGAGAATAAGGTTGATATAGTTTAGGTGGTTAATCAGGCTTGTGGTAATATCAGTCTCAATACTTCTAAGAGGGGAAAGTAGATTAAGGATAATATAGAGGTGATGCTTCATAGTACCCTTATAATAAATATGATATGGTTGAGATGGTGAGTCAAGATCTAGGAATATACAAGTGTGATAGGATTGCTGAGAAGAAAAAGAATATTTAAGAGACTATTGAAGAAATGTTACATAGAGCTTAGGTAAGGATGGGCTTTGATTTATTTAAGGATAGTGTGACTCGTCAAGTTAAATTTGAAAGTTTAGAGGATGAGGTCAACCTGCTTACGGCATTCTTTAAATGGTTTATGAAATACCATTCTAAGCTTAAATAGGAGGTGAGCAACCTCAAACAGTAGGATGTTTTATATTCTACAAAGGAATGAGAGATTGAGATGTATTCAAACATTGATACTTTGAGGAAAATAATTATTAGGCTATAAAATGGGAATAAAGGACTCAAGTAAAAGTTAAATTTATTGGTAAATTTTATCAAAGTGATTATTTATAATGCTATGCAAAGTATGCAAGGTTTGGATAGATTATTCAAAAATGCTAATACTCAAGGAAATGATAATCTCCATAAGAAAAAGATTAAGGGTGAAGCTTCTACTTCTACTCAAGAATAAATGGTTAGTGGACTAGATATCAAATTTCAAAGTATGATCAATGAATGGATAAATGCATATGATGAGTGGAAAAATAATCATTGATGGTGATCTAGTGTTGTGAAACTACTATGTAAGTGTTTTTTATCTATTGTTTTTAGTTTTTAAACTTTGTTTACTTTGGTTGTGGTTTTTTGGTTGGTATTGGTCACTTAGGTGACTATTTTTAATGGGTCGAGTCCCTTTCAAAACTCACTTTTACCTTTACTATAAAATTTACTTCCTCATCTTTGATATGGGTAAACATAAAAAATACATAATCCCTTTTCTCTCTTTCCCATCTATATTTGTGCACCCAACATTTGTCTAAGATACACACACACACACACACACACACACACACACACACACACACACACACACACACACACACACACACACAATGGTACTATGGTAGGTGTGTGCAATAAATATCCCACACCAATCCACTTGCAATGTTGCCTATAGATAATAAACATCTATGGATTTAGTTAATGGATCATTCTTTGTCATCATTAACTTTTCCAAAAGCATGTATTATGATATGAATGTGTAATAAATATCCCACACCAATCCACTTGCAATTTTTCCTATAGATAATAAACATCATGACTTTAGTTGATGGATCATTCTTTGTCATCAAGAACTTTTCCAAAAGTGCTTCGGCATATTTTTATCTATCTTACATATAATATGATAAAATTTCAAAAAATATATGCCTAAATAATAATGTAGGAGGCCTAAATTACTCATGTTAAAATAAAAACATAAATTAGTTTTTGATTGCTAAAGTGCAGTAGCCACACTACCTATGATGGCAATATCATCAACATAGACAATGAGTATCACTATTCTATCATCATCACTTTTAACATGTAAATTCAGATCATAAAGACTTATTTTAATTCCATAATATTAGAGGTGTTGATCTATTTTATCATAATAGGTTTATGGATCATGCCTAAGTTACTATAATGACTTAAAAAACTTGTAAACCCAATGGTCAGTCTCTGAGATCATGTATCATTTTGGTTATAATATGTAAAATTCTTCTCTTAAATCCTAATTCAAGGACACATTCTTCACATATATTTGATACACCTTCCAATCGTACTAAAAGAGAAGAATTTAAGGTAATATACAAGTTTGGAGGGAGATCCACCATTTGTGTTGGTACTAAAATATGTGTTAACCTCAACAAAATTACACCTTGTAGTTTCTTCCAATTTAACATCCAAACTATTTTCCAATTTTGTTCTCTTAAGACAAAATAAAACAATATATCTAGATGGCTAAGACCTGATATATTGGATAAGGACCTTTCTTCCTCAACCTATTGGTAGAATGTTATTTACACACACCTTCATCAAGAGGTGGATTTACCATGGTTCATGCTCCTTTCTATTGGTTGGGTGCTTTCCAATAAATCACTTAGCATTTATCTATTATAAATGAATGTGATATCAATCCATGTATTATATATAAAGATAAATATGATTGATATCATGCATATAATAGAAGGATGATGTCCATATATGTGTATCTCAACCTTTCTCCAATAAATATATAATGGTATTTTACTCTATCCAAAGAAGCTTTATAAGTAAGGATAGAGTTCTTGATATGTCTCTTATTTCTTTTATCTCCCTAACTTTTCCTTGTCGAAGTGATACTATTATTTCCACTTCTTACTCTTCCACTCACACTTCCTACATGTATTGTAATTTTTATATTACCTTCAAGATGGAAACTACTTGTTATTATTAGTCATTGCATGTCGTATGGTAGTTACACTTCCATGATTCTTGGTTTACATTATCTTTTCATGATATGCATGTTATATGGTAGTTATATACTTCCATGATTCTTGGTGTATAGTGTCTTTTCATAATATGCACATTGTATGGTAGTTACACTTCCATGATTCTTGGTTTACATTATCTTTTCATGATATGCATGGTTTCCATATATAAGATTTGATACTTTATATAAAAGTAAGTTAGACCTTGTTACATGAATAGTTGATGGCTAGAGTAGACACTCCTCCCTCTCTACGAGCTGAGATAGACATAGGCATTACTATTGTAATGTCTTCTTCACAAGTGTTGACATAGGTATATATTATTTATTTTAATTTTAAATTTAAAAAATAGACTTGTTTTAATAATTTCAGTACATGTACATAGGGAAAATATAACTTATGTAAATGTATTTTGTATGCAGGTTTTCCTTATGACATATAATAGTCCCAATCAGATGATTACTAAGGAAACTTATCATGTTCCTCCCATATTTAAGATGCATATTTGGATAATTAAGCCTGCCATTGAGTTGTTTGAGCATGAAAAATAGATTGGGCAGGATTGTGATCTTACAGTAAGAGCATGTTTAAATGATTTTTATTATAATTTAAAATTAATTTCTTGACAATTGTTTAAATGTATTTTATGTTAATTTTGTAATAATTCTTGTATTTGAATAGGCTTAGCTGCAAGTTAGCTATGAGCATAGGACCCATAGTCAGACCTTGGATCAATCCAAGGTATTAGAGGGGTCTCCATATACAAGAACAACATCCCAGGGAGAGTCTTCTTTGAGTAAGGTAAAGAGAGGGAGGCCATTTGATGAATAGGATGTCTTACACAAGAGATATACTTTTTTGTATGCCTATATGGAAATTTATGCATTTTTGGCATTGTATATGTGTATATAACATTCACCCAAAATTAGATACTATGTTGGTAGATGTAATTTTTTATATTTATATCATGATAATCTATATATTATTGACATTGAACACATGTTCCTATATTGTATGCCTATCATGAAAATCTATCTAATTTATATTCAGTTTTTATTTCATTGTGTTATTATACAGTGTTGTTTTGATCTTCCAAACTATTATCTATCAAATCTTGTATTTAATTTTGTACACAAATTAATGTTGAAAAATTATTATTTTCAACATTATAAATCTTAAATCTCCCATATTTTTTGAAATTAAAGTTTTTATTTCATTTTTTAGTGGAAATGACTAATGACACTCTTATCACTTAGGCTTAATGGCCTTATTATATTTATACATGCTTCTTGTAAACTTTTGATATGATTATTTGTGTCATTATAACTCTTAAAAACCTATCACATTCACTCTCTAACTCATTTCATACATTCCATTATCAAACTCTCACTCTTTCATTATCTTCTCACTAGGCAATCCTCTTAGGTTTTAAGTACCAAAACTTGATAGAAGACTCAAAGAGTTAGTATTATATCATATATGTTTGTATATGGTCAAATAACACCTAAATTAACCTATTAAAATTGTTTGAACACTCTTCAACATTCAATTACACATATAGGGCTCATAATGGTCTCCTTAGGCTTGTAGCCCTTTTCGGTAAAAATTCTCTTGGTTTGAAAAATATATTAACTCTTATGGATATTTATAATATTTTATAGCCACACCCTATCTCCTTATATGTGTGTGTCAAATTTCATGACATGAATATACTCTTAGACCATGCTTCCTTTGTAAACCACCCTTCAATTAGGCCTAATTAGCCATATCTTAAATCCATAGTCATCAAATCTATAATATACGGCCTTGAAAATAAAATATTCCTTTTAAATACCTCAAAAAATGTCAGATTATTAAGTTTCATTCATTTGTAATGGTTAAAACTCTTTCTGTGGGGTTTTTGCTCTTGAAACCCTAGTTAGGCTTCTACATAAGCCGATGGCCTATATAATTCAATATGTTGAGTTATAAAAAGTTTAAAAAGAAAAAACTAAAAATATAGGAATATTTTCGCCCCAAAAACCTTATAAAAAATTTGATACATCTCATTTATCTTTATTTTCTCTTCTAACCATCAAAACATAGGTTTTTGAGTCATATTTAGGACCGTGACAACAATGTTTGTGCATCAATGAGTGTCAAATAATATATTAAGGGATTGTAAAATTATTAATACCTTATTTACACCTATAAAAAACCATAAAAACCATTATATCCATTATCATACACATTTATAGATGAAAAGTGTCTCCTCTCTATCTTGACTATGCACAATAAGGCACCCTACAACCCTGTGACATCAACATGGAGTATTTGTTCAATTTAAAATATCTCATGAATTTTATAAGAGATTAAAACATAATTTTATTATGTTACCATATTATAATTCCATATATTTAATTTCATACTTGACAAGATTAAGAAACAACTCTTACTTCCCTTTACAATGTGACTATTAACCCAAAATAGGGTATAGATAGGGTTTCTTTATTCTAGAGGACTATACGTTGATTATTAACCATTATAATTTGTATAAAAATAATTAAAATTAAAAATTAATGATAATTATAAATATCTATCTCATTATCTACACCAAATTCATACTCCATTAAAAATAGCCATTTAATTTCATATTAGATTGTCATAAGCAAAACAAGGTATATGGGCATAGGTAACCCTTTTTGCTAAGTTCTCCATGTAGAAATGTCTTACTCATTTATATTTATATTTTTATATGTTATATTTTCACTTATATTTTCACCCTTTTAGGATATTCCTAAGCTCTCCTCATCTAAGTGGCACAATGGAAACACCTCTAGTCTTGTGGGTAGCCTAAGGATGATGTGAATCTCTAGATAAGGCTAGTTCCCTTGATATACCACTTTGGATTTAAAATACACCTAAAATTTGGGAGATAAAATGGAGAGAGATAAATAAAATTAAAATATCATAAGGGAGGTGATACACCAAATATATTGATGACTTCCAACCAATATCATGTTACATATGAGAACAAAAGACAAACTGAACATACACTTCTCTAATCTACATGTTCTCACATCAATGTTATATTATGAGGTTATAAATGAATTTGAAAATATAATAGGACTAGACAAAAGGCATACAAGGTCACTAATTAATATACTAAATCACTCAATCCTTGTCCTTTCTTAGAATACTTCACATGCCCTGCACGAAAAAGCTTTCCAACTGCAAATAGAATGCAAGAATGAGACAACATGCTAAGGAATCATTAGTATTCACTAATAATGATTAAAAATTAAATTAAAACACACTAATAACAGTCATGAATAGGTAAAATCAGTAGTATTATTGATCCAATGGTGTACAATTGAGTAGGGATTCACCATACTCAGGAGGAGCATAAGTTACAATGGCCAAAATGGCTAGTTCTAATAGTAATTGAAAGAGAGAGAAGAATAGAGAAGTAAAAGGTTAAAAATGACACTTTTTAAGTTGATAAAATCAGTTATTTCTACATGATAATAGGATATGGGATGAACCATGCAAGGTTAAGAAGTCTAAGTGTCCATCCAAGTCATCAAACTCTTGCAAAGTGGCATAAAACTCCTCATTCATGGATTAGAAAAACTATCTTCATGATTATACCTATTTTAACATCCAAAAATGTATAATTATTTTTATGAAGGATAATGTTTTTAGACATGCCTCTCCATGCATTGGTCATAGGCCTAGTAATTTGGAATCACTTAGAAAAGAGCTATCATAATCTACAGTCTAAAAAATTCCTCATTCATGAACGTTGCACACTTGGCCTAAAAATTGGAATAAATTTACCATTAAAATACGTGATATATATTGGATGATAATTTTAAATACCCTCTATGGCCTTATAAACATTAGACATGCCTTAAAATCACCCCACTTGAAGTTTTCCACCCTTCGCACTAGTTTGTCCACTATGCTAGTTTTGATTGGCTGAGATAAAATATCCTATTGAGGAAATTAATATTTTTTATGGGGCATGAAATTAATATTTTTGGTTTTAAAAATACTTAATATTTCTCCCAAATTTGGTTGTCTTTAAACTCCTCTTATAACCTGCACAACACAAAAAATAGTAAAAAATACCCTATTTGCACCCTATTCGTACAAGTCCTTATAGCAAAAAATCATTTTATATATCTTTATTGAGTCATATTAAAGCTTAAAATATGTTTCATGGTCAAAACATTCCATTAGATCAGCTATCCAACTCCATTTCTCTAAACTAGTCCTTGCAAGGGTTTAACAAGGTTTTTAGGTCTATTTCCACTCTTAATGTTTGTTCATAAAAACCTAACTTTAAATTTACAAAAAAATCCTAAAATTCATATTAAATTCCTTCATAAAAATCCTTTAAATCATATAACCTCCATTCAAACCCTCTAAAAATATGTGAGCATTTGAACTTGACCTATCAAGCTCCTTCATCCATTCTAACAAGCTTAAGTTGGTTCTTGAATAAAAAAAGGGATTAATTTTGTTTTTTTTGACTTAAAAAATATTTAAAACATCTGATTTACCCAAATATTAATTATCTAGTTCATTTTAATGCTCATATCATGTTATAATTATGAATGACCTCTCATTTGGCCTTAGGCTTGAACTTTGCCTAACAGGCTTGACTGCACCTTAGGGTTCATAATGAATTTTTATGGTTTTAATATACTAAAAATAGATAAAAAAAACCTATAATATTATATCATATACATATCAAAATAAATTATAAATCTCACTTAGGGATAAAAGTGAAAATGATCACACACTTGGTCTTTATACCTGAAACTACCATATAAGGCTGCCTACAACTTTGAAGGTTTTGACCATTCTATTTGGTTTTTCCCATATTTAAAAGTATTTTAATGTTGGTATGTATTATTTAAAATCTCTCCCACATTATTTAAGGTTTATTTTTCTTTTCATTCACCATCATACTCCTTATCTTCTAAAAACTATCAATTTTGACCCTAGGGAAGTGCCCTCTTTTTGAGATAAAATAGAGGGCACTTCCCCTATTCAATCAGACAAAGTGGAGATTTTTAAGGATTACTTAACTAATAAAAATGTTATTTTTTTAAAATTTAACACTTTTTTTTTAAATTGACCTCCAAATCTTCATGTTCCAATATTGGTTTCTATGCCAAAGGATTGTGTGCAAGAAATTCCAAAGTAGACTGTGTTTTGCATCTTTTTGAGCCCTTCCTTTACTTGATTTGAAATAATGAGAGTGAATTAAATGTATAATAATCATTTTATATATGTTTAAACCCATTAACCACTCTACCTTACTATAAACTCTCTCACATCCTTAGATTATCAAGGCTTTATGTCCAACTTGACTGTATTATGCTATTTTCCTCCATATATAATTCATGTAGGTGTTCCTATATAGTTTTAAGTATATAAAATAATATAAAATACCTTATTTATATTTATAAGGTCATTTTACAATCATATAAATCATCTCACATTAGGCTTATACCCTTATAACACCGAGAAATCATGCTCCTAACTCATTATTTATTGATTGTTATATTACAGTCATCCATATCAAACTGCGTTTTATTTGGAAAGGGAAACTTAAATTAATCATGCTTGTATTATAATTTTTAAACCTTGAATTAGTTCCTTTAATTTTTTCACACTAATTTGGATCCATTTTTCCTACCTTACATAAGCTAGGTCTCATAAAACACATTTCCTTTGTTTTCTACCTCTCTCTACCATTACAGTTGGCTATAGGTGTTCATACCCAAAAGAGGGATATTTGAAGGTGATTATATAATAAAAATTTGAAATAATAACCTATATTTTGGTCATAGTTTTCAAACAATTTATCATCATGCTTTAGGTCTACAATATGAAACACTTCCTCAAACCTTACCCTTGGCTAGATGTGAGTGCACACTAGGCCTGTGTACAAACTAAAGGTGAGTATAGGGAGAAAAACAAAATAAATTATCCTATTTATGATGATATTTATGTTCATGATGTGATTTTTACTTCACAAAGCCATTCAAAGCATGAGAACATGTCTTACTAGTTCCTTGGAGTGTTAAAGTCACTTATACCTTCAAACCTATAAAGACAACTATCTAGATTAAGTGGTTTGCAAGCAAATTTGGACTTAGTAATAACCACATTAACTTTGTCATATGTCTTCCATATCTTGAAATATGATATACTTATGTAGGGTCTGATAGTCAAGGTCATTAGATGCATTGAGAATCTCTGTAACCTTGTGATATGCATTTTAATTTATTTCCTTGATTTTTTTAATTTAAAAAGAGTGGAGAAACAAGAGATAAAGGGTATTTACCTAGTATATGGTGCACTCACTTATGACTAGATGAAGTACTAAATCCTTATTTGGCTAAGGAAGAATGACTTATAAATCACATTAACTAACAAAAAATGAATTAATAGAAAGGTAAGGGGCTACTTGGTGAGAAACTAGTCCCAAGAAAGGAATGTGCTTCCTTAAATGGATGTCAGCCTTTTTTAAACATTCAAGTTTATTGATGAAAGAAAAATTATAAAATATATATATGGAAATGGTGCCAAATAAATAATATCAAAGATATCTAGTTCATAACATGATTAATATGATCAAAGTAATTGTTCCAAAACTCCATAGCTATGTTAATATCACCCTAAATTATAGTTATTTGTTCATCGATGTCTTCATAATTAGATGTGAAAACCATATCACATAGAGATAACATGAACGCAATGTTACTTTGGTCAGTGAAGAATGGTTATGGGACAATGGGAAGGTCAAATATGTTGTCAACATCCTGCACCAATCCAGGTAAGGTCATCTACATGCAAGAGATAAATTATAGTCAAGTCTAGAGAGGTAAAAACAGGGGTTATACACTAGTCAAAAGGCTAAAGGGGATATGTTAGGGTGCAAGTGGAGTCAAAATAACAAATTTTTATTTTAGAATGATAGTGACCATTAATGGTTATATTGGCTGATGATGGTTGGGTGACTAGTGGTGATTGTGATAACTATCGATGATTATAGTAACTAGCTATGGTTACCTATCAAGGAATTTATAGAATGAGTTACAAAGGGTATCCGGTGGATAAAATGGGATGTCTATGGATGAAAGGGTATTATGAGGGTATTAGGAGTGGGGAAAGGGTTTTAGACTGACTAATCAAGAGAATAAATGAAGAGTAGAAAATACTAAAAATAAAATAAAGTACCTTTATTATGTTGAAGATTTGATAGATAAGTGCTGAAGAGATTTTAGTATCATAATGGTACTTTTAATTTCAATAATCACACAGACAAGGTTTTGGGATTTTGAATGCCTGCATAAAGAAAACAAGAGAGCCTAGATATGCAAAAAAAAACATAACTCTCCCAATAGCCTTGTATTTATAGAAATAGCTTTCTAAGTGAGAAGGGAAGATTTGAGGGAAAGTTGCTAAGTTGGGAGGATAAATATTCCCATTTTGAAAGAAAGAAAGTTGTGAGATGTGCATGAGAAAGTTTCTATTTTTCCTATGTAAGCTCATCCATAACTAGATGTTTTTTTTGTTTTAGGAGTGGAGACCTAACTGTCGATGGTTAGGGTAACCATCAATGGTTAGGGTGACCATCGATGATCAATCCTTTAGTAAAAAAAGGGTTAAAAAGAGTCAAGGAGAGCACGTCAAAACGTTTGGTGACTAGGTGTAAAGGGTGAGCTAACTAGCTAATATTTAACAAATGGTCAAGAATAGCTCCAAGGTGGTATGATACTAAAAATGTTCAAGGGGAAATTTTTAGGTGACTATATGTTTCCCTTTTTTGTTATGTGTTTTTAGGTTAGTAAGCTATAGAACAAAAATATAAAGTTGATAGTTCAGGGTTAGTTACCTCGAGTATAAGAGGAGGGTATTCCCCTCAAACTAGGAGTCGATGAGGTAATATAGAATGCAAGTCATGGTTTGATAAAAGGAAAGAAAGTGTAGGTACTAAAATGTAAATACGTGCATAAGGTGTGATGAGATGCTAAGGGCATAAAATCATGTAAAGACAAAAAATGGCCAATTTTGATAATAATAATTTTCATTTCTAGGAGAAGTGATAAGGTAATTAGTCCCCAACATTGGTCATAGCAAATTAGGTTATGCATATCAAATGTCCTAGAAAGGGTTCAATGTTTACTAAAGTATCTAGGGTAAGAATTGCTCCTAAGAAAAACATAATTGATTGGGTCACACACAAGGTGGTGCAAAAAAAGTTCAATAAGGACAAATTGGTTGAAGCATTCCAATAATGACCAAAGCAAGGTCATTGTAAGGTGTATCAATAGGCTTTTTATAAAAGAGAGGGCAACATCAAGGTGAATGTAGGCAAGTGTGTGGTTGAGTAGGGGGTGTGGCCAAGCTGACTCATAATACATAATGTAAGAGAATGTTTCCTACATCGTCCCATAGACAATACATCCAATATGGACTTTAGGCCAATTGTATTTCTTGGTCGGGGAGAGGGTGACTCCCAAATAAGTTTGAGTGTATGGGAAATAGGTTACCCCATTTGGGTGTGGTCAAGGTTAGGTTAAGGTGAAGAAGATGAAAAAGATGAAGGGGAAATGTTTAGGGTGGCCTTTAAAAAATAAAAGGGGGAAACTCCAACCATTGATGGTTATGTGACCATCAATGATCAGGGTTAATTGGTGATGGTTACCTAACCATCGATTATCAGGGTTAACCATCGATAGTTTGGGTGATCATCAATGGTTAGGACCCCAAAACCCTAAAAATGTGACAAAAGCAAAATGAATGGTGAAGAAAAGTCAATATTGTCATTTATGCAAAATTGGCTAAGTATTATCATTTTGTGGGTTGTTTTGTATAAAGAGTGAAAGGGATTACTAGGAGTGGGGTAAGGTGTTGAGATGAGATTGGTGTTTGGAGAGTGAGAGTGTGTTGGAGATGGATCTAAGAGATGCACTAGTGGTAGGGCATGGTTTGAGGAGGTATTATTGATCATGGAATGAGGTGGGTATTATTTTATAAATTGATAGAATAAAATGATAATAGAAAGGAAAAATTAAATTTAGGTATTATGTGTTATTTGTGTGTGGTAATTGAAAACCTAGGGTTTAGATAAGGTGATGGTTTTGTGAAATATGTGGGGATAAAAAGAGGGGGTGGTTATAAAACTCAGTAAGGGATTGATAGGGGTGAGGAAGTGAGAAAAAATGCATGGGAGGGCGGCGGGGGTCTTTGGTATGTTTTTGGGTGTTTTTGGGAGGTTGGGGGGTCAAATCCCATATCTAATGGTCATCTATAGGTGACTATAAATGGTTGACCCAACAATCGATGGTCGACCTTAGGGGTATAAAATACCCCAGGGGATTGTCAATGGTTAGAATTATTGATGATGATCAAAAAGGGGGATAGATTTTTGTTAGATAAAGAGAGTGTGGGTTGAAAATATTTGTAGGTGGGTTTTAAATAAGTGTTTATAGGAATAACTAGTTGAATAAATAGTTGTTTAGGGAAAAGATATATAGTTTTTATAGGAATAAGGATAGGGAAAGTGCATAGAGATGCAAATGGTTGTTTCAATATTTTGAATCTAATAGGGTGTATAAAAGGTGGGTAGGTGATTTAAATAGTGTTATGGTGTAGAAGATAGTAAAGAGGTAGGGTAGAAGTTTACTGGGACCAACTAGGGGGATAGAAGAGAGAAAATAATTAATTATTTTAGTTTTCATGTTCATAGGGGTAGGTCCTTAATTAATTATTGACATGTTTATTTGTAGGTGCAAGAATAGATTCAGTTGTAGGATCATATTCTTGAGATATTCCCAGTAATATGAGATGTGATGATGGTTGAGGAGTGGCATCATATTCATATGGAGGCAGTGGGATTTGGGGGGATGCACCACTAAAATCATCTTTTGAGGGATTTTACCATGATAGTCACCTTCATAAAGATATGGGACTCAGTGACTAATACCTTTTAGATGTCAACCGGAGAGATGACTATACTATTAAAAGATGTTCACTGCATTACATGGCTACCAATCTAAGGGGACCCCATATACAACATCGAGAGTAAAGAGATTGATAAATGTATGAAGTTCTTAAATAGGGATGATATAGATGATGCACATTTCATTTAGGGGGTTTTAGCATCAGTGCATTATATTAGATTGATCCTAGGGGAGGCATCTATTGATGATGATGTAGCTGGTACTGACATGTTATGTAGTTCTAGATTTTGTTGGGGGTAAATATCCATGTTTTTTATTAGGAGTGTTGGTGGAGCTAATCCTTGGTAAGACAATTTTTGGATGGGCATAGGTACTACTAGTATAGATATATATGGAGCTATGGGGTTTTTAGGCACACAAATAATATGGCATCAGTCTAGGGTTTGTTCTACATAATTAGGCATATGAGTGTTATGAGTATTGGGTTTACTAGTTGGGGGTATCAATTAATATATTACATGGTTAGTTTCTACTGATGCAGGAGAGATAGGGCCATGATAGGGGTAGGTGGTGATACACATGACCTAGACTAGTTTAGAGAATCACTAGAGGGTTTGGTGGATGGAGGCATAGTAGAGAGTCCATATAAGGAGTGTCTTATATGGGAGGGTTACCAGTCTTATATATTGTCTTTATAGAGCTAGAGGTGGGTCTATCGGTGATGGAAGGGAGATATTGAGTGTATCCTATTTGAGAGGGTATAGTGATAATTTCAATTGGTATAGGGGATCCCTCTTAATTTTGTATGGTACATGAGGGAGGATTCAAAGTATCCATTTCTAGAGCCACAACCATAGGATGAGGTTTTGGATTTTGAGTTACTACCATTAAGGGGAGGTGATAATGTATAAATGACACCTGACTACTCTACATGGTTTTAGGGTGTATATACTATGATGGATTTTTGTTTTGGAGATGGTGATAGGACCCCAATGGATGTAGATCAGAGATATGGACTAGCACAGGGGGACCCATAAGTGGCAGTAACATTAGTAGAAGCTTAGGTCTAGATATATATGTTATAAGGGTAGGTTGAAACTCTTTAGGGTTAGGTAAGAGGAGTCATAGTGGAGAGAGACCAAGCCTGTGCATAGGTCACAACTTTATAAGGGTGGGTGGACATATTACAGGATTAGGTGACTACATTCACAGGGGAGCAAGACTAGGTGAAGGTCTCACTTGGTGTGGTGACCCAAGAGAGAGACTCCTTATGACAAGCTATTAGAGTAGTGATGGGTACAACACCTCTTAGATATGTCACATAGACCAAGTATCATGCAGTGATATAAGAGTTAAGGTATTATGAGGGTATTATGCTAGCATAGTGTCTTAATGAGTTGAGGTGGGGAGAGTATTAGCTGATTTGTCAGGTGGGGTAGGTTTGAGGGCCCTAGCATAGTGAGATATGGTAGTGGGTTAGCAGGTAGGGCCTCTACCTAGTATAGGTATAGGTACAAGTATAGGTGTAGGTACTAGTGGGGCTAGTGTAGCAGTCTACTAGGGCCATGATATGTATATGTTCCATTTTTGATATTGTCCTATGCACTGAAGATGTGAAATGTATTTTGAGTGAGATTTATGATGTATAAACATTGTGTGTGTATATATATATATGATATAGTTTCATTTTGAGATGTTGTTTTGATGATGACTAATGTTTATTTGATGGTTATGTTCATGTTTGTATGATGATGTATTTGTTTATGTTTTAATGTTAATTATGCTAGGATAGGTAGATCAAGATGTGTTGATTATTGATGATGCTTAATGTTTATAATTGATTAATTAATATAGGTATGTGATAAAATATGTTTTAATAATTTTATTCATAATGGTTAATTTAATGTTTTGATGTGAGGTTGGTTAATCAGGTTAGCTAGGTATGATAAGTTGGTTGGCTTTAAATGTTAATTCTTTGATTTGTGGAATGATTTTGGTTTTAATAGGTAAGCTAGGTATGGGTGACAATGAAAAGGGGCATGTTAGATTCTTTGGTAAAGATCTTATTATACCCCACAAGGAGGATAAGATCTTAGTGAAAGTGAAACCTTCATTCACGTTAAATTAGCATTTTCCTAATATTAAAGTGTGTCATATAAACACCATGTGTCAAGTGAGCTCATAATCCTTTGATTTATAGATGTGATATGAAAAAGGGAGGGTAGTGATAAGTAGGTAGGGGAAAAAGTGTTAGAGAGGGAACCGTGTGTAGGTTCACCCACCCCTTTACTTAGGTGACTTATAGAACTAAAACAGACTAGTCCATGTCTTTTGAGGGGATATACTAATCTATACGAGAAGTCTACCAATATTAAAAGAGAATTGATTGTAGTTATTTTGAGATAATGTTGAATTTTTATAGGGTCATTCATTTATTTAAAAGAGGTGAAGTTGATCAAGGTGGGAATCTACATTGAGTTACAAAATAGAGCCAATTATGGTTAATAAATGTTATCTATCATGTTAGCATAGCCATCCTTCAAGAGAGTGGTCTAAGTATAAGTTTTAATAGTTATACTTCAAGGGAGCAATATATCATTTTATCGTTTAGGTGACATCCATCCTTTGAGGGAGTAGTGTATTTCTTTTTATTATGATAATAGACCCAAATAATATGTATCCCAAAAATCTTGAACTTTTGTTTTAGACATGGATACATCTATTTCAAGCTTAGAGAAAAAACATTTGTAAGGTGAAATTTTTGCCTCAATACGGTGGTTACGTGATAATAGGAAGGGGTCTTAAAGAACATGCAACCTGGGATTCCATCTAATAAAAGATGAAAAGTATTCATGAGAACCATGCCATGGATAAATCCATGGTACCCATGTTTAAGATTGGATGAAAATGTTTGACAGATAATCACATGGATTTGGTGTAATCACATGTCCCTAAGAGGAATAGGGTAAGAGGATTAGGGAACTAAGAAGTTCTCAAAATCAAAGGATGAGCTTAAGTTAGATATTAGGGTATGTTAGATAGGCCTTAGCTATGTAAAGGATGCAAATGTGAAGCATTGAGAGGCTCAAGTTTTGGATTACCTTTGAGATAAGACAAATGATAAGCTCCTGACTTGTACTTATGGGTTATAATATAGATTCTAAGGTAGTTGAAGGTAAACTTTCCCCTTTTGGTTTTCTCCATGTTTTTTACATGTTTTTCCTTAAGAACAAGGTCTCTAATGTTGAATTGTCAAACTATTAGACATTTTTTATAGTCACAGGTGGCACACTTGTGATATATGTGAAGATGATTAAGGGTAGTGAGGTGATGCTCATCAAGTATCTCCAGACGTGTGTGATGCTCTTGATGATAATCTTCCTCAAAAATGATATCTTGTAGAGCCCACATAGGTTTGATATCTCTTAAGTATATATGAAGAGATGGGATTTAGAATTCAAGTGGTAAAATAGCTTCTGCCCCAAAGATAAGGGAAAAAGGGGTAGATCCCACATAGGTTTGAATGCTGATACAATAGGCCCACAAAGCAAATGAGATGTAAAAATGTCAATCCCTTCCTAAAACATTAATGACCTTAGTTAACATTATAATGAGAGTTTTTTTAGAGGATTCAACCTGTCCATTAGCTTATGGTTGATAAGGGGAAGAATGACTAAATTTGATATCGAAGGTGTTGCAAAGAGCTTGGACCTTTTTGTTCTTGAAATATTTATTATTATCAGTGATAATCTTGTGAGGGAAACCAAAATGGTAAATGATGTGTTGATTGATGAAGTTAATGATATTTTTATCTTTAATTGAGATAATGGGGATGGTCTCTACCCATTTAGTAAAGTATTTGGTAGAGATAAGGATGAATTTGTGTCATTACAATGAATGAGGGTTGATTTATTTGATGAGATCCATGCCCCATTATGAGAAAGGCCAAAAATCCTTAGATACTTGAAGTCTATGAGTGGGTGCATGATGCAAATTGGCATGTTGTTGGAATTTGACACATTTTTTGACATAGTCACAATAATCTTGATTAAGTGTTGGCCAATAATAGCCCAGATGAAGGATACATTTGGCAATAGCCATACCACTAAAGTTTCCTCTATAGATGCCATCATGTGCTTCCCTAATGGCATGAGAGGCTTCATTATTACAAAGGCACTAAAGAAGGAGGCCATCAAAGCCTCATTTGTATAAATTATATCCTAGTATTAAGTAGTGATAGGTGCTTTGAATGAAATCCCTATGAGCATTTCTTGAAAGATTAGGAGGAAGGGCACCAACATTAAGGTAGTAAAAAATTTGGTCATACCAAATGTCTAAATGTGATGTTTCCACTTGGAAAATGGTAGGAAGATCAAGACTAAGGTAAGATGGGGTGACAAAGTGGTGTATGGTGATAAATAGTTTAGATTCAATAGGTTAGAATGGAATTTGGGACATAAGGGAAGCTATTGTGTCTGTAAATTTATTTGTAGAGCGAGGGATTGATTAGATAGTATAATGGTTAAATGATGCCAATAGTTTTTTATCAAGTTGTTTATACTTTAGAAGAACATCATTTTTGTATTAATAAGCTATCGTGACTTAGTTGATAATAAGTTGAGAGTCTCCAAAGACACGTATAGTTTTAATTCCTAAAGCTAGGGCAGTCTGGAGACCTATGATTAAGGCCTTGTATTTGGCTATATTATTGGTGAATTTGAAATTGAGTTTGAAAGAAAGAGGGAGAGGTTCTCCATTAATGGAAATGAGGACTATGCCATCACCCCCACCATTTTAACATTTGGAACCATTAAAATACATAGTCATTTGATAGGTGGGTTCTTATAGAGAGAGGGTAGCTATGGACTCATTTAGAAAGGAAAGAAAAGAAGTTTGATTATTAGGGAGAGGGGCTTTAACTAATTAGTCTACAATGACCTATCATTTAATGGACTTTTATAGAATAAACTCAAGATCAAAATTAGCTAAAATCATGAGCCACTTAGCCATACATTGGTTATGATATGGCTTAGAGTGCATATACTTGAGGGGGTCAGTGTTGGTAAGGGCATAAGTTTTGTGGTTAAGAAGATAGTGATGAAGTTTAGAGGTAATAAAAACTAAGGCAAGGTAGATTTTTTTTGGATGGGTGTATCAGGTTTCATAGTCAATGAGGGTGTGATTGATGTATTAAATAACCTACTCCTTATGTTGGTCATTATGATGAGTGAGCATAGATCCCAAGGAATGATTAGTGGTAGATATGTATAAATAAAAGGGTTGATCTTCCTTTATGGGAATAAGGATATGTAGAGAAAGAAGATACTCCTTAATTGAATCAAAGGCTTGTTGACACTCCTTGGTCCATTTAAAGGAGGTATATTGTTTTATGAGGTGGTGAAAGGGTTGACAGTGATCAGATAGCTCGGAGAAAAAATGGTGGATTGACTAAAGTTTTCCTTATAGGATATGAATTTGTTTTAAGTTAGTAGGAGGAGGCATTTATATAATGGATCTAACTTTTATGGAGTCTATTTATATTCCATGGAGGGAAACAATGAAGCCTAGAAGTTTTCCTGATAAGACCCTGAAGATGTATTTTTTTAGATTGAGCTTGACATGATAATGGATAAGTCTTTCAAAAATGATGGCTAAAATGGTGAGGTGATCCTAGTGATGTTTGGATTTTTAAAGCAAATCATAAACATAGTCTTTGACTATTTTATGAATGATGTCATGAAAAATGTAGGTCATGGCTCGTTGATATGTGGCTCCTACATTATTTAAGCCAAAAGACATGATGTGATAGTTGAAAGTTCCCTACGGGGTAATAAAAGATGGCTTATGTTAATCTTGGGGGGTAATCAAGATTTGGTTGTATCTTGAAAATCCATCCATGAGGGTTAACATTTCATAGCCAATCATAAGATCAACAAGTTGGTTAATGTTAGGTATGGAAAAATCATCTTTAGGGCATGCAAGGTTAAGATCCCAAAAATCCACACAAAGGCAGAGTCCCCCAGTGGGTTTAGTGATAGGAACAATGTTAGAAACCCATTATGGATAGTCAATAGGTTGAATTAAATTAAAAGATAGAAAGAATTGAAGTTCTTCTTTAACAAGATGAGCTATACAGGGATGGATTCAATGAAGTTTTTTCTAGATTGGCTTAACTATAGGATGGGTGATGATGTTATGAAGGGAAATAGATGGATTTGATGAAGTTTTTTTTGAATTTGCTTAACTTTAGGATGGGTGATGATGTTATGAAGGGCAATGGATGGGTCAATACCAAGCATATCTTGATAAGACCAAGCAAATGTTATGCTATGGTCATGAAGGAAGGCTATATAGTTTCTTTATTCCTTAGGAGTTAAGGATTTGCCAAATTGAAAATATGAATGTTCTCTTGAGTACCCAGATTAATGTATGTGGTTGATTCATTTAGCATTGTTTGGTTTTCAGGAGGGAGAGATTTTTGAAGAGAAGAATCCTCTACACGCAGATAGGCAAGAATAGATTTATCATATTGACATTGGATGGTGTTAATAGTGGGAGAATCATGCATTCTAATTTTAGGTTAGATTAGAGGAATGGTTTTTATTTGACCTCCCTTTTGATAATTCAGGGGACCTAAACTAACAATGTTGGTAAAAAAAAAAGCTAGGTGGGATGATGTCATTGACTTCAAATGGAGTTGGTGAGGGTAGAGGTTCTTCAAATTATAAATGTGAGATTGATAAGGGTAGAATATCCTTGAATAGGAGAGGTGAGGCTAGTGGTTCTCTAAATGGGTGAGGTGGAATTGTTGAGGTTGGCGGTTTTCTAAATGGGATAGGTGGTATTAGTGAGGTTGGTATGGGCTCTTCTAGGGGAATATACCCTAGACCAAAGAACTCATGAGGTTTTTTATTTTTGATAGTAGGAAGTTCATGGGTTCCTTTTTCATAGGGTCTAAACCCAAACCCTTTCCAAATACATCAATGAAGGTACATTTGGGTAAAGGTCAGGTTGCTAAGATAAGAAAAGTTAAAAGTGAATGACTGGATACAAGGCATGGTGGTGGGAGTAAGAATTGGTTTGTCAAGTCCCCCATAGAAAAAATATGTTATTTTATTAGGAAAACCAAAGGGGACAAGGGTACCAATATTGGGATCATAAGATGGATCATTTTGAAGGTTCCCAAATTCATGTGGAGAGGGAAAAGCATCCAAAGCTAAAAGTTGATATTCCCCAAGTGTAAGTTGTTAAAATGTAGATTGAAAGGGGTGTTCAACTGGGATTTGTGATGAAGAAATAGTTGAACTACTGGATGTTTCACCATTGTTTAAAATATAAGTGTTGGTGTGTTGGTTTGACATGGCGGTTTGGCTAGTGGTTGGTTGTGAAGAGGGTGAAGGTGGAATAAGAACATCATTGGGTTGATACATCAGATTAAAAGAAGCAAAGGGACTTAGATTGGATTTGATTTTAATAACTTGTCCCTCATGTTCAAACTTGATGCATTGATGAAGGGTAGAAGGGATGCATGTCATGGCATAGATCCAGGGGTGACCAAGTAACACATTATATTGAAATTTTCCCTCTATAATGTAAAATATTTCAAGAATGGTTCAAGGTCCCAAATGAATGTGGAGAATAACTATCCCCATAGTAGTGGCCAAGGTGTCATTAAATGATTGGAGAACTGTCAAGATTTTTGACATGATGTTTTTAGGTAATTGAAGTTGATCATAAGCATGGGAGGAGATGATATTTATACTCATTCCCCCATTAATCATGACCCTTTTGACATGTCTATGATTGATGTATGTTATGATAAAAAGATGGGGATGAGGATCTTCACTCTGATATGGTGGGATTTTAGACTCTTGAAAGGTGACATTGGCAACATGTTGGATAACTCTAATCAAAGATGAAAGAGGTTAGGGATCATATAGTTGAACTTCTATTGAATGCATTATTTTGATTAAATCTTGATGATGTTGAAGTGGGGTGATAATTAAGTCATAAAGACTCATTTTGATGGGTATTTGGTAAAGTTGTTTTATCACCAAGCATTGGATGAATGAAGGTGCATTGGAAGATGAATAGGCTCCCAAAATGGAGACCTTAGGCTCAGATGGTTATGAAGGTGAAGGTGTAGCCTTTGGTTTTGGTTGGTTGGTTGAGGAGTTGAAGGGTAAGACCATGGAATGATGTCCTTGGATTTACCCTTTTCATTTTTTTGGATTCCTTTACTTTTGTCCTTATGTTGGGATCTAAACCAAGTTACCATATGAATAGTATGGATAAGGGGAGTGGTTATTTTCTTCAATTATTCTATTTTACTTCTTGATGAGAGTAGAGAAAGAGATGATTGGTAAGAGGATTGGATAGGTGGTAAAAGAGGAAAAAGGCTTAAAGAAGGTGCATCCAATAGATCATCCTCATCCAAATGGCCATGAATGATAGCTTGGAGAGATATATAGTTCTCTATATCATGCCCAGGGGTTTTATGGTAAAGATAAATTAGATTGTCATTAAACCAGGTTGGCTTTTGGTGAGTAGGGTCAAAAGGCTTGATAGGGGGTAAGTTAATGGTAGAAGCTTGTAGGAGCCTTTATAATATAGTTGTATAAGACTTTGATAAGGATTTTGGAGATGG
This sequence comes from Torreya grandis, assembly GCA_037957365.1. Classification (NCBI taxonomy): domain Eukaryota; kingdom Viridiplantae; phylum Streptophyta; class Pinopsida; order Cupressales; family Taxaceae; genus Torreya; species Torreya grandis. Next base: position 419,035 of record JARHVA010000856.1, on the reverse strand, counting down.
TGGAGTTTGGGTTTTTGGTTTAGGTTCCTTATTGGGTAAGGCATTTTTAACAGGAGGTATGGTTAGTGGAGTAAGCCTAGTTGGAGGGTTTGAATGAATTAGCTTAGTTGTAATTGGTTTAGGAATTGGAGATCAAGATGATGAGGTTTTAATAGATGGGAAGGTAGATGGGGAAATTTTGGCAAGGAATGATTATGAACTAAGAGATGGGATTGTTATAGGTAGAAAAAAGGGAGATGGTTTTTTGGAGGAAGAGTAGGTTATGGGAATGGTGGAAAGATGTGGTCCTAAAATATAAGGTAAAGGTGAAGGTGTTGGTATGATTCTTCCTTGAAGTTGAGGACTAAGCAATCCATCTTTCTTAATGATCTTAATTGGATTAGGTTTTGGTTGGATTGGTGTGGTTAGATCTAGTCTCAAAGGAGGGTGAGCAGTATTTGGTGTGGGTGGGATCCCCAAGGTCTTGATTGGCCTGGTAAAAGAAGCATAGGGTGATTTAGAAATTTTAGATAGAGGTAATTGAGGTGGTTCCTTGGTAAATTTAGGAGGAGTAGTTGGTGGAGTTATAATAATAGGTTTGAGAGTGGATTCTAGTGAAGTAGAAGGTTTAGTCTTATTTTGATACGAGATTCCACGCTGATGCCAAAAGGTGGCTCTATCAAAGTGTTGACCATTTTTTCCCAACAGGGCAAAAAATTGGTCCCCTTCTTCCCCTGTTGTTTAAGGCCAATTCATTTTTTGATTTTTGCACAAGTCTAGGAATTTCTATAGACTCTGTAGGTGCTTGGTTCAATCTTCAGGTTCTTTGGCTTTGGTTTAATCAAAGAATTTTAATGTAGAGTTCAATCAGCAAGGTTCACACGATTGGTTCAAAGGGTCAGTTCAACAAGTAGAAAAGCCTGAAGGAAATTGTTAAGGATGATGAAGTCCCAAAAGTCATCAAATTTAAGGAAGTGAATTAGCCATTGGTTTTCAAAGCAATGATGGCCGCATGAACATCAAAATTAACATAGTGAAATAGCTATTTCCTTTCAAACTAAAAGGATTCCAACCATGGAAAAGGCCCAAAAATGCAGTGACCTGCCAAAAGATCACCTCGACGGCTAAAGGAGCCAGAAGAGACAAGATAAGAAAAAGACAAAGTTCCAGGTGTAGGAGCAAGTAGATAGTCCAAGTGGCGAAGGGAAGCACTGTTTCAAGAAGTTATTTTGGTAGATGAAATAGTGTCTGTGAATTGACCATTAGGAGGTGCGAATGACCAACCACATGACTAGTTTTCTTCAAAATGCACTGCAGAGCAGGAAAATGGCATGGCTCATTAATTCAATTCCTGACAACAGAATGGCCATCACACAAAAGTAGACAGAGTGATCCAAGTGATGCAAGAAGGTGTCAGGAAGTTATTTCAGTACTTGATACAGTGCCTACCATGGGTCACTTGTAAAAGAGGGGTGCTAAAAGGCCTCCTTTCTTCTTCTATATATTGGAGACTTATCATTTGAGAATTATATTCCACATTTGTAAGGCGTAGCCCTGGAAAAATTTCACCTGAATCAATAAACACATTTTTTACCTCTATCTTAGATAGATATTTTTGAGTATGTCTCGAGTGTTAGTTTGTGTTTAGTCATTGTTTCTTGATGCTTTCATAGGTTTGACACCAACATACATGTTGTCTACAAGGTGTCATTTCTATAGCATACAAGGAGAGTTATATTTGGAAGTGTAGAAATAGAAGAAATTAATACATAAGTGTGCATCTCATAGCACCTTTGGTGATCTATATTTTCTATATTTTCCATTAGAGCCTCCTTGCCATGTTTCTTGCAGCCTGGTCCTTCTGCCAAGTTTGAAGTGTATGTATGTGTTTGTCTAATTTAAGTGTGAATGTGAGAAGGTCATTTCATTTTTGGTGCATCACCTCTTTAGAGTAGTTTGTTTTCTTGTAGTCTTTCTCCCTTTTCATCCCCCCCATATTATATATCTGTGTGTGTGTGTGTGTGTGTGTGTGTGTGTGTGTGTGTGTGTGTGTGTGTGTGTGTGTGTGTGTGTGTGTGTGTGTGTGTGTGTGTGTGTGTGTGTGTGTGTGTGTATTAGCACTTACTGGAATGAACATGATGCATCAAAGGGAGCTAGCCCTTATCTAGAGACTTTCCCCTCTAGCTTCGCCAGTCCCACAAGTGAGAGGGGAGTTTCCATTATTGCGTGTGGAAGGCAGAAGCTCGGTCTCCTGCCCCGGGTGCAATCTACTGCGTCAACACAAAGTGAGGCTAGGAGGTGAATTCCAAACTTTCAACTAGCTGAGAGAAGGGTTTATAAATAGGAATTATTCCCTAATCATTGGCTTCAAAATTTAAACCCTTTAGGGATGAATAAGCAATTTTAGTATTTTTATCCTTGATGAAAGGTTCCAAAGGAAAAGGTTGGGTAGATAGGGGTATTATCTTTTGAGAAATGGATTTCAAGGAAGATACAGATGATTTTGTAATTGGTGTATTAAGGGTAATGGTTTTAGGCAAAAGGGTTGGTTTAGCTTCCTCCTCAGTTCAGTTATCTAAAGGGATAAGTGTTTTTTCAAGTTAGATTGGAGGAGTGAAAGAAATGGTCAATGGAGTGACCATCTCCTTGGGTGTTTTCACCATAGGAGGTATGGGTGAAACCATGGTTTCATCCAAAGAAGTAGAAGGGATATTTAATTCCTTTGTTTGGGCATTTTAAGGGATTGGAGACAGGTGGTTTTCTTTGATTTGGATGATAGGGGCAATAACTTCTTCAATAGTGGGCACATTACTAATGACATTGATTACATGTGCCTCATGTGAATTGGATGATTCAGGTCAATTTTCATAGTGTTGGGTTGAAGGTAGATGGTTTGGAAATGGTTTTTGGAAAATATTAAGGGATTGGTTTGAAAGATCATTTAGGTTGTCAAACAAAAGCTCCCCTTTATCAATTATGTCATGGACAATGCTTTTAAAAGTATTTCATTTATCGGTATAATGTCCAATAACTTAATGATATTCATAATGATCATTCTCATTATACCACCCAAGAAGGGGGTGAGAAGTATCATATTATTGAAAGGGCTTAATGGGTGGAATTTGCATTAGATTGGATTTGAGTAGTTTTTCTAACACCAATGCATAAGTTTCCCCAATCAGGGTAAATAGTTTTGAAGGAACCTAGTTTTGAGTATAGTTTTGGCTATTAGAAGGGTTGTTAGTTTGAGGTATTTGGTTGACAGGTGGAGGAGGTGATTATTTAAGAATGATTGAATGTGTTGATGCTTTCACTTTAGAATTGGTTGGGTTCAAGGTTTTGGTGGAGGATGACTTAGTGGATTTGAAACTAGAATTTTTATTTCAAAACCTCAACTTCCCTTCATTAATAACATGGTTTTCTAGTTTATGGGCCATAGTAAAAGCTTCATCAAAGGTCCTAAAGGTTTGGACTTGGAGAGTTGGAGAAATGTGTTTAGCACAACCTCAAGAAAATAATTTAATTAATTTAGGTTGGGGTAATGGGAAAGTGAGGTGATTATTGAGACCTCTCCATCTAGCAACAAAATCAGCATGGACTCATCTTCAAACTATTTGATGGAGTATAGGTTTGTAATGGAAACCTTTTTAGATATGTTTATAGAAAAGTGTTCCAAAAAGGTTTATGCCAATTGAGAGAAAGAAAAGATAGAATGAGTGGGAAGAGCACCATACCAGTCAAGGGTATCTCTGAATAATGACATGGGAAATGTTTAGAGGAGGAGAGCATCATCATAAGTGATCAAATAGCATGCATGTTAGAACACTCTTAAGTATTTTTGAGTGTCCTCGTTACATTGGAATTTAGAAAATTTGGAAAATTCCCATTGAGAAGGGTAAGAATTAATAGGTATGAAGGGTTGGATAGGATCATTAAAAATTCAGTTATAAGACAAAAGATTGGTTCAGGTAGAGATGGATGACTCCAAACTAGTCATTTTATCTATGATCATTTTGATTAGTTTGGGCTGGAGTTGAGAAATTGCATAATTAAGAGATACATTTTATTGAGGTTGGTTCATGGAAATGTATGAATAGGAAAAATATGACATTGATGAAGCCACATATTGATAGGTGGTGCCAAGAGATTGAGATGGTGGCACATAAGAACCACTTGGCATAAAAGGTTGGGTGATGGTTGGTATATACCCTTGTGGGTTAGGGACATATTGGTAAGTTATCATAGGCACTTGTTGAGAAAAATATGTGGTTGGTATGCTTGAGGTAGGAGGAATTTGGGAAGGTTGAGGTTGGGTGGTTACCCTAGTTTTATTTGGAGGAAGGTTTTGAGGTATGGAGAGCACTAAGCTTTGAAGTGGAACTGTGGTCAAAGGATTGGTTATAACCAAAGGGAAGATAGAAGCTAAAGTGAAAGATAATGCCATAGGAGATGGGGCATAGGTAACTAATGGTAAGGTTGAACCCTCATGGGGTGTAACTAGTGGTGTTTAGTTAGGCATTATAAGGTTGGTTTGGGTTTGGGTTTGGGTGGATGGGATATTGGAAGAGGTATGAGTTAATGGTTGGGTTGAAGTGATTCCTGCCATGAGGTGGGATGGCATTCCAAGAGATGGTGTGGAAGAAGGAACTAAAGTAGGGGGTATGATGAGGCAAGGTGTTAAGGTAATGTTTCAAGGCAACTAGATTATTTTTGAGAAAGGTGAAGTATGGATCTCCTTTAGATACAGTTGGGATTCTAGAAGGAGATGATGGTGGAGGAGAATGGTGAGGTGAACCATGGGGAGATTTATCCACATCTGAGGTATAATCCATAGATGAAGATGAAGGTGATAGTTGGTTATTTTGATTTTTAACTTGTTTTGGTCAAAACCATATTAAAGATCTAGAAGTGGATAATGAACCTTTCACCTCAAATAATGAATAATTAAATAAAATTCCAAAGCAAACAAAGCACACACTAAAAGTGCAATTAATCCTAAGATTTATTTTAAATCACTTTAGTATTATCCCTTAAAGAGTGTGAAAGGGTATTTGGCTTGTGAAATAGGTACTAGAAAGGCCATCTAAAAATGGTTTTGGGTTCAATTTTGGTGATCATAGAATTTGCACTAGACTAGGTACATGGCCTAATACTAGGGGCTTACTCCTTGCACTTCACAGACCTGAAGCTGAGTCAAGCCACTTAGCTAATAGATACCATTTGTCTAGAGTTTTTAATCTACCAAAGAATGGAGTGGTTCCTTCCCTTGGTGGTGAAATCCAAGTGGGATCACCATGTAGGGTAAGGTGATACAAAGGGTGATAAAATACCAATGGGCCTTATCTAAAGTATGTTTTGATGTGTTCTTTGGTGCAATGATTTGGTAGTGTAACATATGTGCTATATGATTTATTCGTAATGCAATTAATTAATCTAGGTGAGATAAGCTTTAAACAGTCAAACAATGGATGAACTTAATTTTAAGTAAAATAAATTTTTGGTGTCTTTTCATGTAAACAAGGAACAATGCAATGAATGCAAGATGAAAATGTAACCTATCGATAAAATAAAATTTGTACTTTAAAAAAAAAATTAAATATTTTTAGAAATGAAAAAATATGAGATTCACTAATGCAACTATATGAAATAAATAGAGCTATGAAACCTTAATGGGTCTCATCCAGCGTGCCAAAATGTTTCAATTTATTTCCTTTATTTTTTTTAATTTAAAAAGAGGGGATAAAAAAGAGATAAAGGGTATGTACCTGGTAAATGATGCACTTGTTGATGACTAGATGAAGTGAGAAATCCTTCTTTGGCTAAGGAAGAATGACCTAAAAATCACATTAACTTATAAAAAATGGATTAATAGAAAGGTAAGGGGTTATTGGTGAGAAACCAGTCCCAAGAAAGGAATGTGCTTCCTTAAATGGATGTCAGCCCTTGTTCAACATTCAAGTTTTTTGATAAAAGATAAACTACAAAAGATATATATGGAAATGGTGCCAGATAAATAATATCAAAGATATCTAGTTCATAACATGATTAATACAATCAAATTAATTATTCAGAACTCCATGGATATGTCAATATCCTCTTAAATTATAGATATTTGTTCATTGATGTCTTTGTAATTATAGATGTGAAAACCATAAAACATAGAGCTAACTTGAATTCAATGTTACTTTGGTTAGTGAAGAAGGGTTGTGGGATAATGGGGAGGTCAAATATGTTGTCAACATCCTACACCAATATAGGTAAGGTCATCTACATGAAAAAGATAAATTGTAGTCGAGTTCAGAGATCTAATAGGGTACAAGTGGAGTAAAAATAACAAATTATTATTTTGGAATGATAGTGACCATCAAAAGTTAAGGTGACCATCGGTCATTGTACTAATCAGTGATGGTTGGGTGATCGATGGTGGTTAGTATAGCCATCAACAATTACAGTAACCGACTATGGTTACCTATCAAAGATTTTCCAAAATGAGTTATAAAGGGTATCTAGTGGATAAAATGGGGTGTCTATGAATGAAATGGGGTGTCTATGGATGCAAGGGTATTAGGTGGGTATTAGAAGTGGGGAAGAGGGTTAAAACTAACTAATCAAGAGAAAAAATGAAGAGTAAAAAATACTAAAAATAAAATAAAGTACCTTTATTATGTTGAATATTTGATAGTTGAGTGCTAAAGATATTTTAATAGCATAACGATACTTTGACTTTTGATAATAACATGGATAGGGTTTTGGGACATCGGATGCCTACATAAAGAGAATAAAAGAGCCTGGATATGTGAATTTTTTTTCATAACTCTCTCAGGAGCCCTACATTTATATAAAAAACTTGATAAGTGAGGAGGGAAGCTTTGAGGGAAATTTTATAAGTTGGGAGGATAAAGATGCCCATTTCAAAATAAAGAAACCTATGAGATGTGCATGGGAAAGTTTCTATTTTTCCTGTGCAAGACCATCCATAGCTAAATGATTTTTGTGTTGTAGGGGTAGAAACCTAGCTATCAATGGTTAGGGTAACCATAGATAGTTATGGTGATTTTTTATGGTTGATCCCTTGGTGTAAAAAGAGTTAAAAAGAGTCAAAGAGAGCATGTTAAAATGTTTGATGGATAGGTGTAAAAGGTGAGATAACTAGCTAGACAGTTAACTACTGGTCAAGAATAGGTATAAGGTGGTGCAATACTAAAAATGTTCAAGGGGACATTTTTAGGTGACTATAATATGATAATCCCAAAACATGATTGGACCTCTATTTTACCTTTTTGGGGATTTGATCTTTTTAAATTGCCATTGAGTCTTTAGAAGGTAACTCTCAACTTGCATTTGCCAATCAAAACCTCAGATAGGTCTGCCATGGTTCCCAAACTTATTAAGGCTCCAAATAAGTATTACAACATGTTTCAATGCCTCAAAACAAACTTCTTAATTCCCTATAGTGTCACCTATAGGTGGCTATTTTCCTATATAGGTAGTAGTTATGGAATTACCAAAAATCCACATTGCCTTTGATCTTATTATGAGTTGTATTCCTATCATAATTATTTAAAATATCTCCTTTACACTATCAAGGACCTCTTAAGATATTTAAACTTGATTTTCAATAAACTTGGTCTTGTCAAAACACATATAGGTATAGGTTTTCATGTATGTAGGTAGGCAGTGAGCATGTTCTATGACTACCATAACATTTTCTCCACTATTTAAAATATCACTTCACCATTCCATTTTATAAAAGTATATATCAAAATTATTAAAACTTCATTAGACTCCTATGTACATCCTCATAACCCTTACAAGCCATGACAAAAGTTGAAAGTTGGATTGGAGTTGTCTGAGTATGACTATGGACTGAAAGTTGGATTGGATCATGATGTTATGAGGCTAATAATTAATTAAATGTGATCACAACATAATTTATACCTTATTATTTAATTATCACAACCCTTTGGAGCTATTTTCAAATCATGAAAACTCTTAAACATAGTGAAAAGTTGCATGTTGCACATAAAGTGCTTCCTTTTACAACCTAAGCTACTTGGCTCATACAAACACTTTGAAACATGAAAATAAGAATGGGAAGAATTTTATAAGAGATACCAAATCCTATAGAGTCAAGATCACCAATTTTTTTATATGGATTTGACCGAAATGGAATAAACCCCACAAGGTGCATGAAATAGCTAGCAAAAAAGTACATTCAACTTCATGAAGATGGTTCATGAATAAAAATACACAATTATTTATATTAAAATTATTTTATTTTATTTTAATTTAACCTCAAAAAAATTTTGAGCTAAAACCTCTTGAGCTATCTGTACTAAGCACAAACCTAAAGGTCACTTCTACTTGTCAAGAGGACTGAAAAAGTAGTATAATGGTTTTGGGCCAAAAATGGAACTTCAAGAGAAAACCAAATGTGTAAATAATATTTTTTAAGTTTAAGAGACATTATATGATCATCTCCCATGTGGCACACTTCTCCATGGGTCATACAAGTGCCATTTTCTTCTCTTTTCTCAAGAAAACTACTTTTCCTTCTGATGAACCTACCACTTTTAGTTACCAATAGTTTATTAAGACTTACTAGGACACATTTCACATTACATCACCTTTTTAAACCTTAGAACTTCCAAATAAATACATACAAGTCATTAAATGCACCTTTTTTGGCCTCAAAATGACTAAGCACCAAGGCTATTATAACATTGAATGGCATCAATTAACCTATAAAACACTTTGTGACATATTTATTAGACCCATAAAAAACTTAAATGTAAATTTTTTACCTAGGGGTACCCCAATTTGACCTAAAAGTTAAATTTGGTCAACAAATTGGTGACTCATAGGGGTAGTATGCCTACTATATTAAATAGACTAGTAGCCTTATCAGTCCATTGGGATTAAGGAGTCATTTAAAGTATAAGAAAAAATAATAGGACCTTGACCATAGGATTTTATCAAGACAAGACAACTTGATTACCTCATCCACACAAGCAAGGACACACACAAAACAATACAATAAACTAATAAGACACACACACACACACATGTGCTCAAGGCACTTAAGGGAATCAAAAACCAACTATTATTCACAACTAGAAACTAATCATATCTCCTTTATAGGATCAAAAGGAAAACTTCTTGAATAATTTTCATGGTGAGATGAAACATAGTGACAAGCATGTTTCTCCTTGTATTGAATGCTTTGTAGATCAAACCTATTCCTTGGCACTTCACTTAACCTTATCATAAATATATCATCTTCAAATATGTCTCTAACGTATACATATTCCTCTTGAACATGTTCATATACTTCATACTTCTTCCCACTCTTCATTTCATTGTCAAATTGTATCTCCTTATTAGGCATGGCTTCAAGAGGAGTAGTTTCATGTTCCTTAAAAGATTGAGGCCAATAAGAGCATCTTCCTTGCTTCAAGAGATGACGTGTTTCTTCCAATTGGTTGAGATTATGATATCCCATATTGATGACTTCAAATATGTCATCATGAAATGTATATGCTTCTTGAAAGGACAAATTTGAAAGGTTGTTTTTCCTTTGCATACTTACTTGAGTGCCAAAGCTACTTTCTCCATCTTTGACCAGATCATGGCCTCCTTGAAGAGGAGTATATATTGATCCAATTATTTCAAAAAAATCATCCCATCATTGGTTATTAACTTTTTCTTTCTCTATGACATCTTGCATAATTATGTAAGAACCAATGACTATTTCTTCCTCTTTGGCAAAAGGAGAACAATTTTCCTCATCAACACAATCAAAAATTTCAACATAAGAAACCACCTCTTCTTCATCATTTAGGACCTATTTAGGGATATCAAGTTTCATATCAACTTCCATAATAAGACTTTGGTTCTCAAGGGCTGAAATATCATCCATCTCCTTCTTTTTGAGTCCAAGACTAGGCATTTTGAAGTCATGTGACTTAGTCCAATGAGGCTGCCAAATAGCTATACTTTATTCAAGAAAGATTTCTAATTTTTTATAAACCAAATTCTCATATTTATTTTCACATACCACAAATACATAAATTAAAATGGTTATGGGGATAGGACAAGATGAACTAGTTGGTAGAGGTGGCACATAGAACTCAAAATCAAATTGGGAATGGAATGTAGAGGATTCTTTTGGAAGCTCTTGAGGAAGAGGAGGTAGACCTTGGGATAAAACAACTTATTTTGTTCATTCCACTTGAAAAAAAAAACACATTCAAATATTATTTATCTTGAGGAATATCTTTAGGAAGGGTGTATTGGGTGTGTTTAGGCATAGGATCTTCTTTTGTGTTTAAACCTTCCATCACACCTTGACTTAACAATTCCATCTTTGCCTCTAACTCTTCAATTTGCTTAGCTATATTATCTTGGAAAAGTCTTTCTTTAAGCTCATATGAATCTTCATAAGTATTGGGAATACATGAGGGCTGAAATTAAACACAATAATATTCTTTAGGAAGGATGGGAGGGATTTGTATAGGGTTAAGCTCCTTCTCAACCTCACATTTTTTGTCAAGACTTTTCTCCTCTTTCTTTCCCATGACTCCACTATCTTATTCCACCTTAGGATGTTAATATTATAAGTATATTTTTGAGGTGGTGGGGATTAAATTGAGAGGGAAATGAGATCTTGAATTTAACTTCCTTTTTTGCTTACATGGATTGCTACATATGAATATTAGCCAACTCAATTTACCTATCAAGATTACCTTCAAAAATAAGGTTTATATTTTGAACTCTCTTCCAACTAATTGGGAAAAGGATGAATTTGATATATTTTATTAGGTTAATGACTAGGGATAAAATATTTTTGATAGGAAACTTTTTAAAGTGGATATGAAGGATGATAGGTTTGGTGAGGTTGCCTTTCATGAATTCCTAGCCTATCCTCTAAGGAAGAAACGAGGCCACTCACATCAAGCATCTCACTTGTGAGCCTTTGCCAATTGGATCTCTCAATAGGTACCCACTCTCTTTTGACTAACTATAATTAATATCTAGCCTTAAGAAAAAAATTACTAGGAACCTCTTGACCACATCTTGCTAGAGTATCAAGCTCCAACATGTACCTCTCATATCCCAAAAGCATTTTCTTGAAGGTGGAAATAGATTGACTTGAGAAGTAACTAGGTTTAATAGGAGTAGTAAAACATTGAAGAGGCTAGTTATAAGATTGATAAACTTCATGATAAGTTTTAAAATGATCATATTGGGGATGGTATACTTCATGAAAGGGTTGATTAAGAACTTTCTCTTGTTGATAGGGAATGACACAAGCTTTAAATGTCTCACCAACTTGTGTAAGATAAATCTTAACACCAAAATTAACCATGATACCTCATTGAAATCAAGAACACAAATAAAAAATATTACCAAAATTTTCAAAAGGAAACTTGGGCTACTTGACCAGCTTATGTATCTTCAGAGTCACTATTGATGCTTGAATAGATTCCTCCAAAGGCTGATTATTGAAATACAACACCAGAATTATTCCAACCTCTTGGACAAAGAGTCCCATCGAGCATGCCAAAAACTATTATGACTTATATTTTCACCATTTTAGGAGGTTACTAAGCCCTCCTTATCCAAGTGGAATATTGGAAACACCTCTAGGCTTGTGGGTAGCCTAAGGATGAGGTGAATCTCTAGATAGGTCTAGCTCCCTTGATGTACGACTTTAGATTGAAAATACACCTAAACATTTTTCAGGGGGGAAGATAGAGATAAATAAAATTTAACTATCCTAATAGAGGTGATACACAAAATATATTGATGAATTCCAACCAACAACATGTTACATATGAGAATAAAGGATAAATTGAACATACACTTCTCCAATCTACATCTTCTCACATTGATGTTACATTTTGAGGTTATGGATGAATGTGAAAAGCTATGAGGACTAGACAAGAGGAATAAAAGGGAAATAATGAAAATATTAACTTATTAAATCCTTGAAATTTTTTATAAAACTTCACATGCCTTGCAAGAAGGATCTTTCCAATTGCAAGTAAGATGCAAGAATGAGACATGTTAAATAATCCATAGTCTTCACAAAGCAAGATCCAACATTCAAGTAAAAAAACCTAAGAATAGTCATGAAGAGGTAAAAATAAGTAGTTTTATTGATCAAATGGTAATGAATTGAGTAGGGATTTTACATATTTAAGAGGAACATAGGTTACAGTGGCCAAAATGGCTAGTTCTTATAGAACTTGAGAGAGAGAGAGAAGAAGAGAAAAGTCTAAGGGTCACAATGACACTTTTAAATATGGTATAATCAATTAATTTTGAATTATAAGAGGATATAGTATGAAAAATGAAATTTAAATAAGCCCAAATATCCATCCAAGTCATCAAACTCTTGCAAAGTGGCATAAAACTCCTCATTCATGGCTCAAAAAAATTGTCTTCATGATTGGCCCTATTTGAACATCCTAAAATTGATTAGGGACATGTATAATGATTTTAATTAATGGGAATGGTTTAAAACATGACTCTCCATGAATTGGTTGTATGTATGGTTATCTAGAATCACTTGGAAAGGAGATATCATCATCTACAATAAAAAAAAACTCCTCATTTATACACCTTGCACACTTGGCCTAAAAATTGGAATTAGTTTCCCATGAAAATATATGTGATGGAGTTTATGAAAATTTTCAATAACTTATATGGCCTTATAATCATTAGACACACCATAAAATCATCCCACTTGAAGTTTTCCACCCTTTTCACTAGCTTGTCCACTATGCTAGTTTTGACTAGCTGAGATGAGAGTTCCTATTGAGGAACTTAGGATTTTTAATGTATAATTAAATAAAAATGGAGAGTTATAAAAATTATTAATATTTATCCCAAATTTTGTTTCATCTTTAGACTCCTCCTAAAACCTACACAACATAAAAATGGTCAAAAATACCCTATTTTCCACCCTATCCATATAAGTCTGTACAAAAAATAATAATGGGAGGTAGCTTGAGGGAGTCCTATGAATATTAAAAAATATTTCATGGTCAAAATATTCCATTAGATCATCTATCCAACTCCATTTCTCCAAATTGGTCCTTGCAAGGGTTTAACAAGGGTTTGAGGCTCTTTTCCACTCTTAACGTTCATTCATAAAAACCTAACATTGAGTTGTCAAAAAATTCCAAAAATTAATATTTAAATACATTCATAAACATCATTTAAATCTTTTTTTCTCCATGCAAACCCTCCAAAAATATGTGGTCATTTGAACTTGACCTATCAAGCTCCTTCCTCCATTCTGACAAGCCTAAATTGGATCTTGAGTCAAAAAAGGGATTGCTTGTGTTTTTTTTCCTTAAAAAATATTTAACACATCTTATGTACCACAATATTCATGCTCTAATTCATGGGAATTATCATCTCATATTATAATTGTGAATGACCTCTCATTTGACCTTAGGCTTGAACCTTGCCTAATAGGCTTGACAGCACCTTAAGGCTCAGAATGACTTTTGATGGTTTTCCTTGCCTAAAAATAGATAAAAAACATATAATATGATCTAAAATAAATATCAAAATCAATTTTAAGTCTCACTTAAGGCTAAAAATGAAAATGATCTCACACTTGGTCTTTATGCTTAAAACTGCCATATAGGCCTACCTATAAATTTGAAGGTTTTGAGAACTCTACTTGGTTCATACCCTCCTTGAAAGTATTTTCATATTTTTATGGATAATTTTAAACCTATACAACCTTATTTAAGGTTTATTTTAATTTTGGTCCACCATCTTACTCCTTATCTTCTAAAAATTGTCAATTTTGACCTCAAGAAAGTGCCCTCTATCTAAGACAAAATAGAGGGCACTTCCTCTATTCACTTAGATAAAGTGGAGGTTATGGGGGATTAATTAAATAATAAAAATAAATTTTATAATTTTTTAGCCATTTTTTTGGTTATTTGACCTCCAAAGCTTCAAGTTTCAAAACTTGTTTTTAGGCCAAAGGACTGTGTGCAATAAATTCCAAAGTGGACTATGTTTTGAATCTTTTTGAGCCCTTACTTTACTTGATTTGAACTGATATGAATTATTTTAAATACTATACCTTACTATAAACTCTCTCACATCTTTTATTCTCAATTGTTTTGTCCAACTTGATTATATTATGTTATTTTCCTCCTTCAAATGTAATTATTATAGGTATTCCTATATAATTTTAGGTCTAGAAAATAATATACAAGACCTTATTTATATTTATAATGTCCTTTTAAAATAATATAAGTCATGTCAAGTTAGTTTTATACCCTTATAACACCAAGAATATCATGCTCCTAACTCAGTTTGTTGATTTTTATATTACAATCAACCATATCAGACTGTGTTTTGTTTGGAAAGGGAACCTAAAAGTAATCATTATTTTATTAGAATTTTAAAACCTTGAATGAGATACTTCAAAATTTCACACCAGTTTGGATCCATTTTTTCCACCTTGCATAGGCTAGGTTTCATCAAACACATTCTCTTTGTTTTCTACCTCTCTTTGCCATTATAGTTGGTTGTAGGTGTTCATGCCCAAAAGAGGGATATTTGAAGGTGATTCTCTAATAAAAACTTAACACAATAACCTATATTTTGGTCATAGTGTTCAAGAAATTTCCCATCATTCTTTAGGTATATAATAATGAAACACTTCCTCAAACCTTACCCTTGGCTGGATGTGAATGCACATTAGGCGCATGTGTATAGACTGAAGGTGAGCATAGGGAGTAAAACACTATAAATTATCTTATTTCTAATAATATTTATGTTCATGATGTTATTTTCACTTAAAAAATCCATTAAAATCATGATAACATGTTTTAATCATTATTTGGAGTGTTAAGGTCACTTATACCTTCAAACTTATAGATACAACTGTCTAGATTCATTGGTTTGCAAGAAACTTTGGACTTCTTAACCTCTTTAATTTTGTCATGTGTCTTCCATATCTTAAAATATGATATACCTATGTAGGGTTTTATATTCAAGGTCATTATATTAATTGATAATATTTATAACCTTGTGATATGATAATCCCAAAACATGATTGGACCTCTGTTTTGCCTTTTTGGGGATTTGATCCCTATAAACTGTCATTGAGTCTTTGGAAGGTATATCTCAACTTTAACTTACCAATAAAAACCTAAAATAGGTCCTCTATTGTTCATCAACATGTTAAGGCTCCAAATAAGGATTAAAACATGTTTAAATTCCTCAAAACAAACTTATCAATTCCCTGTAGTGTCACCTATAGGTGGTCATTTTTCTATATAGGCAACATGTATGGAATTGTAGGCAATGCATATCACCTTTGATATTTTTATGAGTTTTATTCATATAAAAATTCTTTAAAATCACTCATTTATACTATAAAGGACATATTTATGGCTTCAAACTTGATTTTCAACAAACTTGGTCTTGTGAGGGCACCTATAGGTATAGGTTTTCATGTATGTAGGCATACAGTGATCATGTTGTATGACTACCATAAAATTTTATCCACTATTTTAAAAATAACATCACCCTTACATGTTATAAAATTATATATCATAAATCTTAAAACTTCATCACACTCCTATGGATGTCCTCAAAACCCTTACAAGCCATGACAAAGTCTAAAAGTTGGATTGGAGTGGATTGAGTATGACTATGGATTGAAATTTGGATTAGAGAATGATGTTATGAGGATAATAATTCAGTAAAGGTTATAAAAAAATAAGGGATTAATTATTATTTAATTATCATAACCCCCTAAACCTATTTTCAAAGCATGAAAACTCTTGAACATAGTGAAAAGCTGCATGTTTCATAGAAAGTGCTTCCTTTTGCACCCTAATATAATTAGCTCATAAAAACACTTTTAAAAATTAAAATAAGAATGGTAATCATATTATAATATATAAAACATCCCATTGATTCAACATCACCAATTTTTTTGTACATATTTTACAAAATGGATTAAAACCCCACAAGGTGCATGAAACAACTAGCAAAAAGTACAGTCAACTTCATGAGGATGGTTCATAAATTACATGCTATAATTATTTAGAATATTTATATTAAAATGAAGATATATGAGTTTAATTTTTACCTCCCCAAGGTTTTTGAGCTGAAACCTCTTGATTTGTCCATACTAAGCACAAACCTGAAGGTCACTTCTACTTGCCAAGAGGACTAAAAAAAGAGTAAAACGGTTTTGGACCAAAAATGGCACTTAAAAATCAAACCAAATGTGTAAATTATATTTGGGAAGATTAATATACATTATATTATCATCTCCCATGTGTCACACTTATCCATGGTCCATACAAGTGCCATTTTCTTCTATTTTCCTGAGAAAACTGCATTTTATTCTAATGAACCTATCACTTTTAGTTACCAATAGTTGATTCAGAGTTCCAAGGAAACATTTCATGTGAAAAAACCTTTTTACACCTTCAAAATTCCCAATAAATCTATACAAGTCATTAATTGCACCTTTTTTGACCTCAAAATGACCCAAAATGACTAAATGGACTAAAATGACTAAGGACCAAGGCTAGTATAACACTAAATGACATAAATTAACCTATAAAACATACTTTTATATATTTATTAGACACCTAAAACACTTAAAGGTCAAATTTTAACCTAGGGGTGCCCCAATTTAACCTAAAGTCAAATTTGGTCAACATGTTCAACATATTCAAAACTAATAGCATGATGACTCATAACTTATCAACTTAGTGGAATCACTCCAAGCTCCCTTCCTTTATTGTGACCTATAGTTACTTCTTAGTTACCACTTACAGTC
The DNA here is from genome assembly GCA_037957365.1 of Torreya grandis. Taxonomy (NCBI): domain Eukaryota; kingdom Viridiplantae; phylum Streptophyta; class Pinopsida; order Cupressales; family Taxaceae; genus Torreya; species Torreya grandis. The sequence continues at coordinate 402,216 of JARHVA010000856.1, read as the reverse complement.
ATTCATCCACCTGCAACCTTACACAAATGACAACATATTTATGGCCTCAATTACCTTTAAGGATAACATGAAACTAATCTAATCACATACACTGACTGGATAATCCACAACAAGTCACTTTATAAGTCAATAGGTCAATTAATCAATACCACCTAATAGGTCAATAGGTTAATTACTACCTAATAAGTCAATAAGTAAATTACCACCTAATAGGTCAATAATTCAATAGGTCAATTACCACCTAATATCTCTATAGGTCAATTACCACCTAATAGGTCAATAGGTTAGTTAGGTTTCTACCACCACCTAATAGGTCAATTAAGTTTCTACCACCACCTAATAGGTCAATTAAGTTTCTACCACCACCTAATAGGTCAATAGGTTAATTACTCATTAAGTTTCTATTTCTCTAGTTTAAGTTGTCAAAGTTTTCAAAATTGTTAAATTTATCAAATTTTCCAAATTTTTCAAAGTTTTCAATAGGTCAATAGATCAATTACTCATTAATTTTCTAGGTCTCTAGTTTACATTATCAAAGTTGTCAAAATTGTCAAAGTTGTAAAAGTTTAAGTTATGGTTATAAAACTCTAATTATAATGATTCTTGAGTAAAAAATGACATTACCAACATGTTTTAGGGGGTGTATAATGTCTAATACCAAGTTGTAGTGACGGGTCCAAAAATGTAACTTTTTGGCAATGAACAAGCAACTTATTCAGCTCCCATCTGGTATTTCTACTTTTAGGACATCCACCTATTAATATATAAATTTGATTATATTTCTATATATATATATATATATATATATATATATATATATATATATATATATATATATATATATATATATATATAAATTACATGTTATCACATTTCTATGACATTCAAATCCACCCAGAAGTGCATTTTCACTACTGTTTTAGAGAGCGGAAACACTAACAATAAACGTTGTCAAAGTTTAAGTTATGGTTGCATAACTCTAGTTTTGATTATTCATGAGTGAAAAATGAAACTGATAACACATATATGAGGTGGATAATTTTTAGGACTAGGTTCTTGGCCTCCCATCAGGTCTGATCGATAAACCCACCACCCATTCTAGCCTCAAGAACACCCTTCCCAATACAAGAAAAATGCATTGTTTAGCCTAAGTTCAATCATACATAAAATAAAAATTATAATTCATTTGTATTAACCATTAGATCCATCCAATACCTATTTAATCCATCTAATCACACCCCAAAATACTTATTTGGAAGTTTTGAGATCAATCTATTAGACATGTTGTAATGACGGGTCCAAAAATACAACTTTTTGTTAGTGAACAAGCAACTTCTTGAGCTCAAACTGACATTTCTATCTCTGGGACCTATACGTATGATTATATTGATTTTATCACATATAGATAGGTAAATTACATGTTTTCACACCACCATGACATTTAAATCCACCTAGAACTATATTTTCACTACCATTCTAGAGAGTAGAAACACTGACAATAAAAGTTGTCAAAGTTTAAGTTGTGGTTACAAAACTCTAGTTCCAATGATTCTTGAGTGAAAATTTACACTAACAAGACATATAATTTTGTATGGATAACATTTTAGACCAGGTTATTGGCTTCCCATCAATCTTTATCAATAAACCCACCCCCCATTTCGGCCTCAAGAACACCCTTCTCAATGCAAGAAAAATGCAAATTTTTAACCTAAGTTTAAACATGCATAAAATGAAAATTTTAAGTCATTTTGGTGAACCATAAAATACCTCCCCTATATATTTAATCCCTCTAATTTTACCTTGGATCACTTAGTTTTAATATTTGAGATCAATCTATTAGATAAGTTGCAGAGATGGGTCCAAAAATTAACTTTTTATCAGTGAATAAGCAACTTGAGCTCCAACTAGCATTTCTACCTTCAAGACCTCCACCTATGAATATATCACCTTTATTAAATATAGTTAATCAAATTACATTTTATCACATTGACACAAGGTTTAAATCCACTTTGAAGTGCATTTTCACTACCATTCTGGAGAGCAGAAACATTGACAACAAATGTTGTCAAAGTTTAAGTTGTGGTTAGAAAACTCTAGTTACAATGCTTCCTGAGTGAAAACTGACACTTATAATAGATCTAAGGTGGTAGATAACATCTAGGACAAGTATATTTGCCTCCCATTAGGACTGATCAACAAACCCACCACCCATTTCAACCTCAAGAACACCCTTCCCAATACAAGAAAAATGATTTTTTTTAGCTTAAGTAAAAATACCTGTAAAACAAAACCTATAAGTCATTTCCTGAGCTACATTCATGTCCAAATTTAGCTTCAATCACATCCAACCTATTATTCTCTAATCTTTAAAAATATACAATTCTTTATTGATAGTGATAACCACATGAAGGTAGAAGCTTATTTAGCACCACTAAAACCTACAAAAAATTGTTAGTAAGTAATTAAAAATGAAATTTATATGTATTACCTAAAAAATAAACAAAATTTGGAAAAATTGATTACATATACATTTAAAAAGTCAACATACTTCTGTATTTCAATCCAAAAACCCACTCTGATCTGTTCTAAACTTGATACTATCAATAATAGCTTCATGGTCTGACTCCTAAACTTTCCATAGTTTCCTGTTTAATGGCCTCCCATGATAATTTTATAATTGAATATTCATTTCAATAATAAAATGTGAATAGTATAGTATCTTCTTGTGAATTTTAAAATCTTCAAATAACCATTGATCTAAATATTTTATATGATATCATCAAAACCAAGTTCTAGTGACTACCACTAACCCAGTGGGATAGTCTATGTTTTCTCCATCTATAACTAGGGAAGTTAATATTTTGTTTCTATCTACATATCAACAAAAGTATTAATAAGTTCGTTATTCATTATCCTCATCTACAATAACTGAAAAAACATGCCTTGTATCATAAAAAACCATTTTTAGTGATAATATGAAGATATATAATGAGAATAATTTGTACATAATGAAAAATATTCTACCTAACTACACAAGATCAAATACATGGTCAAAGTTATCTAATTATGTCATATTTTAAAGTTAAAATGCTATTAGAACCTGATATGTGTTGATTATATTAGAGTTTTGTAACTCCAATAATCCATCCACTCTTGTGACTCACACTCATTCTAAACATAGTCCACACATGTAGAACATAAACATGACAAGTGTTTTGTGTGAATAGTTCAAGAACTTGCATTTGAGCCAAAAAATGAGTGGAGGTCACTTGACCCATTAGAGTCATAAAATACTCATAATTTTCCAATTTTTATTCTTGTATTAACCAAAAATGTCTATAAATAATATAATTTGGTTGAGTACCATGACACATGTTCTCATTACACCATTCAACCATAGTTTTTGCATTTGTCAAATAAGCACCCTCTTCAATTTTCAACTCCTCCATTGCAATAACTCTTTTTATACATGCTCTAGTACCATCATGCTCCCCTTTTCCATGGCCAACCTTAGTGAAAATATAAATGTGTTCTATACTATTGGTAACGTGCATCCTAATCAAACAATAAAACATCCATGCATTTTTGAATTGTGATGTGAAACTATTTAACCAAATGTAATGTTGGTTGAAATTAATGTTCCTCTAACTCAAATATTCATAGAACTTCTAAAAATAACCTTGAACATACTCTAAACAATGTGATCTATCATCACTGATATAAAAATGGTACTCCCTCAATATTTTCCATTATTGCTTTGAACTATCTAGTGTATACATGGATGCTATATGCACAAATATGGTAACTTGTGATGAGTTGTAATACTATGATTGAACTTTCACCGGGGGCTTAAATGTGTAATTTTCAGCAAAATAAACTACTAAAATACTTTAACCAAGTGGGAATGTATCCTTGCTTATCTTTAAATGTTCATCCAACCATCTAGCCTTGTGTGTGTGCCTTGCATACTAGTCAATAATCTTCTCCCTAAATTTGACCAAAAAATTAGAAATAGGTATATTTTTTGTAACAAGCTAACACCTTTTAGATTCTTTGCCATATTTTACTTGATAAGTCACTAATTTATATTTGCTAAAACCAACTAATTCCTATCCAATTGAACTTATAATATCTTCATGGATACTTTTTTTAATTTTGGAAATCCACCACAAATGCTATAATTTCCATTTAAACATGATTTATTGTAAAATAATTATCCATCCAATCTTTTTCAAAATATAGTTAGAATAAATCCCCTAGAAAATTTTGGTCATAATTTAATGCCACACTCTTACAAAATGTTGTTAGTATGCAAAGTACAATGAATATGGTGAAAAACATCATAGTGCATTGAAAATTCAACATGTTGTGTACAACAACAAGTGGTGTGTGTGTGTGTGATTTATTTTAACATAAAAAGGTTTTGCCATCTCAAAATATCTTTGACAAATATAAATTTGTGGTTGTTTTTGTAAAAAAAACATATTACAATTATGTTTGAGTCATATCCAATAATTTTTTTGGATGAGGTTCATGGTTATGATAACCAAATCTTATTTTCATAACATCTCTTACATTGGGCAAAACTCTTGTATTGTCTTTTCTAAAATTAAGCAAGTAACTCTTTAAGAGTATCAGCTATAGCCTTGTCATTTTGTGAAAGTCTACCAAAGAATGCTTACAACTCATTAATATTAGGTTCATTAAGTCTTTCATGTCTTTTAATTGCTTTCATTATTGTTTTATATTTATATTAAGTGTTCGGCTTCTTTTTAAAACCATTTATTTTTTCTCTATTTTTTCACTTACAACATAAGTTGTAAGTATACACCAAGCATCATTATAATATTTGGTGCATGATTTTGGGCCTATAGTATGATATGCATTGTGTCGATTTTCAATAATTTCATTGTTTTCATCATTCATGTTATATGTTCTTAGTCCTAATGTGTACATTATAGGTCTCATCTTAATCAAATTTATCAAAGAAAAAAATAATTGACATCTTTGACTATCATACTCCAAACTATGAAAGAAGGTATCTCAAATTTGTTGAGCCAGTATTCTTGAATGGTGATCAAGCATTTTGTTATGCATTAGTTTTAAAATATTTTTATTGACTTCAATTAAGTACTTGTCTTTTATACGCACAATTCTTGGAGGTGTTTGTAATGGTGAAATTTGTTGAGAGGGTGTTTCAAAATCATTATTACTTTTTTTGTTTATAGGTGGGATGAAATTTTATTCATTATTAATTTCTCTAATATATGTTTCCATGAAATTTTATTGATGGTTAATTTCATAATTATTTTTTTCCATTAAATTTTCTTCATTCATGGGGGGTGAAGCATCATACATAGACTCATCATCAACAAAATCAAAAACTTGGAACTTTGAATGTGAACTTCAAACATTAACCAATTCATTATTTTCAATTTCATTATTATTCATTTCATTATGGTTATTTTCATCATTATTTAATTCATTATTGTCAATTGCATCATTATTTATGGCATTTGGTTCATCAAGCTTAAGGTTTATACCTTGTTTACCATGAAGTTTTTGCATTTATATCTTGTGTTTGGCTCTCAAATCTTCTAATTCCTATAGTGTTTTGTTCTTAAAAATCCTCCTCTTCATCTTCTAACATGATCTGTAACCCATTAGAAATAATAATTAACAACTTTTCAAAGGTGGGGTTAAGTACACAAGTACCACAGATCTCATAGAAGTATGTAGAGAATGTTTGTAGGGACAAAATTCTCAATTTGGGTTAAAAATAGTCATTGAGAAGCGATCTTAGTCTAAAATAATCATAATGAGATAACATTATGTGTTTTATAAGGTTTTACTCCATCCAAAACATTGAGAAGCTTATATTAACAATAAAGTGATCATGGTATGTAATAGCACGATCATATTATTGTTAATATAAGCTTTGGGGTTCGTAATTGGCAATGAGAATTGAGTATTGCCTATATTAAGAATAACAAAATAACATTATTAAATAATGTGATCATGTTATGGATTATGGATTAGGGATTAAGGAATTAATTCATCAGCTTTATGCATTCGGGATTAGGGATTAGGGATTACAATTTATGTTTTAGGTATTAGGGATTATAATTTATGTTTTAGGGTTTAGGGATTAAGGGTGTATATAAGTTATAATCACTTTATGGCATGTTTGAACCTAATTATTAATACAAAGGATGTTAATTAAGATTAAATTGATTGGAAAATAAGGAAAGTTTTTGGTTTACAATTTAGGGTATAATGTTTAGGGATTAAGTTTAGGGTACACAAGGTCAATTGTAAAGATAATTCTTAGTCTAAATGATATTAATTTGGGCTTAAATGATTGGTTCAAAGTTTAAGGATTTTATTTTTAATGTTTAGAGTTTAGGGATTAGGAAATTTAAGCATTAGGTATTAGGGTATAGGTTTTAAGGTATATAAAGTAAAATCATGATAACGATTAGGGAAAAATAGAGCTGACCAACCCCTAAATCAAATTTTATATTCATGTAATTAGGTTGCAGGAACTCGAAATAGCCCCATTTTACTTCAGATGCATAGCTATATTGGTACTCCAAAGTCTAAATTTTGGCCATAGGTTTAAAAAATGCATTTTATGACATCTCTTGATAAAAAAATAGTTATATTGTAAAGCATGTATGTTTGAGGCATGTAGTGGGAATTAAGGCATAGGGATTACAATTTATGTTTTAGGGATTAGGGAATGGGGTTTAGGTTTAAGGACCTATATATAATTTGTCTAATATATCTATGCCATGTGAACCTAATTTTTAATAAAAAGGATGTTAATTGGGACTAAATCGATTGGTAAATAGGGAAAGCTTATGGTTTACAATTTAGGGTAGAGTGTTTAGGTTTTATGTCTTAGGGCTTAGTTTTTAATGTATATATGGTTTAGGGTACACAGGGTCAATCACAAAGATAATTTAGGATAATTTGAATCACTTGGACCTATTTGTGACTATATAATGTGTTTTTGGGTTATGATTATACCGTAGATGTCATCATGTATATTGAGTGAATTAGTCAAATGGGGCAATCAATGATGTGATTTAAGCCAAACTAAGCCCTGTGAACTTATTTTTTAAACTAAATGATGTTAATTTGGGGTAAAATGATTGGTTTAAAGTTTAAAGAGTTTATATGTATGGTTTAGATTTTATGGATTAGGAACTTTAAGGATTAGGTCTTAGGGTATAGGTTTTAGGGTATATAAAGTACAATTATGAAGGTAATTGGGGTAAATTTGAGCTGCTTATATATATATATATATATATATATATATATATATATATATATATATATATATATATATATATATATATATATATATATATATATATATATATATATATATATGAGTAAATAATGTGATTTTGAGCTCAATTAACCCCCAAATCATCATAAAGTAAGCCAATTAAGTTAATTATGATTCAATGAGTGATTTAATTTTAACCAAGTTCATCCCTGTTAACCTAATTCTTACCATATATATAAAAGATGCTAATTGGGGATAAATTTATTGGTTTATGGTCTATAATTTAAAGGGTTTTGGGTTTAGGGATTATGGCTTAGGGTTTAATGGAAATGGTATAAGGTTTATGGTTAAATTTAAATGGTACATGGTTTAAGGTTTAAGATATCAGATATAGGGTACAATCACTAAGGTAATTGAAGAACATTTGCACTAATTATTCACCTATTTATTACTTGATTACCTTCATGTTTGAGTTTATGATAAATTTAGGGTCAATTGTTCCATGTACTTGTTGTTTTAGACATGTTATACAATTGATTGATCCATAAATTTGGTTTATGGGCTTAACTTTACCCAGATCACATAGGTTATTGCATAAATTGACTAATTAAATCAATTCATGATATAAGATCAATATTTTGATTTTGCCCCAAATCATATCTTGCTATTTAAGGGGTTTAAATTAGCCTCAAATGCATCCTTGATTAAAATTGTCAAATATTTCCTCTTCTTTGGTTAATTAGGTTGAAGGGGCTTGAAATAGCCCCAATATACTTTAGGTGCATAGCTAGATTGATACTTCAAAGGCTAAGTTTTGGCCATAGGTTTAAAAAGTGAATTTTATGACATATCATGATAAAATCAATTATATAATAAGGAATGTATGTTTGTGGCATGTAGTGGCAATTAGGGCATAGGGCTTACAATTTATGTTTTAGGGATTATGGATTAGGGCATATGGTTTAGGTTTAACGACATGTATTTAATATCTAATCACTCTATACCATGTTCAAACCTAATTATTTATACAAAGAATGTTAATTGGGACTAAATTGAAATTGGTAAATATGGAAAGTTTATGGTTTACAATGTAAGGTATAGTGTTAAGGGTTTATGGTTTAGGTTACACAGGGTTAATCAAAAAGATAATTGAGGATAATTTGAATCACTTGGACCCATTTGTGACTATATAATGTGTTTTTTGGTGGTCATTATATCATGGATGTCATCAAGTAGATTGAGTGAATTATTCAAATGGAGAAATCAATCATGTGATTTAGGCTAAATTGATTCTTGTGAATTTAATTCTTAGTCTAAATGATGTTAATTTGGGCTAAAATGATTGGTTCAAGGAGTAAAGAGTTTATATTTATTGTTTAGAGTTTATGGATAGGTCTTAGGGTATAGGTTTTAGTGTATATAAGGTACAATCATGATGGTGATTGGAGAAAATTTGAGCTCCTTAAACCTAGATTTGTGAATAAAAATTGTGAATTTGGGATCAATTATCCCCCACATCATCATAGATTGAGCCTATGAAGTCAATTATGGTAATGAGTGATGTAATTTTAACCAAGTTCATCCCTATAAACCTAATTCTTACTATATATAAAGGATGTTAATTAGGGATAAATTTATCCTTGGGGCCTATTGAGCCTTAATGTAAGGAATTTCATCCACATGATATCAATTAGGGATCCAAGTGCTCACCATATTAAAATAATAATTATTCTTTCAATTTGATATGTAATTCAGTCCAAAGGAGACATGAAAGAAATTACATTCATATATAATGTAAATTGGGGCTTACTTGGCCCTGATTGCATACCATATTGAACCAATCAAGTATTTGGCTCCAGATGACACATATTTAGGGCCAATTGAGGCTTACCCAAGGAATTATGTCAATATAATTTTAATTAGGGAGATAATTGCACACTTTATTGAAATAATTGAGTGTTTTATTAAATTTAATATGAAATTAGGACCAATTGAACCCTCTGTAAGGAATTACATCCATCTAATAAAAATTAGGAATCTAATTTTGCACCAAATTTAACTAAAAGAATATTTGGTTCAATATGATATGAAATTTAGTCCAAACAAGCCTTGTGTAATAAATTTCATCCTTCTACTATCAATATGGGGCTTTGTTGATTCCAAATACATAACATATTGAATCAACCAAATATTTAGTTTAGTTGAATATGCAATTATGGCCAACCAAGGCTCATGCAAGTAACTGAATACATCTAATATAAATTATGACTTTTTTGGCCCCAATTGTAAACTATATTTAGATAATCATGTATTTGGTTTTATCTTATACATAAATATGGCCAACTGAGCCCCAAGAAAGTAATTTTGTCAATATAATGTTAGTTGGGTTCCATTAACCCCGATTACACACCATATTAAACCAATTGAATATTTACATTTAATATGGTATGCACTTATGTAAACTCAATCCCCAAGCAAGTAATGACATCCATCTAATGTCATTTGGGGCTCTAATTATACCATGTTAAATCAATTGATATTTTTTTCAATACTATACACAATTGGGGATAACCAAGTCTTATGTAATTAACTAATTCCACATAATATCAATCAAGGAATTTTTCACCCCATGCAAGGAGTTATGTCCATCTAATGTCCATTATGAATATTTTTCCTTGATTGCACATCATATTTAACTAATCAAATATTTTCTTCAATATAATCTATAATTAAAATTAATTGATCCCCGTGCAATGAATTCCTTCAATATAATGTCAATTAGGGATTTAATAGCACACCATATTAAACTATTTGAATATTTAATTCAATCTAATACATAATTGGGGTTAAATTAGTCTTGAGAAAGGAATTATGTAAATATAATGTCAATTGAGTCCCTAATTGCACACCATATTATAAAAAAACAAGTATTTAATTTATTTTGATATGTAATTGGGGCCAACAAAGCTCCATCCAAGGAAATATGTCCATCTAATGTCAATTTGGGATCTATTATCCCAATTGCACACCATTTTGGGATAAAAAGAATAATAAATTGATTCATAGGTTAATACATCTCCAATTATCATTCAATGCTATCAATTATTGACAATAACATTGGTCCCAAACAATAATATTAATCAGCCAATATTTGATCTTAAGACTACTAAGCCTAATGGATCATATTTGGGCTTTAGGGTGTTGAAAATAAATAATGCGATCAAGTTATTAAATAACGTGATCGAATTACTAACATAGTTAATAATGTGATCATGGTATTTGAATTTGAATTCAATTCCCATGCCTTTTACCTTGGGAATGTCTTGGATTCTTGAGCCAAAGGCTTGGACTATCAATATACAACTGAGTTTTCAAAGGTATGATAAAAAAACAATAAATTCCAACTTTGATTGCCAAATACACTAAGAATTTCAATGTTAAAATTCAAAAACTTATTACTATCATGACAAGCATGTTCTCCTCTTTCCAAAAATATGATTTTTATAATTTTTGGACAAATTTAAGGTTTCAAGTTATGTTGATTTCTAACCATGCTTTTGTTAGGCCACTACATGCTACAAACATACATGCCTATACATGTTCATGTAATTTTTATTTCATTGATCCAAGTGAAAAACAAGTTATATGGAAACAAACTAGGCCTAATTATACACACATTAAAAAAATGATTTTTATTTTTTTAAGGTAGTTAGGCATACTGTGTGGATGACTATCCATTTTTTTGTCAACTTTTAGGATCAATTTACATGCACAATTCATAAAAAAAGTATTGATTGAAAAAATATAAAAAAATATAGTTGACAAACTAGAAGATATTATTTAAATTTTCCCCAAAGGGTTTCAAATAATATTAAACATTGCTCAAAAAAGGGTGCATAGCATGGTCATCTATTTTGTTTTCTAAAAAAAAAAAAAAGGATTTCTTATTTAAATTTTATATGTTTTACCTAGCTATACTTAACCATTTTTTTAAAAAAATAGTGTTATGGAAAATAGTCTTGAAATGATACATTTCATGTTCTTACACCATCTTTAAGTTTGGAGTTTAGATATCTCAAATTATCTATAGAAGTTCAGATTTCTAAAATTTTAGGAAAATTGTGTCCATGGGTAGGCCACTTTTTGTCCCCCAACTTTGTGCACTCACCCAAATAGCTAAATTTAGAAACTTTCTATTTCTAAAAAAATTAAAATAATGATGTACATAGATTTTTTTAGGTTTATGTAGGCTTGTGGAGGAATATATTAATTTGAAATGCACTAGAATGGTCTTATGAACACTTAGATCTAGAAATGTATTATGTGTACAAATACATGAGCCCATCTTATTAAACACCTGCATAATTGAGACACTTTTTAATTTTGTATATAACTTTCATGTGTAAATTTTTTCTATCTATTAAATTATTCTCTTTATACCTATGTTTCATGAGGATTCATGTATATTTATATTTCTTCAAATCCACATAAATTTCTTTATTTTCTTTCCCTTTGTTTAAGACCCTAGATGTGAAATGTAATACAATTTTAAATTGGGATAAAGGTTGAAAAGGAAGGGTTGATATAACTTGAGACACACATATATGATAAAGTGTTTCCTACATATACAATATTGTGAGTAAGGTGTCAATATTCATGTAGTTATCCCAACTAGTTAAGTGTGTAATATTATGTAATACTAGGTATAATGTGCAATATTGAGTATAGATTTTAACACTTGAAAACATGGGACTCGACCTTAAGACTGGTATCTAAAATTATCTTTTTTATTTATCCTTTGATGGGTTTCATAGTTTGGAGATTTTGGGTATTTCCTCTCATTTTGAAAAGTTATTTCAAGATACATTCCATATAATAACTAGATTGATATGTTCTTAGGATTGAATTGGTAATATAATTGACTCTTTGGGTTATTTCCTCCAAAGGTAATAAAAATCACATGGGATAACCTATACAAAAATTTAAAACTTTGGAAACAAACTATTAAATGACATGTAGATAATTACACCTTGAGTGGATAAGTCTATGACAACAAATATATCTCAAAGGTGTAGACCTATCAAAAATAGGAAAAATGACATGAGGATAGGAGGTAGTCTTAGAATGATATTAATATGATTAGGTAGAGACTAGTAATATCATGTGTAATATTAATAATAATTTTGGTTGGTTAGTCTTGTATATGAGATAATGGTTATGAATAATAGTGAATAAGAATCCTATGAGAGCATAAATCAAGAAAGTTAAGGTTTGGTAAAATTACAAATGTTCAAGTGTCTAAAACCAAATATGAGTATCTACATTTTCCCATATTTTATTCTATTAAAGTAATTTATAGATTAAAAGGATAGAAGGTGATACCTAAATATAAATACGATGGGTATTACCCAAGTATGTAATATGGGTTGCACCTTACTCCATGAAAAATATAATGAAACATGTTAAAAGAATTTTTTTATCATGTAAAATTTGAAAGTAATAAAAGTGAACAAACATGAATTGAAATAATAACACTTGTGTATATATGCAAAGCAAGATTGTCTTATTTAAAATTGTCTTCTAGAGATAATGGGGAATTGAATGATCATGCCCACTAGATATACCTAATTAATAACAAAGGTTGAGGTGATTATGCCCCAACCCTCATTTTAAATGGATAAGTTCTTAGAAGTTATGTTATGCATAAATTTTTCCAAATACAATTTAATATCACTACATAAAATTAGAATCCATCATGGGTTTATAAAATTTGTAAAGTCCCTATAAATCAATATATGCCTAAATTCATATCCAAAAAACTTAATATCATTGGGTAAAATTGGAATCCATTATGGATTCCTAAATTTTTTGAATCATCCATAATATATAGATTATATAATTCAATTTGAGTAATGTATGGGTATAATTTGTTTCCAAAATAAGCCTAATTAATACTGAATAGAGAATTATATGATTTTCCATTCCATATGGTAATATGAGTAACTTAAATCATATAATCTATGCTATTATATCATGATATCTATGAAAATTTAAACATATGCTGTGTAATTTGAGTCTTGTAAATATATGTAATAATTTGATAAAATATGTAATATGTATCATAATCCTATGAAATATATTACACATATTCCCCTAATTTACATCAAATCTATAATAATCTGAGTAAACCTATACCATTTTGAAATAATCTTGTCCTAAAAATCTGTTTTTTATGTATTTGTGAAGGCTTAATATCTAAGATAAGACATTGTGAATGCCCCCCTTTTAATGGCTGGAATGAATCTTCTTAATTAATTATCTCAAAATATAGTATTTAAATTCATCATGTTATATATAAAATATGTAAGTAGTGTAAATCATATAATATGTGTAGAATATTTAATCATAAGTATAGTAAAGCATTTAAGTATATATGGTACATGTATCCAAAGCATACAAGTTTCATGTGAAGATAGATATATCAAAGTAAAAAAAAGTGAATAATCAACATAGAAAAGAGTATCCATAAGTTGAGTACTAAAAATATGTAAAAATTTCATGATATTTATCATGGCACTGCAAACAAGAAGATGACTATGTGATATATAACATGGAACTAATAAGATCAACAATATAAACAAGATTAGTACACAACCTTAGATTTATCCATACATAGACAACAAATTCATAAAATATTTCATGGCCATGATTCACATAAAAAAATACATGTAATAACACTCAAATTCACACAAACCTCAAGGCCACACATAATGGCCAATTTAATGCTACATAAACATAATGTACAATATAATGTCACACACCTAATTGACAATATAATGGCATAGACATAATGTAAAATATAATGTCACATACATAATGGAAAATATAATGTCACATACATAATAGATAGTTAAATGTCAAAAAAATAGAGTTAAACATAATGCACAATCAAATGTCACACACCAAACAAATTCAATAAAGAACAATAAACAACTTCAAGCATGCATAGAACAAGTAAGGCTAATATACACAATCAAATTATGTCTTCATTACATATATTAAAGTATAATATTAAATTTAATTTAATTTTATATAGTATGATTTAGATCAATTTATGTATTCAACACTAAAAATTCTAATGGATTCGTCTAACAAAAAGGAAGTATCTCAAAGGTTGTCCTCAAACCTCTTGGGTGTTGAGGATATGGAACCTTTTTCAAGACAAAAAAGTACCAAATAGTAAGAGCTAATTCACAATGGAGGCTTTACCAAAAATAAATCCCTAACTTACAACAATGTATCCATGGATAATAATGAGAAAGGATAATTCTTCACTCCAATAAAAGAGGAGGAAGTAAACTAGACACAGACTAAGATAAAAAGAAGCTGAAAGAGATTAGATACTAGATAAGGATAAAAACAACCTATAATAACCCCAAATAATATCATCCAAAATAAGGATACTACCAATGAAATATCCAAGGGTTGTCAAAAAACCCTTAAAACCACTTCACCAGACAAAAGTTATGAAGTTCATTTCTTGGAACATAAGGGAAATGAATAACCCTAGGAAATAAAAATTGGTTGGTAATTAATTAAATAGAAACAACCTAATGGTTTTTATTTTATAGGATATCAAAATGTTAGAAGAATTGTTCTATAAATGTAGTAACATAATATGTAAATCATCAAATTCATTATGTATGAGCTCGAATGGTGCCTCCAAAGGAATTGCCACCCTATGCAACCATAACTAAATAGAAGGGGAAATCCTCATCAAGAGACATTATCATATGGCTATGTTCTTTAAAAGCAAAATATTTGAGGATGAATGGATCATATCTAACCTTTATTCTCCCAATTCCAAGCTAGCTAGGTAAAATATTTGGGAGGACTTGATAGCTTTTAGGAAAATCAATAACAATTAAAAATGGCTATTGGTAGGGGATTTCAATTCCCCTCTATTACCAATAGAAAATAAAGGTGGCCTTAATGATTTATCAAATAGTATGGTGGACCTCAATGATTTCATAGTGGAATATAGACTTGTGGATGTCAATCTAAAAATAAATCCTTTTACCTGGACAAACCAAAGGATAGGTGAGGATCTAATATAGGTTAAACTAGATAGGTATCTATTATCCTTATGTTGGGATCTTCACCATAACATCTCTTTATCTTCCCTCCCTAGAATTGACTCAGATCATAATCTTATCATATTTGAAGAAAATATTATCCCTTCAATTAAAAATATCCCATTTAGATTTGAAGTTATGTCACTACACCACCCAAATCTACATGAAGCAATAAAGGCTTAGTGGCAAGAGCCCTTCTCAGGATCTAACATGTTCATCCTAGTTAAGAAACTCCATCACATAAAATCAAAAGTGTAAATTTGGAATAGGGAGGTTTTTGGTAATACCTTTAATCAAAATAAACACATTGAAGAACTTAGAAAACTTGAATTCTTCTCCTCTCTTCATTGTACTAACGAACAAACCTATGCTCTTGAGAAAGATTTTCTCAGTGCCTATCATAACCTTGAAGCTAAAGAAGAAGATTTTTGGAAACAAAAGTATAGATTCCTTTGGATAAAGGAAGGGGATAGGAACATAAATATTTTCCATTAGAAATCAACTATAAATAGGAATAAAAAACTTTTTTTAGAACTCATACAAGATGATAAAAGGAAATGCATGAAACCGTAGGATATTAATGACCAGATTATTCAATACTTTTGGGACTTGATCAAAGAAAGTGGTTCCCTAGAGCACTATCTAGAGGAAACAATGTTTCACAACATCTTGAGCCTTATTTATTAATTTGACAATACTACACTTCTGAAACCCCCTCAATAGAAGATATTAAGGTTGCAGTGTTCTCTATGGAGGGAGGTAAAGCCCCAAAAGCCTGGATACATTCCCTCCCATTTTTTTGGAATTATAAGATATCATTTACATAGAGGTGGAAGATGCTATCTTGGAATTTTTTATAAGAGGGATGATTCTAAAATACTTGAATTATACCTTTCTTATTCTTATTCATAAAAATCTTGGAGTAAATCAACTCAAAGGCTTTAGACTGATAATTTTATGTTTTATGGCTTACAATTTTTTTTCAATAACTCCAATCAGAAGAATCCAAACCATTATAGAGAGAATCATATAAGAACATTAAGGAGCCTTTGTCTTGGGAAATTAAATTATGGATGGGTTAATCACCATACATAAGACAATCTATTCCACACATTTAAACAATAATCATGAAATGATCATCAAACTTGATATGAAAAAATCATACGATAGAGTCTCTTGGACATTCTTGGATAAAATCTTAGAGAAATTTAGATTCAATTTATTCTTTAGAACGATCATTTAGAGTTGTATCTCCACTCCCAATTTCTTGGCCATAGTCAATGGGATCCCAAAAGGCTTATTCTTGGCTATCTTAGGTCTAAAACAAGATCTATTGTCCACTTATCTTTTTATCATTCTTACCAAATATCTAGGAAGAGTGGTAACTGAAGCTATAAATGTAGGTATCATTAAAATAATCAGAGTAGTTCAAGGCACCAAATAGATCTCCCATGAGAAGTTTACTAATGACAGCTTTTTCATTAGAGAAGCCACAATAGAATAAGCTAATAATTTTAAAAGGATCCTTTTCGATTATGATAAAGTTTCCAATGAGAACATCAATTTCAAAAAGTTCTACTTTCTTCATTAACACCCAAGAAGGAATTTAAAATAAATTGGGTAACATCCTCAGTTGTCAGATAGAGAGTTCCCTTCCATCCACCTTGGACTTCCTCTTTTTATAGGTAAACTAAAAGATGAATACCGAAACCCACTGGTGGATAAAATTCAAAATAAACTCATGGGATAGAAAGGTCACCTCCTTAAGATCACCATTCAAAGTATCCCAATATACTCCATGTCTCTTTTCAAAATTTAAAAAAAAAATTATAGATAAAATAGAATAGATCTAGTGTAATTTCCTATGGAAAGGGATGGAAGAAAGGTTAAAATTTCCCTTGGTTCACTAGGATAAGGCTTGTCTACCTAAATCAAATGGTAGAATTGGGCTTCAAAAAATAAGAGACATGAACAAAGATCTTTTTGCCAAAATGGGATGGAAAATCCTTAAAGAGGATAAACAATGGACACAAATCATTATTGCCAAATACAAAGAGGGTAATAAGAAAGATAGATTCCTATGGGAGGAAGGTATGATGGATGGTTTGACCTTATGTAAAATTATCTCTTATGGAAAGAAGATAGTAAGAAAAGGATATATGTGGAAAATAGCAATGGGGAGTTGGTGAATTTTTGGGATGATCCTTGGTTATCTCAAATGCCCCTCAGCTTTTAACAACCATGGACCAACCTTTATATCATATTTAGAGCTGAATGGGGAACTAAAGTAAAATAATATTGGGACTACTCTAAAATCTCCTCATACTATAAATTCCTTAATCTAGATAACATCACTTGCAAGGAATCCCAAGCTCTTTTTGAGCTTAATTCCAAAATCCATCAAATTCACATAACTCACTTTCCAAAGAAGTATTTGTTAGGAACCCATGCTACCCCTTATATTTACTTTATTATTATAATAGTTCTTACATATGCATATATGTTGTAAGTCATCCTGTGAACATTTTTTTTTATCGTACATTCATGGGAAGTAGTAGTTTCTTAGATTAGACTTAGTATATAAGTAAATGTTAATGTTAATGAAGGAATCCATGAGTTTATTATATTAAGCTTGCTCAAAGGAGGTTGCTACCTTGAAGAGGCCACTGATTCTACAATTTAATCATTTTAATTCAATTCTGCTTATTTGAGTTAATATATTACTAATTTTCATATTTTAATTCATGTATTTAAAATTATCTGCTAACTTGTTCAAAAAGGATCCTCTCATCTAGTATCAGAATGTTTTCTAGGGCCAATTTTTTTCATATGTTTTTATATTCTATTACATAATTAATTTAAATATTTTTTATATCATAATAGTCTATTTTAAATTAGGGTAAAAACATGTCTGCATAACTATGGGAAGTGGTTGGGTGAAATCCCTAAAACTCATTTTGAGGATTACCATAGAAACCCAAAAGTAGTTGGCCCATTGAGAGGACTTGCCAATGAAATGGATAATGGCCCCATTCTGATTGACTAGTTTCATCCATGAGGAAAACCAAAAGCTATAATTTAGATCTAGAGGAAGCTTAGTTTGATTATGGAACCTGCTTTTCTAAGAAGACCAACTAGATATCTCTCTCCATGCCTTAGTAGAATTCACCACCTCAAAAACCATGAAGGATTTAGGGGTTACTTCAAGAACATCTTACCTCTCACAATACTCATTGATTCTAGTAGCACTCATAACTTCATTAACCCTTTAATGGTATCAGATCACCAAAGCCAAGATAGGTTGATTATTTTGTATATCCTTGCTCCAAAATTTTAAAAACTTTACACAGAAGTCATGATTTCCAATGGGGGTATATGACCTTGAAAAGGTAAGTGTCACAATTAATTTAAATGAAATTTTTCTATATATATCTATTAGAGATTATAACTTGTACTCCAACATATTTTCCTTTCCTCAAAACTTAGGTGGATGTGATGTTAGTTTTATGAGCCCAATGGTTATGCACACTTTGACCCATCTTATGAGATTTTTTGTATAAACTTGGAAGTCATGGATGCAAAAGGTAAGTTTTTAGATAATGGGAAAAAATGGTTATGCACACATTTATGAAAAGATTAAAACTAGGGTTTCTCAACATCATAAATTCACATCACATGGAAAATATTCTTAAGAATAATTCACATGATGCCATTGCCTATCTCCATTCCATTTAAATGTAATCATCAATGGTGTCCACTCCTTCTGATCTACAAATTGTTCTACATAGGTATGCATGTGTCTTTACCAAACAAGTGGGATTTACACCTTCATGACTATAGGACCATCATATTCATCTCCTTCCTAAAATCACTCCTCCCAACATTAGGCTTTACCACTACCCATTTCAACAAAATAATGAGATTGAGATGCTAATTTGAGACTTACTAAAGCAAGGCATTATTCACCCTAGTACTAGCCCATATTATTTCTTAGTTCTCCTTATTTAGAAAAAATATGGGTCATGGAACCTCTACATTAAATTCCATACTCTTAGTCACATCACAATCAAGGATAAGTTCTCAGTCCCTATTATTGATGAGCTTCATAGCACTCATTTTTTTTCCAAGTTAGATTTCCACTTTGGATATCACCAGATTTGACTTCATGAGGATGATATCCCTAAAATAGATTTTCACATGCATGATGGCCACTATGAGTTATTGGTCATGCCATTTAGCCTCACTAATGTTCCTTCAGTATTCTAGGTATTGATGAATAAAATATTTTGGCCCTACCTATATAAATTCATTCTAGTCTTCTTTGATGACATTTTAAACTATAGTAAAACATGGTCTGAGCATCTCCAACATCTAGAGCTCATACTAAAACTTCTCTTTGACCATCATATTTGTGAAAATTAGTCCAAATGTGATTCTATACAAGATTAAGTGGAGTATCTTGGGCATATTTTTTTAGCCTAAGGGGTTTAGGTAGATCCTAGAAAAATAGCTTCCATGATAAATTGGCCTCATATTTAGACACTTAAGAGCCTTTATGGTTTTTTGGGGATGACTCAATACTATCATAAGTATATTAAATATTATGGGAGGATTACTAATTTTTTGATACCTATGTTTAAAAAGGATGATTTTACATGGACACAAACTTTTGAGTGTGCATTTGAAGCATTAAAACAAACTATGTGTACTACACTTGTTTTAACTATGCCAAATTTTGCCAAGACCTTCACTATCAAGAGTGATGCTTGTGGTAATGGACTTGGTGATGTTCTCCTCCAATAAGGACTCCCCATTGTATTCACTAGTAAATCTCTTTTTGTAAATATTTTATTACTTTCTATTTATGAGAAGGAAATGATGGTCATTTTTCATGTAGTACCAAAGTGGCATCCATACCTATGGGGGAATCATTTTTAGATCAAAACTAATCACCAGAGTCTGAAAAATTATTGGCACAATAGGTATCTACACCATCACAATATAAATGGGTTATCAAACTCATGGGTTATTAATATGAGATCACTTACAAGAAGGGTAAGGATAACATTTTTGGTTGATTCCATGTCTCACACATTTGTGTACCAAGCTTCCCTTTTAGCTATTTCCATGTATATTCCAAATTTGTTGGATGTTGTAAAATAGGGGTATTTTAATGACTCCTCATTATCTCAAATCATTCAATATTTGGCCACTAACCCCTCTGCTATATCATACCACACTATTCTTGGGATGGTGCTTCTTTGTGATACAAAGGTAATCTAGTGCTTCCCCAAAGCATAGATCTTTAAAAAACTATATTCTATGAACTCCATGCTTCTCCATTCATAGGGAACTTAGGGTTTCTCAAAAATTATGAGTGGGAATGATATAACTTCTTTTGGAAGGGAATGGAAAACTCAATTCAATAGATGGTGGCTAAATGTGATACATACCAATGCAACAAGGGTGAAACCACACTCATCCCTAGGTTACTCAACCCTTGCCCATACCTACCAAGATTTAGATAGATATTCCTATGGATTTAATTTAGGGGATCCCTAAATCTATAAGGAAAATAGTGATCTTTGTTGTGGTCAATCACCTTTCCAAATATAGTCATTTTTGTGCCCTCAACCATCCTTATACTACCTCCATAGTCACACAAATTTTATTGGACCAGATTTCCATCTTCATGGAATTCCTTCATCCATTATCTTATATCATGATGCAGTCTTCACTATCCATTTTTGGATAGAACTATTTTGATACATAGACACCCAACTGAAGATGAGTTCTAGGTATCATCCATAAATGGATGGCTAGACTAAAATTATCAACAAATGCTTGAAAACTTTATTTCATTGCTTTACCTTAGAACAAAAACATTAGTGGGAAAAGTGGCTGCCCTTGTTGAATGGTGGTAAATACATGCTACCAAACTTCAATTAAAATGAATCCATATGAGATAGTCTATGGTCAAACACCACTAGTTCTCCTTCCATACATCCCCATTACTTAATCATTTCAAGAGGTCAACATGATTCTATGACACCAAGATCAAATCATAAGTACCCTTTAGGATAATCATCATATGGCACAAAATTGAATGAAACAACATGTTGACAGACACCATTCTAATCTCACTTTTCAAGTAGGTGATATGGTTTTTCTTCACCTGCATCCATATAAGCAATCTTCCATAAAATTCAAGGGGAATCATAAGTTAGCTCCTAATTTATATGGGACCTATAAGGTAATCCATAATATTGGCTTGATTAATTATAAATTGGGAACCACTATTTTAGATTTAGCATCAATTCCCACATTTCACTCCCACTCCATCATAGAGATTGTAATTTAGTGGCATGAAATGAACCAAAGGATGCCACATGGAAACCACTATTTTAGATTTAGCATCAATTCCCACATCTAAAGCTTTGAGCACAAATATTTTTCTAAGAGGGAGGGGATGTTAGGAACCCATACTACCCTTTTTCTTTAATTTCTTATTATAATAGTTTATATAGATTCATATGCTTTGTAAGTCATCTTGTGAGCATTTTGTTTTATCCCACATTCATGGGAAGTAGTAGTTGCTTAGATTAGACTTAGTATATAAGTACGTGTTGAGGCCAATGAAGGAATCCACATATTTATTGTATTGATCTTACTCAAATGAGGTTTTCCCCTTAAAGAGGCCATTGATTCTAAAATTCAACCAGTGTAATTCAATTCTTCTTATTTGAGTTAATATATTGTTATTTTTCATAGTTTAATTCATGTATTTGCAATTATCTACTAACTTATTCAGGAAAGATCCTCTTATGATTCTATTCTTGGGTTCACTGGAGATAGTGGGACTTACTTGATGAAGTTAGGATATTTAGTGGAGTTAGAACTAGAAGATCAATGGAATCTTAGGAAATCTCTCTAGATCAAACATCTTACATAAAAAATCAACATTTTTTTATGGTTGGTTGCTTAGAACCAAATTCTCACCATAGATAATCATATCAAATGGGGAATAAAAATTCATAATCACTACTTGATTTTATCCACCTATGTAGAGTTAATTCATCATCTATTTCTAGATTAACCCCTCAATATCTTGGTGTTATATAGGTTGCTTGATCATTTTTTGGTCTCCTAGGTCTACCTAGGCTCCATTCAAGATCTTATTCAACAATGAAAACCCCTGTGGTCAGTACTGTCTCTTTCTTTCCTATTGACCCTTTCCCTCCCTCATTTATTATAGGCCATATGAAAGGCTATGAATGATTATATTTTTGAGAATAAGATTTATCCACCTAGGTTGATCTTTAAAAATTTATGTTCTTCTATAGTGGAGAATTGGAAAACTTTTATCCTTAAAGACAAGGTCAGGTGTTACTCATCTGAATATTTTATTTTTTGTGTATGGAATTTACTTCAAATTATGGAAATGTCACCATCAGTGGTAGTTCATCATGACACCAAATGGTCAAGTCCCCATATGGGTGGTTAAATCTTAACTTTGATGGTGCATCAAAAGGTAACGTAGTATCTACTAGGGGGAGGGGTAATTCATGATCACATTGGTATGGTAGTTTTTATTTGTGTAGGTCCCTTGGGTCATCAAACCAAGCACATTGTTGAGGCCATGACTACCTTTTGGAGAATTCAAATTGCTTATCATCTTTTCATCCCCAGCCTTATCATTGAAGGTGACTCCCTCAATATTATTCATGCCCTTGATGATAAATTCACTCTATCTTATACCATTAAATCTATAATAGATGATGCTCATAAACTTTTAATCTATTTCAACCATTTTTCCATAGTCCATGTGTATACAGAGGGAAATTTTATGGTAGATTATCTTGCCAATTTTGAATTGTGTGATAATAATTTGGTCACGTGGGATAGTCCCTATAATATCCTATAGTAAATCCTTATCACCCTCAATCATGATTACATATAGTCATCACCTTGAGTTGCACAAGTTTGTCTTGAATGAAACATTCATGAATAATGTGCAACTTGGGATAGTTAATGATTTCCACCCTAATTTTTCATTTAATGCCATTGGGAATATCATTTTATTAAAATTATCTAGAAGTTTAAACATAAAAGCTAAGTTTAAAGGCATTATTCATTATAACCATATGATAATGGGGGGGGGGGTGAAAGAGACTAAATAGAACCATTTTTGTGTTTGAATGTTTAGAACAATAGGAAATTTTGGAAAAAACTCTACAAAGGGGGTCTGACTACATTTATGTAATGTATTACCAACCATGATGACAACATATCAAAGGATTTTGTTCTTGTATGGAATAAATGAATAATCAGAATGAGGGGTCTATGCATTGAGGTCTCAAAGGAAAATATTAGAGAGGTGATATGCATGCCATGCAATGATATAAAAGCTTTCAAAGATAATAGCCATAAGTTGGAGCTTATGTAAAAAAAATTCAAAACTCATGAGGAAATGAAGATTGACAAAAAAAGATTATGTAGACTTAACCTACCAAAGAGATGTTTGGATATCTACCTGAAAGTGATGAAATATTTAAATTTGGATGGTAAGTCCATAGTTATTTTCTTATACCACTTCTTTTTACTCAATCATTTCAAAGGTTACAAAATTAGTATTCCTTTTTACTTGTTAAAATCCTTGGAGAGTACTACCTTGGCTTACTAGGTGAGTAATAAAAAAGACATTTTACACCATGGTTTGATTTATTTTTTGGTCCAAATTGGAGAGACATTAATGATAAAACCCCTATCCCTTGCTAAAGACCTTACTATTGAAGCCTCTAAGCCTTCAAACAATGAGGAGGCTTCCACCAATCTAGGTTCCTTCACCCCCTCCACTAGCCTTTATCATTCTTCTCTTAATCACTTACTTGTCCCTTCACCACCGTTAGATAAAAAATTTAAAATCATCTCCACTCCTGCCAAGGAGGAAACCACCACTAAAGACACCCTAACCCTCTCCCTAGAAGACTCAATGGGCTAGTACAGTAGATAATTAAAGGTTTTTTTAGAAAATTTAGAATAAGTTAGGATGTCCATGTCAAAGTTGACTAGAATCAGCTAAAATCATCTATGGTGAAACTTAAAAATGACCTAGATGTGGTACTAAAAATAGAACACACTATACCATAAAATAATACAAAACTAGTGGAAATTTCTAAAGAATCCCTTGCATAGGAATACTAATTTTGTAAAAAGGAATCTAACCTTGGATGAAGTCCCCTCGAAGCATACTATTATAAAAATTAAAAATGTGCAACTAATGTAATCTAGTATGATATTGAGGAAGAGAAAGAGACTAGTTAGGATAATGCAAGCTCTGAGGAACTTTCTATTTCTAGCTAATAATATGTTAGTAGTATTTCATGTTTATGGTGTAAGTCCTATTGGTCTACCTTTTTACTTCTAATATTCTAGTTATTTTATGCTCATTTGAAGGCCTTCTCTTTCAAACTACTATTGATCTTTGTATATTTTTTGTTTCATTCTACTTTGGTTTAAACTAGTGGTTGTAGGAGCCTTGTAAAACTTGTTTTATTCACCCTATCTTATAAAAAATGTATAATCAATATAAATTAGTGTACTATGATTAAAAAAATAGTCATAAAATTATTTTTAATATATTTATATCAAGATTCCCCCAATGAAACATTTCCCCCTTGTAGGAGGGTATCTCATGGTTCTAGGAATATCTATCATTTGTGCTTCTATGTCATAGATGACATGTATTTCTTGCATCTCACTCATGTATATAATAAAATGCACATGTATATAAAAATTGGACTTATAATTTACTATATATGATAAAACATAAAAAAAAACATATAAAACATGTTTATATTAAAAATACATATAGGATTTACTTTATGTGATAAATCATAAAATATCATGCAAAAAATCAACACATGTAATGCATACGTCCAAGATTTTTATTTTTTCAATATTTTTATTTTTAACATTTTTTGAGTTTTTGAATAATATGCAATTCTAAAAATTGATATCATATATGGGTTAGTGACATGTGGGTCTTGTATACCTCAACCACCATTTACATATATCCTCTATTGAGTTCTATGTTGTATCATTGTACAAAATAGAATTCTCTTGGCTTGTGAAAAAAAATATTATTTTGATTCATTATAATGAAAATTATCAATAACATCCATAAATTCAACATCCTTAGATACAAATAAATTTTTTGACTTTTATATAAATTTTACATGTCATTCCCATCATATTATATATTTGTAGTATGATATGCATAACCAGTTATTCCATATTTTGGAATTTATTTTTCTATTTTTTGTTTTTCTTCAATATGTTCCCTATTATCAAACTCTTTCACCTTATTTGTAACTATAGAATAATTTAATGCCATTAATTGAATATTAGTGGAAGATATAATTTATAATTATTTTTCTTGCTATGAAAATGTTTCTTTTCTATAAATGTTTACAATCAAACATTCATTATCAAATGTAATATAATCATGATACTTACCAAGTGTGGCACCCATTATTCTTCTCCATATATTACTAATTCAGACTAGGCCATATTATGACAAACACTAAATACAACTAGATAAATTTTTGGACCAAGTGTGATAGGAAGCTCAATGGATCTGATAAATTATCTAGATGAGGTAGTCTTACTCAAATGTTCCTTATCATATCCAATAAATTTGAATATTTTCATACTACAAACATTTGTTTCGATTGTTTTATCAATAACAACATTGGTATATTTATTGCCATCTATGATAGGATTAAGAATCAAAGGCTCAAAATATGAATAATGATTTTATTTAACCCCTTGGAAATCATGATTGTAACATTAATATTTTTGGATACATATTAAATTTGAACTTAGTTATTGGTAACTTATTTATTATTCAAATATGATTTCTTATTTTACTATTCAATAAGTAAATTATGTTTTTTATTTGTTCTTCTTTTTGAAACTTTTATTTTACTAATTTAACTTCTCGTAAATTATCTAGTTGTAAATTTTTGCAATGTAACTTTTTATAAATATAATCTTTGATTTAATAACCATTCATTTTGAAATTTTTCCTTTGCCATTTTTTCTTTTTGGAATTCTTCCTTTCTAATTTTTATTTTTGTAACTATTCTTTATGTTTTTTGGTACTTTTTGGATAGGAGATGTAACATTAACTATAGAAAGTGTGCTTGAATTTGGTGGAGGTTTGATGGATTTATCTAATGTAGGATCACTACTATCAATAATATTTTTTATTTTTTACTCAAGGCCCAATAATTTTATGTGTGACATTTGTGCATATTACTACAATAATAATAATGTTTTTTTTCCCCTTAGAGGATACATATAAATTAATTTGATCAACTTGTTTTGAATAATAACCCTTAGATGTTAACTTGGTTTATTATTGACCTTATGGTGGAGCCTTAGTTTTAGAATTATTTTATTTCAAAACCCATGCTTGAGATGAAATATTTTTAAGCACAATAATCTTGATTTGAGAGGTATAAATGCAATTGACAATATCACATTCAAAATTATGGTTATATATAATTAATCCTAAAGTGTTGTAATCCTTAAAAATATTTTATTTTGGAATGTCTCCTTGGAATTTATCATAATAATTATATAATCTATAATGGTCTCATAAGCACAAACCTTGGACACTTCTGATTGAATATACATACATAGGCCATCAAGAAGATGTGTGGGAGGTGGGTGGGGATGAGGAGGAACATTTATATAAATTTAATTTTTAATATAGGATGATCCATATTACCTATTGGGATTTGGTAGCCCAAATCTCCATAATATAGGGATTTTATCTATCATAACCTTTATAAGGGAAGGAATAAGTCACACATGAGAGTACTTGGGACTCCCCATTTATAGAAGATTTATCATAATTAATTGTAACCTTAATTTTATTATACATTAGTTTTACCAAAATCATTACATGATTATGAAATATATTTCATAATTCAGGCTAATAAAATGTAATTATGGCAATCATTGCATGAATTAGAGAAATAAACACTATGAATATCCATTATAAACATCAAACAATGTGTAAAATAAATAATTGACCAGTTGATGACAATCATGAGGTATTTACAAAAATAAAATGAGGATTTTTATTAAAAATCAATAGATGAACCCCAATAAATCATTTTAAAAATAGGTAAATCCTTCACCTATATATGAAATTTATTAAAACTAGTAAATTACAATTTCTACAAAAAAAACCATATAGAAGTGTGGCGAGAAAAAATAGGTTTTTATTTTATTAATAAAAATATAAAAATCCTCATATAGTTTTGAAAATAGATATTTATAAATTAGATATGAGCCAAAAAAGTTAAAATCCTAATAGAGGGAGCCCTAATAGGATAATAAGCATGAAAACCCTATGGAAAAAATGTAAAACATTAAATTTACATAGGATAAGGGAAAATAAAAAATAAAACCTAAAAGAAACCCAAATGAAAAAATATGAACCCTTAATAAAAATAAAAATAAGCCTTAATGAATCTAAGGTATTTTATGCTCAATACAAGGAACGAGTTAACCAATATGTTTTATTACTTTTAATATTTATGTGACCTTAATATGTATAAAACTATTGAATAAATCAAATTGCTTTAGATGTATAATTACTAAACAAATTTGATTTTAACTAGGTAAATATAGTAACTATTTATTTTTTAAAACACTATAATAATGATGTACTTATCTTGTTATGGTTCAGTGTAGGTAAGTGAAGTAATAAAATCATATGAAATGAAATGGAATAGGACTTTAAACACTTAGATTTATAAATAGAGAGTCTATGCACATCTCAATGAGTATGCACTCCCTATAAACCTACACATTTTTGGAACTCTCTAATATTATATGAAACGATCATGTGTACTTTTTACTATCTATGATAGTGTTTCCCACTATGGTTATGTCTAATGAGGGTGAATGTATATTTAAATTTTTGCAAGTCCACATGAATGTCTTTATTTTCTTTATCTTTGCTTCAAATGTTATTTTTTCACTATAATAGAATTATAAAATATAATAAATGGTGAAATGGAAGGGTTTATATAACATTATACACCCCTCGGTGACTAAGCATTGTCTAAATATACAATATCCGAAGGAGGTAATCAAAACACATGTAGTTCTCCCACCTAGTTGAGTGTGTTCAATCTCATCTAACACTAATATGTTGTGAACTACTAAGTATATATTTTATCACTTGAAAATATGTGACTTGACCTTAAAATTTTTATTTAGACTTATTTTATACCTTTCTCCTTTGAGGGGTTTTATATTTTGGAGTTTTTGAGGTTCTTCTCAATGTGCATGTAATTTTCAAATAAATTTAAGATAAGAGATAGGTTATTTGATGATTAGGATTAATTAAATTATACATATAACTATTTAGGTCATTTAATCCAAAACAACATAAGAAACGTGTAGGTTGACCCATATAATCATTATGAATATTATAAACTATTTTTTAAAGGGCATCAACATAAATTCACCATGAGTGGACAACATTGTGATGGTGAACCTATCTTAAAGGTAAAAACCTATCTATAAAATAGGAATAGTGACTTGAGGGAAGGATAAAATATTAGAATGATATTAATCTAATTTCATATAGAATAATAATATTATGTGTAATAGTAACACTAATTTGGAAGGGCCAAGCCCGTAAATGAGAGAATGGGTATGAGGATTGGTGAATAAGAGTCATGTATATGAGCATAATTCAAGTAGGTTAAGGTTTGGTAAGATTACAAATTTTCAAGTGTCTAATACCAAATATTAGTGTATACAATAATATACCCAACCATATGGGTAACTTGTGGTATTGATTATATTGGGCAATGAGTTGGCCTATATTTGGATAAGTGGTATACCCATCTACTATAAAAAAAGAGTCTATATAAGGAGGGGTGTATCATTATGTAAATAATAAAATGAGAATTATTTTAATTGGAGTGTATGCTCTAATAAGGATTTTTTTACTCAAATATCCTATGATAATGGACTGATTCATTCACCATAATACATATTTTATGGTGTTTCCCTACCTTAAGGGTATTTTTTAATATAATTCATATTAGGGTTTTGGATCACACATCTCTTGTGTTGTGAAATATATATATTTTAACATATTAATTAGTATATTAATGATATTATATGAGAATTAATTTACACATGATGTTATCCTTTCCACTTCCACCAGTTAAAAAATTATTTTTTCAATAATCCCTAATACTCTAATGGTGATTGAAAGTGACATTGTGTTTTTTGAAAGTGAAGGAATACGGTTTTTATGATAATGATAGAATAATAACATAGGAAACTATCTAACCACCTTTAAATAGGATGATGGAGTTAATTTTTTACATTGTAATTAATGTGTCCTTTTCAATCATTCCCTTATAATGATTTTTTCATCATTTTGCCTTTCTACATGCAACATCAATAAATTTATTTCCCAAACTCAATATTGAAAATAATAAAAATAAATGGAAATAAATGAATTGGATTTCCTTAGTCCCCACCCTCAACTTAAACCAAAATTTTTTCCTCAAGTTTTGTGTAGGGTTGGATTTTAGGATATGTGAAAAAATATAGGATGATAAGGAATGTAGTGGTTATGACATAGAATTTTAGTTAGATTGGATAATTTCCACAATTAGAATATAAATATTTTAAGATATGTAGTAGGTGATGGATTTATCACATAGAAAATAAATTTTATACATACATATTGAAAATGGAAGAAACACGATTGTATTTAATAAATAAACAATTACTTGAATTTAAACACATTGATTTACCAATCTTATTGATGTTGAAGGCATGTCTAGTAGCATGTGGATAGAATGACACCATGGATTCATTCAAATCATGAAAATGGTAATCAATTTTTGAAATTGGTGTGTAATTATGTATGATAGTTGACATAAAAATAATAATTTTTCATGGTGAGATTGTATTATATAATAATTATAACTTCTTCAATTCTCATCGTAAACTTCTAATGGAATTATATTTTGAAAATTTTAGCTAACTTGTAGAAAATTGAACAACATAAATATATGGTGGACCTAACTAGATAATTATATATTTCAATGTGTGAATAGGTTTCTAATGTAAAATATTGATTTCACATGTAAAGGAAGCAAGAAATGGTAATAAAATAGTGATAGTCATTGTACGTTTAAAAATTAAAGTTATGGATACAAAATGAACACTGGGCTTTAATGGCTTTGGAACCTATAACTATTATGGTCAAGAAGTTCATGAACATAAAAAAGAGTGAGCATATGAATATATATCCCAATAATTGGGTGGGGAAATATATAGTAGGGAAGGGTGAAATTTAAAACATGGACGATGAATAACATGATTCTAGAGCCCATAAAATACACATATAGTGATGAATTTTTTTCTACAAATTTTGTAGGTTAAAAATCATAACAACGTTATGATACATGTATCATTAACAATAAAAATTGAAGCCATTTGTAATGAAAGTTTCAAATATAATAGATTAGCTATAATGAAAAATGTTTACAACAACTTGGAAATAAGAGTAAATAAAAAAGAGATTTTTTTTTTTTTTAATTCTTCATTTATTAACTTATTTTTTATGATGAAATCATGAAATTTATGTAGAGGTTATACCATAGCCTCAATAACCTCTAGATCAACCCTTGATTTAATTGTATATATTAAATCCTCATTTAATTATATTTTATTTTAAAACTTTAGGTGGTGATCATTGACCATCAAGGAGAACCTTACTAAGTCAACAATGCATAACTCCACTACTCCATTTTCAAATACTCATTCTATCTCATATAGACTGATCCATCTTGTTTTTAACTTTCCATTATGAAATTTATATGTCCAATATATAGGTTTAAATTATTTTTCCTTGATTAACTTTTCATACCACATGACTCTTTTTTGTTGAACAACCTATATGTGATGCAGTGCTTCCTTAGAGTTATGATTTTAAACCTTATGCAGGGGGGATTATTACTATATATTGATTCATAATATGTGACCCATATGATGTTATTACATATGGTTATATATTACCAAAAATATTTAAAAATGTGGGTTAACCAATCTTATTGGTGTAAGGCTATTGTTTTGGTCAAAATTTTCTCTAACTCTCTATTTGTAACCCATACTTGGCCATTAAACTATGATTGATATGGAGTTGAATTTCGATGGAATATATCATACTCATGATCAAAGATAAAATAAAATAAAAGGTTATTTTCCTCCTTTTATTTACATAAATTTATCATTGGACTATGTATCTTGTAAAGATATATTCATACAAAAACTCAGAAACCTTCTCATCTTGTGCATGTTTAGATGCCTTTACTTCCACCCATTTAGTAAGATAATGTGTATAAACAAAAATTATGATTATTATTAATTGGAAAGAGGATATATAACCAAACAAATATATCCCCTTATTTTTAAAGGGTTATATTATTTTTTTAAAACAAACATCTCATCTAAGAATGTGGGTTTCCCCATACATTGACATATATCACATTATCTATTATATTACTTTATGTAATTGTGTATAGTAGGAAATTAATATCTTATTGTTAAAATCATTGTAGAAGTGATTTATTTAAAAAAATTCACCCCCTAAGGTTCACCATGACAATCTTTAAGGTTGTTGAAGACTTAACCTTATCTTACACATTGATGCATGATTGAGTTAGGCCTAGTGTAGAATAAATAGCTTAAAATCTAAGAAAAAGACCATTAGGAGTGAATAAATTGAATTTAACCTTTGGAAATAAATGTTTGGATAATTTACATGTAGCCAAATAGTTACCAATATCTATGAACCATTGTTATTTCTCTAAAAGACAAAATATATATTCATCTTATAAATAATCATTAGCATGTGGAGTTTTTACAATAGATGGTAGATGAGAAAGTAAATTTAAAACTATATTTTCCTATCCAAGTTTATATATAATAGTGATATCAAATTATTGGAGTATAAATAACCATATAATAATTTGGCTATTCATTACTTGTTTATTCATTAAATATTTGATTGCAAAGTGATCCATATGTATAAAAGTAGGATAATGAGTGATGTAGTGATAAAATTAATAAATAGTATTGACTATAAGATAAAAATTATTTGTTTTCATGGATTTTAGCTTTGCTCCTAAATTTTTTAATTAATAAAGTAGATAATACAATTCAATTGGTCATCCTTCTAGCTGAGGAAAACTCCTATTACTATGTCAGATGCATATGTTTGGATATGGAAAGGTAATTTCCAATCTGGTCCTCATAGCATAGGTATTTCTACTAGGATATATTTAAAAACCTAAAAATCTTATTGACATGCATTTTTCTAGTTAAATTTGACATATTTAGATTTAAAAAAAAGAAAAGGAAATGCAATATTATTGAAATATTTAATAAACTATTTATAATAGCTAACACATCTAATAAAACTTATAACATATTATTATTTTTTCATTGTGGGAATATTTTTATTAACATTTATTTTTTGTGGGCCCACTTCTATCCCTCTATGTGAGATGTGATGTCCTAAAATAGTAGCTTGTGTAATTAGCATGTATAATATATCATGGTTTAACAAGATGTTATATTTAAAACACTAAATAAAATATTACAAATTATTGATGGATTCATCATAGGAATCCAAATAGACAATAAAATCATCCACATATACCTCTACACAATAGTGAGAGATATATAAAATATTTCTGAAAATATCCCTTTGAAATATGGCTTGAACATTACATAGTTTAAAGGGAATAACACACTATGTGTATATTACCAAGGGAATGTAAATTTGGTTTTATCTTGATCCTTTGGTGCAATTATGATCTGATTATGGCCAATTAATCAATAAATTAGGTAAAACTACTTCTTTATAGAAAGAGTGTTAAGGAAAATATCAATGAATAGTACATGGAAGTGATATTTCCCAGTGATGGTGCTAAGTTCTCTATCATCCATAAAAATAAATTATTTTATAACATTTTAGGAATTATGAATAGTTAAGAGAACCATTATATATAAAATATGGGGTAGATGAATCCTAAAACAAGGACATTTTAAAACTAAATTTTGAAAATTTATATGATAGTAGGATTCATCCTACTTTAAGGTTAGTGAATGGGTTTGAACTTATCTTTGATGCAAATATTGTGAGTGAACAATTTTGGGTGTACACCTCTAATATCATGATATTCTCATGTGAACATAATATTTTTCCTTTAAATCATGGATACTGGCTCATCTTATTGCTAAGGTTCTAACTCATTCATTATGTTTAGTGATCATCTAGGTTAGGTTTAAACTACCTTAGAAACCGAGGCAAGAGTCTCAATACTACCTAAGTTATTACTTAGGATACACTAATGTGATAATAAAATTGTAAAGTAATTATATATCCATTTGGATCATCATATTATGTTGGAAGGATATGTTTAAGGGGGAACTAAATGTAAAAAATGAAATTATCTATAGGTTAATCTATAGTATATAAATTTTGTATAATATTTTAAAGTATTGTGTCCTCACTGGTAATTTTAGTGACAATATTTGGTTAATTGTAAGGATATTTTAGATGGGTGCCTAGTCATTTTCTTCCATATTAGCCAAAGGGGTTGTTTCATTTCTAGTGAGGAATGGACAAAGAGTATAGTAATAATTTATTGGTATTTATCCCATCATAAATGGACATGTTTCTTAACAAATAATTGATATATGCATCTATTGTTTCTAATCAACGGCCTTTATAAGATGAGAGGATACATGTTTTCACTCAATTTTACACCCTTGGAGAGGTTAATCAATCCTCTACCAAATTGAGTGAAACATTAGATTACCTGTAATCCTATGGATTGCTTATGGTAGAGGTAAACCTCTAGATTAAAAGGGTTAGATCCCTAGATTTATCTTTGATAGCTTATCACGTATACTACTTTCTTGTTTAGATGAAAAGAGATGGAAATAAAATGAAATGAATATATCCTAACAAGTTGATACACCAATTTTAACCTGATGACTATCAACCAACTATAGGTACACTTCAAACACAAGCCTAATCTTCATATGACACTACTCCATAAATGCACTTGCATTAATATTTCTTATGGAGGTTTGTGAAGCTAACCTAAGATAGGGGGAATAAAAAGAAGGTAAGAGTATGACACTATTATATATATATCTTTATAAAATTATTAAATATTCATTATAACACTTTAAGAGACCTGAAATATACTTGTAAAGTTGAATATGGATGCAAGCAGGGACAACATGCTAAGGAAGAGAAGTTATAACTTAGCAAAATCAAATAACTTAACATACACATTGAAAAAAACTCATGGAGAAGGTAAAATAGATAACTTTTTATTCCTTCAAGGATGAAAATGAGTAGGGATTTACCATAATCAAGTGGATGATACATTTCCAAGCCAAAGTGGCTCAATATAACACAAGTGTGAGAGAAGGGAATAAGTGTTCAAGAGAGAGATGATAGACAAGTGTCATGTAAGTTACAAAAATAAGAGGAATTAGGGAAATATAATAATATACTTCAAAATAAATGTGTATATTTTCTTCATATGCTCCATACCTCTAAGTGGTGTGAGAGGTTGAAATGCATGCTTGACACCTTGACTAGCTTCTTGAAACTCTCCTTCTTCTTGACATGTTGAAGGATGAGTGGCCTTATTAGTGATTATATAAGTTTCTATTGCATGTTTCATCTACTATTTTAACCTTTTTTATAACCCTAATAGGTTCTCCTTGACACATCACCTATTTCTTTTCCAAGGAGTCTAGAGGGCTCTTCATCTCCTTAGGCATATTTTGCACACAAGTGTCAAAACTTGGTTTAAGTTACTATAGATATCCCAAAATTAATGTATGGTCTATCTAAATCATATTGGACCCACATTAGTCCATTTTTAGTCCTAAAACTATCCCCAACAAGTCACTCTCTACCAAAAGCCTTAATTAGGCCTCATTGCTTATAGAAATTTCCCTTATTTTCTCCTTGTGTGGAAATTTTACAAAGTATATTGACAAATAAAATTAATATTATAGGTGTTTATATCCTATTATATTCCCATGTCAAGTATCATGATCTAAATCCAAGTGGGATCCAACCTTTTTTGCCTTTCACTTCTACCAATTTAGCCTCTAGCCCTAGAAAGTGAATTATGGATATAAACTCTTCTTGCACTTGTGAAACCTGTAGGAAGTGTGTGATTTACTTTAAATATTAAAATACCAACATCCATGTCAAGTTTGAGATTTTTTAATAATGTTATTATAGCCAAACCATGAAATGGATAAAAGATAAGCCCTTCACAATCCTATTTGGGCTACCTTACAAAATGGAGTTGGTTTGGTTACTCCAGGGGTGCTTGAGAAATTTTTTTGATTTTAAAAGTTATTAAAAGACTCAATTTACCTAATAACATGATTTTTAATCCCTCACCTTCTTTGAACACCTAAAAAATACAAAAACACACAAAAATAGGGTATTTTAGGTAGTTTTTATAGTAGTTTGTACATATCAACTACATGTGGGTGAGCCATTTGGAGTATAGAATAACTTACAATAGGTTTTAGAGAAATTTGCGGCATCAGATGTGAGTTTGGAGTCCATATATGAAAAATGGTCACTATCACTCTCTTAGGTAGCCTAAAACTACTTCAACTTCTTAGCAATGATTCATAAAGTTGGATGTATGAATCCTCCAACCAATTTCAAAAATCTAAATTACATTAGGGTAATGAAATTACCATATAATAATAAGGTACCATGTATCATGTGTGATTTTTACCAAGAAAATCAAGGTGGCCTTTTAGGTTGGAAACAAGCATTCTAAGGGGTTTGAGAGAAAATGAGGTTTTTTGGTGGTTCTCTTGGACTAATTTTGGTATCCAATGACCTCAAAAGGGTCTGATATGTCCATTTATACATTTAAAAATGTCTATCTTATCACCATCATTCATTAAGTCTTTTGAACATACTCATTTTCTTAACCTAGGGTTCATGTTTTAAATTGACTAAGAGACCCTAACTACCTATATATGCTTTATTCACTTTCAGGAGGTATGTGATCTCATCAATGTATTTATATTATTCTTATCATCTCATCAATTTCTCAATGATCCATCCAAGTTCCAACTCAATTGACTATCATATCTTCCAAGATGCCAAGTGGGCCTATCAATACCACTAGGCTTATGATAAGTTGAAAATTGGGTCATGATTGTGTTATCATCTTTTTGGTTGATATAAGACTTATGGAAAGGTTTATATGGAAAATTCATCACCTTGAGGTCATATCCACTTTCCTTATTCTTAGATCTCTCAGACCTTAAAGACCTCTTACACCAAGCAAAAACTTCTCAAGAAAGAGTAGACAACCTATGTTAGACTGTATGTTCAGGGTTTATCATTTACATCATCTTCTATTTTGGGTCTGATATGTTCATGATGTCCTTTAATCACCATGTTTCATCCTTTCAAATCCACAAAAAAAATTCTCTCTTCTAAGGAAGCATCAATTTCTCCAAATACAGACCTCAAGTAGAGACTGTGTGTGACTATGTATAGGTGCATTAGGCCTATGATCATGTCTCTTTATTCCCCTATTGTTCTATTGATATATATGAGTACCTAAGACCTTCCTTAAATTTTTAAACCCTATGTTTTCAGCACTGTCATCCACTCATACTTTATTCTCCTCAAATATGTCTACTCATATAAAAATTTAGTTTGCAACTAGGTCTTTGTAGGACTAGATAGTGTTTGACTGTTTATGTTCATTTGGGTATTGAATCTAAGGTTCTATGGATTTATGTCACCATTATTCCAAAATTATTCAAATTTTTATTCTTTCTTATATCTAATTGAATATCTTTATACTTCTCTAAACCCAACAAATCTCATATGAGATGAGTAGGCCTGGAATATACATTTAGGCCTATTAGGGTTTGAATCAAAGTTAGTAAACTTTGTTATACTTAAAACTAGCTCTGAGGATTTTATAAGATGATGTTCTTATTGTATCATACTATCCAACTCCCTCAGAACTTCCCATATAGTCCTTGAAGCAAACATAGACCTTGAGAAAGTATGCAAGCTATGTGTGTGATTAGCTTTATGACCACTGCTTGATCACTACCTCTATTATCAAACGTGGAATTATTTTTATCTTTTATAATTTGGGAAAATTTAGTTAATTTACTCCTTTCAAACACTCACACAAGTAAAAATCTTAGGTTTGAGATACCTTGATCACCTACACAGTCCAACATGTGATTGTGTGCTTGTAGGTATTCATTTCGAAGATGATTAAAAAATTGGTGTTCTAAGATACTTTTCTATAGTCATTGAAACTTTATTAAATTTTTTTAATGGAATTAAATTATTTTTATTAAAACTTAAGAACCTTTTAGTGTCATGAAACTCCAAACTTATCACCTTACTATTCAAATCCAATCTCCAACTGGATGTAGGTCTATATTTTAAGGAGTTGACTATACATGACATTAAATTAGGCCCATTTAAAAAAAAAATCATCATATTGATCTCTTATTTTTTTACCTTAAAAATTCTTCACTACCTTAAAACTTCCATTACATCTCAAAATACCAATGTTCAAGGAAACTATTTAGTGGATAGTTATAGGTGATAGTTTTGGACAAACTTGACTATGTATAGGCCTTTGATGACCTCTAAAGACTCATTGGGTATATCAATGAATTTTATCCATTATTTTTGTGATATATTAATATCTCCTTTATTTCATGAATAATCTAAGCTATCATCAACTTCTATTCACTATTTTCTTACATACAATCCTACAGGTGATTGAAGATTGTAAATCACTATTTTGGAAATTTAAAGGTGAAAAAAATATTATCAAGGAGGTATAACCACTATTAACATTGTATCAACATGTCAAATATAATAACACAACTCTTAGATTCATTTGAAATGCATACTAAAACATTCTAATCACCCTGCTATACAAACATAGGAAACACATAGTCCCCAAAAATAAATGGATAATTGATCATTCTTAAATCTTGTAAAGAATACTTGGATGATCAAGAGACTATGAATGGATTAATAGGATGTTATAGGACCATGAAAAACCATTAAATTACACTTGAACACTGATAAAACCTCTATAACATAGAAAAACTACTAGTTAATCCAAACCATACATAAGAGTCATGTTTTCATGCCAAGATAACATTAAAATTTGCCACCATGAAGAATGAATGCATGAAAGGAATATAAATACATATTATAAGCTATTTCAACTAGTTTCATTTAGATAATATTTAACAATTTGTTCTATAAAGCTCAAAAAGACCACTCTCATGGTTGAATAGCATATTTTAAACCCTTAACTTCTTAATGATTATTCATAAAGCTAAGACGATTAATCTAATAAATAATGACCAGAGTTTGAAGTTCCCCCCTTCTCTCTTCTGGTCGTACCATCTACTTAAATTCTACCTATGTGAGCTTGTGAAGGATTCAATGAGAGAGATAAGAACGTTTTTGCAACTATTAGATATGAAACTTCATTCCAAGATTTGTTCTAACCTATATAAGACCAAAGGACACATATTTAATATTTTCACTTGCACATGACATGAACATGTTTGTACAACTTCCTCTAACTCATCAAAGTGGTGTTGAACTCTAAGAAAACAAAAAATTTCTGATAAGTTGATAGGTGTGCTAGTTGAGTAACTAATCCAAGCTCTTTTTAATGGGTCTTGTATGGATTGAAAATTTTTAACTTTAAAAAACATCAAAGTTAGCCAAAAATCACATTTTAATGCATTTTCAACACCTTCAAGTTAGCAAATGGACCTTAGAGTTTCCAAAACACCATGAAACATTGTTAGAATATGTTTTAGACATGAAATGACATTAGTAGACCCCTAATAACCTATGACATAACTTGATCATGTTTTATCTCTCAATGACACCCCTAGACCACTATGTGACCAAAATATGACTTTACCTCAATCTTTCCAAACTAACCTTAATAGATGCTAACAAGGTCAAATGAATATTTCTAAGGACAATATGAGCATGATATGAACACATGACAATTTTTAATATGGAGGGGGTGTCCAAATTTGACTTGAGGTCAAATTTAATCAATAGTCTTGATAACTCACAGGGGTATCATGCCTAAAATGCTAATAGGACTAGTAACCTTACATGTCCATTGGGAAATGGGGTCTCTTTCACTCAGTTTCAGAACTTTAACATAACACAACAAATTTATTGACCTTCACAATACAAAAAAATAAATAAAATAAGACACAATCAAAATAAGACACACACATGTGCTCTCAAGCACTTAGGAAACAAAAATACAACTTAAAAAAAAAATAGAATATATATAAACTAACCTAAAAGAGAACACTTCCTCATGGATCAAAGGGGAAACTTGAACCATATTTGGATCCATGAGATGAAATA
This sequence comes from Torreya grandis, assembly GCA_037957365.1. Classification (NCBI taxonomy): domain Eukaryota; kingdom Viridiplantae; phylum Streptophyta; class Pinopsida; order Cupressales; family Taxaceae; genus Torreya; species Torreya grandis. Next base: position 362,192 of record JARHVA010000856.1, on the reverse strand, counting down.
AGTAATGAATCAATTTTCCTCTTAAATCTTGGCCTTGAAGTCTTCAAATCCTTCATTCTTGTCAATCTCCTTGGCATGTATTCAAATGCAATGATGATAGCTACAAACATGTCAAATATGAAGGTTAACTCATTTTTCACTTCAACAACCTTCTCATAATCCTTTTTATTTTTTTGTTTATCTCAATCATGATCACTTATTGCCTTATAGGGCTAGCCTGTATCTTGGTGTTTTGAATATTGTCATGTTATCCTTCTAGAAGCAATGCATCTTTAAGGACATATTTACATTTCTTAACAACTACAATTTCATAAAGCTCTTATAGGATATTAGAATACTCAAACCAAGCATAATAATTATCCTCTATGAATACATATTTTTCAAGCTCTTTGTGCGCATGACCTTCAACTTTGAAACAACCTTTAAGCACTTGTAGAATCTCAACATGTTGCTACCAATCATATTTATCTTCCATGAAAGCATCTTCAAGAACCAAAACATATTAAAAATCATATTCTTGGGACTTCAAAAATTGATCAACTTCAAAGATAGCTACAACTTCAAAAAGTTTAGATAACACAAGATCTTCTTTTGGAAGCACATCATCAAGGGGCAACATAACTTTAAGAGTGTCTTCATCTTGACCAATAAGAGGTGTAGGCTTTTGAAGGCCTTAAAACTCATCACATATGTCATTGTAATTCTACCACATGCCATATCAATTCATGGACTCATCAACAAATTATTATTCAATGGTATTTTTAGACTCAACCTCTTGATCATGTTCATGAATCACACCCAACTCAGCTAATGTGATGTCCTCCTTAAAATATACTTATGTCATGCCTTGATCAAACTCTTCATTAGAAGCTACAACATCATAAATATATTCTTTTTATTCATTTAAGAAGGTTGACTTGTGATTTTTGTCACCAAGGGGAGTCCCTATAGTGATTTATTCATCATAAACACTTGAGTCATCTTCTTGATTAGCTACAAATTTAACTTGCTCCTCTTCACTAATCTCCCATAAGATGGGTTATCCTTCAAGAATGGATGTGGTGGGATGGGGTGAAAATTTTTATGGATTAGAGAGGGAGTATGAGGTGTGATGGATGGCTCATTAGTAGACTTGGGAATGGAGACTTCTTGAATTAATTTATGAGGAGATGATAAGTTAGATTGAGCAATGGTAAAGACACTTTATTCAACAAGAGTTTCACTTTGTTCATAGCCTTATTCATAGGGATAATCAAAACCATCATGGTTATATGACTACCATGGCTTGTAAGGCTGATAACACTCTTGATAGGCATGTTTAGATACTTAATGTGGGTCATGACAAGGTTGGTAGGGAGTGTACCATGTAAAATCTCATCATATCTAGCCATACCAACTTCATTAGTCAAATAAACACATAATATATTAGCAATTTTTTTCACAATTAGTACTTAGGATTATTATAAATAGTTGATTACATTAATAATCACCATTAGTATTTATTGAGTGCTTTCTAAAGCTGATAGGTAGAAGAACACACCAAAAATTTCTTCCACTCTTTAGACCTCAAGTCCCACCAGGCATTTTAGAACTATTTTCACTCAATTTTGCATGCTTGGAGAGGTTATTCAAGCCTCTAAAAAATTGAGTGAAACATTGGGTTACCTCTAGGCCTATGGGTTGCTTATGGTAAAGGTAAACCTCTAGATTGAAATGGCTAGCTCCCTAGATTTATCTTTGATAGTTTATCACCTATACTACTTGTTTACTTAGATGAAAAGAGATATAGATAATATGAAATGAATCTATCCTAAAAAGGTGATTCAACAATTGTAACTTGGCCACTTACAACCAAATACAAGTACACTTCAAACACAATCCTAATCTGCATATGACACTACTCTAAAACTAGCCTTGCATTAGTATTTTTCATGGAGGTTTGTGAAGCTAACCTAAGCTAAGAGGAATAAAAAATGTCATAACATGAAAATAGTATATATAAAACTCACTAAACTCATGAAATATTCATTATAATTCTTCAATAGACCTACAACAAACTTTTAAAGTTGAAAATAAATGCAATCAAGGACAACATGCTAAGGAAGAGAAGCTATCACTTAGCAAGATAAACTAACTTAACATACACATTGAAAAAACTCATGGATAAGGTAAACTAGATCATTATTTATTGCTTCAAGGCTGAAAATGATTAGGGATTTTCCATACTCAGGTGGAGGATACATTTCTAAGCCAAAGTGGCTCAATATATAATACAAGTGTGAGAGAAGATAAGAAGTGTGTAAGAGAGAAAACATAGAAAAGTGTCATGTAAGTTATAAAAATAAGATGAGTTATGTAAATATCATAACATACTTACAAATCCATGTGTATCTCCTCTTTAGATGCTTCATCTCTCTCAGTGGCATGAGAGGTTAAAATGCATGTTTGACACTTTAACTAGCTTCTTGAAACTCTCCTTATTGACATGTTAAAGGACAAGGGGAATTCTTGGTGATCATATAAGTTTTTTCCTTCATGTTTTTTATGATATTGACACGTTTCAACTTATCCTAATAGGCATTCATTGATACCACCTCTTTCTCTTGCAAGGTGTCTAGAGGGCTCTTCATCTCCTTAGGCCTTTTTTTCACACAAGTGTTAAAACATGGTTTCAGTTACTCTAGCTCATCTAAACTTCATGCATGGAATATTTAAATAATATTAGACCTTCATAAATCCATTTTGAGGCCTCAAACTAGCCTCAACAAGTTGATTTCTACCAAAATCCTCAATTAGGCCTCATTCCTTGTAGCCTTTTTTCTTATTGTTCTCCTTGTGTGGAAATTTTAAGAAGTAGATTAACAAAAAAAGTAATATTATATGAAAATATATCATATTAAAATACCATTTCAAGTTTCATGATTTGAATCCAAGTTGGAGCTAACCTTTTCTACCTATCTCTTCTACCAATTAGGCTTAATTAAGCCTCTAGCCCTAAAAAGTGAATTTTGCCTCTAAACTCTTCCTAAACTTTTGAAACCTATGGGAGTTGTGTGATTAAATTTAAATATTCCAATACCAACATCCATCTCAAGTTTGATCTTTTGTACTAATGTGCTTATAGCCAAACCATGAAATGACCCAAAAATAAGCCCTTCACAATTGTGCCTGTTTGGAATGCCTTGTAACATGGAGTTGGTTTGGTGAATTTTAGAAGTTTTGTAGAAAATTTATTGATTTAATAAATTATTAAAATTCCTAATTGACCTCATCCCATGATAGGGAATCTCTTACCTTTTTTGAACACCTAAAAAACATGTAAAAAATAGGGTATTTTGGGTATTTTGTACATATCAAGTACATTTAGGTGATCCAATTGGAGTCTAGAACAACATAAAATATGTTTTAGGAATAATTTGTGGTATCATATGTGTTTTTAGATTCTATCTCTATAAACTGGTCACTATCACTCAGCTAGGTAGCTTGAAAGTACTTCAGCTTCTTAGTGATGATTCATAAAGTTGGATGCATGAATACTCAAACCAATTCCACAAATTTTAATTAAAATATGGTAGTGAACTTTCCTTAGGAGCACAAGGTCCCATATAGAAAGTGTGATTTTTACCAAGCAAAGTAAGGTGGCCTCTCGAGTTGGAAACAAGCATTCTGAGGGGTTTAAGAGACAATGAGGTTTTTTGGTGGTTATCTTGGACTAGTTTTAGTATTAAATGACATAAAAAGGGCCTAAATTTTCCACATATACCTATGAAAATATCTATCTTGTCACCATCAATCATCAAGTCTTTTCAACACCCTCCTTTACTTAGCCTTGGGTTCGTGTGTTAAATTGACTAAGAGACCCTAACTACCTATATGTGCTTTGTTTCCTCATAGTTAGGAGGTTTGTGGTCTCAAAAAAGTTTTTATATTCCTATTATAATCTCATCAAGGCCTCAATATTCCATCCAAGTTCCAAATCAACTGACTATCATATTTTCCAGGCTATCAAGTAGGCTTGTCAACACCACTAGGCCTGTGATAAGTTAAAAATAGGGTCATGACTGTGTTATAATATTGTTGGTTAATCTGAGACTTATATAAATATTTATATGGTGAATTCATCACCTTGAGGTAATATCCACTTTCCTTGTTCTCATATCTCTTAAACCTTAAATACCACTTACACCAAGCAAGAACTTCTCAAGAAAGAGTAGGTAGCCTGTGTTGGACTATATGTGCAAGGTTTCTCATATTGATCATCTTCTAGCTTGGGTATGATATTTTAATGATGTAATTTAATAAAAATGTTTCAACCTTTAAAATTCATAGAAACTTTTCTCTCTTTTAGGCAAGCATCAATTTCTCCAAATACATACCTCAAGTAGAGACTATGTGTGACTGTGTATAGGTGCATTAGGCCTATGATCATGTCTCTCTATTTTCCTATTGTGATATTGATATATATGAGTACCTAAGACCTTCATTTAATTTTTAAACCATATTTTATCAACACTTTCATCCACACATACTATATTCTCCTCAAATATGTCTGCTCATATCAAATTTAGTTTACAACCAAGTCTTTCTAGGACTAGACAGTGTTTGACTATGTCTGTTCATTTGGGTATTGAACCTAAGGTTATATGGATTGATGTCACTATTATTCCAACATTATTCAAATTTTTATTCTTCCTTATATCTCATTGAAGATCTTTATGCTTCTCTAAACCAAGAAAATCTCCTATAAGATGAGTAGGCTTGGAAGATACATTTAGGCCATTTGGGTTTGAATCAAAGTCAATATAATTTTATCTACTTAAAGTTAGGTTAGAGTCTCTTGTATGATGATGTTCTTATTTTATCATATTATCCAACTCCTTCAGACTTTCCCATACAATCCTTAAATCAAACACAAACTTTGAGAAAGTATGCAGGCTATGTATGTGATTAGCTTTGTGACCACTACTTGATCATTATCTTTGTTATCAAGCATATAATTATTTTTATCTTTTATAATTTGGTAAAATTTAGTTCATTTACTCCTTTAAAACACTCACACAAATAATAATCTTAGGTTAGAGAGACCTTGATCACACACACAGTCCAATATGTGAATGTGTGTTTGTAGGTATCCATTTGGAAGATGATGACAACATTGGTGTTTTGAAAGATTTGAATACATTCATTAAAACTTTATTCAAGTTATTAAATGTAATTAACATATTTTGATTAAAACTTAAGAACCTTTTAGTGTCATGAAACTCCAAAATTATCACTGTACTATTCAAATTCAATCTCCAAGTGGTTGTATGTATTTAGAGGAGTTGACTATATATGGCCTTAAATTAGGCCCATTTCTAAAAAAATTCATCATCTTGATCTATTCTATTATTACCTTAAGGATTCCTCACTACCTTGAAACTTTCATTACATCTCAAAATACTAGTGTTCAAGGCAACTTTTTCGTGGATAGTATTAATATTTTTTTCCCAAAAATATCAAGTACTCTAACAGAGACCCCCTAAATTTTTGGAAAAATGCCTTTAAATGACCCAAATCACACATTTCTTTTGGTTTATAGAATCCATAACTTTTCTTATAATTTGAAACTTGAAAAAATGCAAATTTCTTCCCATAATCCAAATCCTATAATGCATTAAATGATAAAATCTAGATTTTTGACTACAATTTTCAATTTACAAAATTACAAATTGTAGACTGAGTTCTAAATGCATAATACACTAATCTATACAATATGAAAACCCATTTATAATTTTTAATTTTTAAAAATTGCAAATTACAAGTGGAGTTATAGACCATGTAAACCAAACACCCCATAGAATCTATGACTTAGAAATCCATTTGCAAATTACAAAAATGTAAATTGTAGACTGAGTTTCATTTCCTATGAACCACTCTACTTAGAATGTGGAACTTAGAGAGCAATTTTCAATTTGAAAAATTACAAATTATAATCTAGGTTCTTGATCTTGTCATCAACTAAGCCCACAAAATTCATAACTCCAAATGCAATTTGTAATTTTTCAAAATAGAAAATTTTAGTCTAGGTTCTACATTCCCATTTCCAAAGAAGTCAACACACACTTACTTGCATAATCTAGAGGCCAAATATCAAATTGCAAAATAGAAAAATTGTTGGTGGATTCTAGATTTCTACTACTAACTACCATTAGATAATTAATTATAGATAAGGGTCTATATAAACATGAAATTTGGGGATTTATTAAATTCATTATTTAAATTTCTAATGAGTTTTGAAGATCTAACAATGAACATGCAATTGACCTCGATCCACATACCAAACCATGACCTTACAAACCTTGATCCACATCTATAATTGATGCCACAATGTTGTTTTCACCTCTGCATGGTATTCCTAGAATCTTCCTTGCATTTTTTCCATAATTTCTTATAAATTAAAGCTTGTTAGGTTATTTTCATTCCCCACAAAATTTCATTTGAAAAATTTAAGGTTTCACTATGTTTCATGGGTGATTATCTAGATTAGGTTTGTCTATCTAATTATTATTTTCCAAAGATTCTATATATTCATATCCTAGGTTTTATTTTATAAATTTCATAGTTAAACCTAGGGTTTTCTCCCAAAATAATTCATAGTCAAATCTAGGGTTCCTCCTAAATCCAAGAAAATATACCATTATATATTCCTAAATAACCAAATAATATTCCTTAAAAGGTTCTTCTAAGTCCTCATGGACTTTGGAATTTCTAGGGACACCTCCTATTTCCATGGGATTCTAACTTATTTCAATCACCTCCCATCCCCATAGGATTTTAACCTACTCAGATAGTTCTAAGTTCTACCAAACATTCCTATTGTTCAAAACACCTCTCATTTTTGTAGACTTTTCACTTGCTCAAAATAGTTCCAAATCCTACTAGACTTCTTACCTACTCAGAGGACCTCTAATATCTATCAGAGATTCTATCTACTTCAAGCACCTACAAATCTTGCTATCTCTTACAGCTAGTTTTCACTAATCATTCTCTCTAGAATTCATGTCTGGGAAGGAGATGAAGTTTAAATCAAAAGGACCTAGAGTGATTCTCAGTTTGGATTCTAATACCATTGAAATAATATGTACAGGCCTAGGTCACATTAACCTAGGTGAATTTTGGACCTAGATAAATGTAGAGTTTAATAATGACTAGATCCAAAGTATTTAGGACTCTAGATTGCCACAAGAAGTATTTTTTCCCCTGATAGTTCAAAGCCCTGAGCTAGTGATGACACTAGAAAAACATTATGATGCTAACAAAAGAGTGGTCTTGAATGACAAAGGGGAAAGGATTTTGAATATGGACTTAGATTTCATTGATTCAATGTTTATGATCCTAAAGTCCAAGAATTATCTTGACATAGCTCTAGAAACATCCCAACAATTATTTTAAGAGAATATAGAGGGATGTTAGAGAATGATAAATAAATAATGCTTAAAAAACTTGAAGGCTACCTCTACCATATTTCCAAAGGCACTAGTAATAATTGATTTCAAGGATGAGTTTGGGGACATAATCATATTATTACACATGATTACTATTAGTTCTGATGAAAAGAGTTTCTAGGATTAGATGAATCATTATATATGGGTGATTCATAAGAACAGACAATACATCCACTAGGCACAACTCATCAATAATTCCCTCCAAAAGCAATTTATGGAGGTGCAAACCATAAGAAATTTTTATATGACCTCCTACTTAGTGTAGATATTGGCCAAAGGGAGATATTTACCAAGGCTCAACATAGTACATGGTGAGGCAAGTAGAGTGTATAACTATTATCCTGACCTCACTTTGGAGACTAGCATGCAACACTTTATGAGGGTCAATGATGTATTCATCTATTTCATAATAATAATGTTTGAAAAATAGCTAGGGAGAATGATATTATTAGATGCAACAACTACATAAATCACTTGATGGGTATCTTACTTCATTCAGTTCCCCATCTATTCCTATATCAGGGTATGTGGATTTATGGATTCCCTTACACACTCCCAAGATATGTTAGTGATAAGTGGGAACTAATGGAGATAGTAAGACAAATTGTGGAAACTCATAATATTCTATCCAACAAACACAAGTTGGGAATTCATTTACAAATCATTATAGGTAGATACACATTCTTTTCCTTACTCAAAGTTAAGTGTGTTGAGGTAGAAATGATACAAATGACATTGAGGGTTTTGAAGGTAAGTCCATACTATGATGTTTATGGTAACATCATCAGTGCATTGGTAATCTCTACATATTCCCATGTTCTATATTTCAAAGATTATTTAGAGGATTTAGATGATAAGGATAAATTCAAATTAGAGGACCACTCTAAAATGACCTTGGATCAAGGCAAAGCCTTTGATATAACACCAGTCCCTAAGGACTTGATGGATGATGAGTCCCCATTGGATAAGAACTACTACAAACAAATCAGTAGTAAACCCCTTCCAGCATTAAGTTGGTTAATCCCTAAATCTTTCTCTTTGATAGATAGAACTGAACATGTAATCAATAAAACAATCAATTGGCTCAAGATTAAATGGGTCCAAGTGACCAAGGATACATAGAGTATCATATAAAACCTACTAAATCTTAAGGAAGAAGGAATTCCTCCATCAATAGAGGGTCCCAATGGTATATCAAGAGAGCAATCATAGAGGCCAGTGATCTCTCATAAGAAAAAGAATAAATTTAAGGCCAAAAAGGGTAGTCAAGTAAAGATAGGGAAGCAACAAATCAACTGATCATCATCTCATCTGAGGACACAAATACAATTGGATAATCTATAGTTTAAACCCTCATATTAGTGACAATCAAAAATCATATATTTTTAATTCACCCCCTCTTGTTTACATTATTCTTTCAGCTACAACACCTCCACCTTTTGTCTCCACTTCCCTTACATCTAAAGTGACTCCACCCTTCATTCGCACCACTTTACCCACAATAATAAGTCCATTGTGACCAATGCAATCAAGTAAATTAGACACTTAGGTTCCCCCTTCAGTGGATACTAAAGTTTCCACTCCACTTTCCATTCAAGTAATTTCACTCCCTCCTATTCCATTTATAATTATTTCCATTCCATCCCAATTGATTTCTAACATAACTCAATAATATATAACCATGGACTCGATCATCCTGACATCATTTTTGATGTCCATCCCAACTCTTAGGATAAGTATTTATCCATCTTCATCCCCTTTCATATTCCCTACCTTACCACCCCTGAGTGGCCCAACCCATTTGATTGACTCATTTGATGCTTTGGCCTCCACACCTCCATTAGTCCTTAAGTTATAAATTTTTGTGTCTTATACCCCATTAATATCACTTCCATATCCTACACCTCTAGTAGACACATATATTCCCATTATACCCACCTATTCCACTTCCATATTTTCCCCAACCCCTTTAGTAGAGATAGTTGAAAAATAGGTCCTTGATGCAAATACAGAATTGTAGCCTATAAATGGAGATGAAATTTCATAGACATCTTCTGATCAATCAGTGGAAACATTAGCACAATATTTAACACTTGTCATAGTACCTAATAGTGTAATAGTTCTAGCTACATATTCCCAAGTAATAATGTCTACACAATAAGATACTACACCTACTTGGTTAGCACAAATAGTGGAGAAGAAATACAATCAAATGATTTCCCCAAGTACACTAGATTTTGGTCTTTTAGACATGTAGAAGAAATGTAAAACTAATTCCTAGACCTTCTTAAGAATATTATGTGACTCGGTAGGGGAAAGATATGTAGAAATTATAGTCCCCTCACCAAATAAATAAAAATAAAATATAGTGGTGGGGGAATATAAGGTATCAAATATTCAGCTTGGAGGTCCAATATAAGGAAATCAAATATTCATAAAATAGATAGTGACGTTGGAGGTCCAATGAGGGAGGGGTTAAAACATTGATGTTGTAACATAAGGTCCAAGGTTGCCCATGGGTCACAAGGCCATTGACATGTTGTATGACATAAAAGAATTATTGAATTAAACTATCATGTTATACAAGGCCATTTCCCATGACATTGACATGTATGACATAAAATAATTATTGAATAAACTATCATTCAGGATAACAAGTTATTAATATAACCTCCTTTTAGTAAAATAGGTTTAGAATAAATTCAAAGAAGTGGTAGAAAATGAATTTGCTAAAGAGATGGTCTTTACCTTGGGCTCTATTCATTGCTTCATCAAGTATCATAACACATTAGATAAGATGGGTAAATAATGTAAGAAATTATGGATTTGAGGAGAGAAATTTTTGACACATCAAAATATTGTGAGATTACTAACCACTACTCTTTTGGTATACATTAGAAGAAATAATCTAGGAGATTTTCAAGGCTTTTGATGCATATGTTCAAAAATTACAGGCTAAGAAAGATAAAGAGGTAGAGGAAGTATTGTAAATTTATTATTTCTTTCTATTAAAAACATTCTCATATATTGTATTTTCATTATTGTAAAATATCATAAAGTTGCATCTTGTAAATTACAAATATCTTTTTATATCTCTTTTTGAGAAAGATCCATGTGTATTTTACATTTTCTATTTTGACAGGTTGGAAATTGTAAAAATTAGACTTGCAAATTACACTTTTCATTTTGACAAGTTTTAATTTCTCAAGTTGTAAAAGCACATATTGGAAATTGTAATTCTAGTTTTGATGAAGTGGCATGACTTTCAAGTTGTAAAAATCTCACTTGGAAATTTTAACTTGGAGTTTTTGCAAAAAAGTAACTTAAGTTATTTCTTAGTTATATTTTGTTTAATGAATGAGTTTCACTTTGGCATCCCATTTGCATGAAGATCCATTTGGGGTTGCATGAAGAGGACCCAAGGCATTGCATGAATTTTTACCAAGTTTATGCACACCACAACAAGTTCAATATCATGCCTAGATCTTACATGCTCTCTTTTATCCCATTTCACCAAGTCAAGGACACCATAAATAGAATATCACACCTCTTTTTACATGAAGTTCTAAATTTGCATGATTTTTCTATTGGGCATTAAAGTTTATGATAACTACATCTCATTTATGAGATATTTTATATAAATATGGGTAGCATGGCATAGCCCAATCTATCTTTTTATAGTTAATAATATTATTATGAATTTTGAATGTATTTTCTACAAGTTGTAACTTGGAGAATGAAAAATAATTGAAGATTTGTCTTTCTTGTATGATAAATCCGTATGTATGCGAGCTATTTGAATATTTGTGAAATTTTTAATTCTTATTTCAGTCACAAAAATTCATTTTGTGGTATTTTATACCCTTATGAAATATTGATTAAAATAAAATAATCTTTTCCCTTCCATGAAAAATAACACAAATTGCCTCTGATTTCTCATCTGCATGAGTTTGTGCTCAAACAAATTTCAATCTATTTTATATTTTATTGTGTTCATTAAAGAAAGTATTGAAATTAAATATAATAATATTTGGTGTAATCACTATTTTTAGTTTTAAAATTTTCATTCTCAAACTCTTTCCCTAGTCAAACCCTAGTTTAAGAGCAAGAACACTAAAAGAGCAAAATTTATATAAAACTAATTTTTTTTAGTTACACTAGATTTAGTGAAAGGAATCCATCCTTCGTTAGAGGTTAACCTCAATTCACCAAGGTCCTAAAATGTGGAGGTTTTGCCATTATATCATTAGATCTTTGCACAGTGAGCTATTACATCCACAAATGGGTACAAAATCTGTGATAACAATTTTTGGCACACCTAATGGGACACAAAAATTTCAAAGAGATTGGTACTATTATCATCAAGAATTATATGAGATTTGTATGAATTTAAAAATCACCTAGAGACTCCACTAACCTATAGATTTAGAATTTCAAGGTTTACATATGCCAAGCAAACAAATAAGATCATCTACTAAAGGTAAGAGAGCTAATTTTTTGGAATTATCATTTCCTTATGAAAAGATATCAAAATAAGTTGTACATTGCCCTGATTATATCATAAAAGTTTATTTGCATCTCCTCCAATTACTCCCATAAATTTCATACCTCCCATAATGGCTAAAAATTTGAATTTCATAGCTTTCAATGGAGGCAACCCACTCTAGTTGGCCTAGTACGATGATATACCAACTTTAGCTTAAAAAGATTACCATATTTTACAATTGAAACTTCCACCACTCCTATGAAACACATATAATATATTGATAATTTATGTTCAGTCCATAACATGGTATAAGATAATGTTGTAATTAGGTTCCCAGTCTCCTTTTTCAAAGGTAAAACCTTAAAATGGTATAAACTTCCTGCTCTAAACTCTATTCAATTTTGGGTTGACCTAGGCTCTATACTATGTACCCAATTTGAATACAAGAGTGACCACCTTCCCTTAGTTGAATAATTAAATTATATTCAATGGGTTACTCATGATCACATGACTAACTTCAATTTTCATTTCTAGAAGACATGGAATAGAATTCTAGTAATGGTCAAGCCAACTCCAAATAATGCTTTCCTATATTACTTGAGAGCCCTAAATAGTGATATAGTTGTTATGATTTAATCTATGGGTGGTACCACACTTTTTAATTCTTATTAATTTGTAATAAGGGGGCAAAATTTTATTTAATTTAAGGAGGGAAATTTTCCCCAAGGCCACCAATGCCTTTATTTCCATAAATACCTCCTATTCGACCACCTATAATTACTCCAATTCCCACTAGAAGCAAAGCACCAACTTTAATTCCCATACCTAGAAATGATTTATATGAGGTTAAGTCACTACTCAAGATTTTTGGTAATGAGTTAGTAGTAATGAAGAGGTATTAATCCCAAAACTACAAGCTTATCAGAAGGCTAACCTAGGATACCAACCTAATAGACAGCCATATGAAGGTGGTTTGTATCCATACCAAGGTGGTTCATAGACATACCAAGGTAATCCATAGCCATAGAGTCAAAATATTCAAGAAAAATCACAAAACATCCATGCTTTACCTGCACCAAGTGCTACCAAAGCTATTGTGCCTATTCAAAATAACCTACATCAAGAGTACAAGTGGTGTTATCCTTGTTATTAGCCATATAATCAAAATACTTATCCTAATGGTGTTATCAATCAATATTTGATGGTGAAAGGCATATCAAGTATAGAAATAAAAAATTAAGAATCCACTTCCTAGCAAGAAGATACACAAGAACCTACTTAAGGTGAGGAAACTCTTCTAAACTAGAAATAGGATGACTTTTATAGTGTAAATCAGGAGGACACATTATTCAATGGTGGAGGTTTGATGGAAGCTAATATGGATTCAAATAAAAGATAAATAGAAAGTGATCAAACCTCTAAGGTGGAACAAGCTAAAACTTCCAAATTTGTACTAGAACCTGCAAAGGGCAACACAATACAAAGGCCACCCTTTGTGCCTAAAATCTAGCCCAAAGTAAAAGTACCAACTATAAACATTTTAAAAGAAGACATAGCTCTTAAAAATTCACATACAAAGGTTGGTAGTATTATTTATAGAAATGTTGAATAAATGAAGAAGACTAATCTGAATGTTACTGTGTGGGAAGCACCCATTACTATACAAAGGGGTTTGCTAAAAGAAGATTTAAAGAATTTCCAAATAATAGACAAGGTTACACCTAAGGGGCCTAATTTTGAAATTAATTTATGTCAACCATAAATTGACACTAAAATGAGAAAAAATGGTAAGCCTCCCCCTTTCTATCTTTCACTTATAGTAGGGAAACACTCATTCATAACTATATGGTAGATTCAGGGGCTAGTAGTTAAGTGATGCCCAAGAAATTATCTGATGCCCTTGGTATAAAGTATACACCTGTAAATAAAGGAGTGATTCAATTAGATGAGACTATTGGTAAAATAGTATAAATAACAAAAGGGCTAAATCTCACTAATCATGCTTGTCTAAGCTTGTCAATATCTCAAGGCATCTCAGTTATAGATCTTCCCCCTTACTTTGCCATTTGTCTTTGTATGCACCTAAATCCTTTCACTTCATTTAACATCACTAATAATAATATTAGTTGATACTAATTATGCTTATATCATTTAATCCTTCTAATGTATACCCCTTTCTATACATTTATATAACATCCCCCTCAATATTTATTCATGTACTAACCTCATTCATCCCCACTTCTTCATTAATTTTCCTAAATACCCGTTATCTTATCCTAATCCACACTTATATATTATTTATGAATTTTGAATTCCTATGACCCACCTACCCACCTATACTAGCCTAAGTCTAGCCTATCCTACACCCCTAGTCCTTAATCATCTACCTAATCCCTATCTGATCCATTCCTAAGCCTAATTAATCCCTAAGAGGATTCTAGAATTAGAGGATGTTAAAATCAGCTCTATTCTAACCCCTCCTCTTTAGAAGCCTCTAAATCTAGAGGCTTACAAGGAATTTTAAATTCCTTTTAATCATCAACCCTTGATCTCCTTCCCCCAACTTCAAATATCCACCATAGATATTTCCCTCTTCTTTCTATTTAAACCACTCCTTTCCTCCATTGGAGCCAACTAGAATTTCCATGACATATCCATGCCAATCTTATTCCTTGAATCCATAATCCAACATCCATTGATCAAGAAACATCACTATGTCAAATTTTTGAGTCAAATTAAGCAATCTCATCATCTTGTCTTTTTATTTTATTTGATCTTGGTTTAGAGAATTTAGCTTTAAGATTTAAGTGTAGGATTAAATAGTTTTTTAATATAATTTGATTTAGGTTCTAATGGATATAGACTATAACTAAGTAGTTTGATATTTGGGTTCGAATTTACATAGCTAAATCTATATTATGCCCAAAAATACTTCTACAATATGGTGACTATGGTGGGACGCACTCCTTTTAGACTAATTTTGTAAATGTGAAGTGTAATAATGATGCTTGTAGGAAAGATTTATGACATATTTGGTGGCTCAAAATTTCAATTTTATTTCCTTCATTCCCAAAGTGAGTGGTGGTATCTTGAAATCAAAATATTTTTAAACTATGACTTTGAAGTAATCTATAAACATAAACACATTTTGGCATTACTTGTGATTAAAATAAGAGTTTTTAATATGGTTCATGCCATTATGTTCTTATCTATGTGATTTTTTTATATATTCTATTTTGATGGTTTGTTCTAATTTAATTACATCTAATTTCTACTCCTTTCACCTTTCTCCATCCTAATAGAGTCACCAAACTTAATGAGCCCTGTTGCCACACCATTAGTAGTTTATTCTCAACATTTTCCACTTCAAATGTAGCTTTATTTACACTTTTGAAGACTCAAGTCATTGACAAAGAGAAGAAATGATGTCATTCATAAGACCACATTCTAGAAGAGAATTTTATCAAATAGGTTTATCTCCATATCTTGTTCTAATGCTCTTATGTCAGTGCGAACAAGGCTTGTTTGGTTCATTTTTTTTACACAGCTTGCTAGAATTTATTGAGTCTAGTTTTACACATGCTAACTACATTTACCCATATTATGCATATCCTACAAGCATGAAATTATATTATACCACATATTTGATTTCAATAATTTTGTCAAATAGACAATGTGACCTATGTTAGCTTCCACATTACCTTTTAGTGGTGTTGACTGGTAGTTTTGTGGCTCAAATGCTACAAAAACTGCACCAGGGGGTTTCAAACACAATATATGTTGGCCATATTTCTCTGTGGTATTATGTCACAAAATTATACATCATATTAAAGAGGCTCTTCTAATCACTTTCATTCATAAAGAAATCTCAAATCCACATTTATATTATTTACCAAAAGCTTACATCCATATCTAAGCCATAGTTCTCATTATGCTTTTAGCAGATGTCCATACCCCATTTTGACTCTCAGTAAAGGTTGCTGAATCTAGTTTCACACCTGATACATACCCTATGATCACACTTTTAAGAGATATTTTATCAAATAGTTTATCCTTTTTCTAATGCTCTTATTTTGACATAGGCTGTAAATATATTGGCTTATCATAACTAATTAGGTTAGATGCCTATTTTGATCATGTGAGAAAACCCAAGTATTGTATCTAATATAATTAGGACATTTCAATATTTCTTGAACAATCAATTGGTCAAACCCTTAGTGAAGCACTCATATAATTTCACTTGTTACACTTAGTGATCCTTCCATTTCTTGTGAGGGGTGCTTTTATCAATTATGACTTTGAATGAAATGCTCGTTCATCATTAAGTCTAATATAGCCTCAAATAAACTTATCTCTTAGGTCATAAATTGCATGTATAATTATTGAAAATGTTTAAATTTATCAATGATGGGCATATACATTTTGTATTCTAGTCTTATACATTTAAATAGGAATGTTTTTATACGCTCCTACTAACATTTACGAAATCTTCTACTATAGTAGTCAAATGGTTCCCAGGTTTTCATACATGATATAAAATTTTGAGTCCTCTTAATATCTACTATATTTTTAAATGCATCTCCAAATTCCTTGATATTAACCAATCACATTTTATCAAACAAGTCATGTGATTTTAAGACTAGAAAAAGTAGATTGACTGGGTAAGACACCTGTTGGTATATTATATTAAACCCTCAATTTTTTACAAAATTTGTATTGGCTATAACATGTTTCTACTATTTTATTTTTAAAACTACCCTATCTAGCCCTTCACTCTAATAGTGTGCATGTCTTATAATTTTTGACCCACAAGTCAAACATTGGTCTTTTGCATTAAACTCTACCTGCTCGAATATAGATTGCATTAAAGATATTTGATACCATAAAATCCCATTTGAATTTGAATTAGTGATTTAATAATTATGCATTGGCACTATGTATTAAGTTAACTTAATCTATCCTCAACCTGAGCCCACCGTATACTCTACCTTAGATTACACAATAGTTGGTGATGTCTATCTTGGGTTGCTCATCAACCCATGCATTATGAAAAATCAAATTCCAAGACTAATTAAATCCTAAAAAATTTAAATTAACAAGATTTAAATTTCTAGTCAAAACCTTTATTAATTTGAGCCTTTTATGGCATGAGTTGAAGTTTTAAAAATTTTAATGATTAATTTTTAAGCCATGACATGTAGTTTTAAATTATAACCATCATTTCAGTGTTTTGACTAATTTGTTTTGATGATTAGGTAATGTTAAGTTTAAACAACTACTATCAAATATCTTGTGTCATTAAGTTGCATATTATCTTTTTCATATGATCTCAAGTTTAAGTATTATTATTAGGTATGCATTGTCAATATTAAGTCTTGAAGTTTAGAATGTCTAAATTCTATCTCTATATTTTGGTGGTATAATGCATTCATGATCTAATAATCATATCAATAATTTTGCTAAAGTATTGTAGTTCTAGGAGTTTAATATATCTTTTTAATTAATTATCGACTTGTCAAGTATTTAACTTGTAGATAATATAGCCATCAAAGATGAAAATTATAAACACTATTAATGTCTTGTCTTTCAAGTTACATTATTTGAGTGCCCAAGTCAAACTACTAATCATGTGTTTGTAGTCCACCTATCAAAGACTCTTTTGGGTACTCTAAAAATCATTTTTGAATCATTTTAATCATTTATTTTGTCTTGTAGATATATCATTTTCATCACCTTGTCTTATATATTCTTATATTTTATCTTGTAAATAAATCACATCTTAATCCTAATTAGTTAAGTAATCTTTTTGTTTTGCATGTTTATCTCTTGGGGCTATGGTTGGTGTATGCTTTCCTCCTTTACGTCCTTATGACAATTCTTTGAGGATCAAAAATTGACCATGGATTTCACCACCATGCACTAGTCCAAAATCCATGTTTTGATGGATATGAGAGTTATCACTAGGTGCCTAAGTGGAATTCCCCATAAAGGGTTCCATAGAGTGAGGGGTGGCTAAGCTCTAATACACAGGGCAATTAGACAACATCCTATATAGACTTGGGCCCCATTTTATTTTTATGTATATAGGTAATGCACCTAGAAAAACTTATGTATATCTAGATTAGAATACATTATCCATAATAGGTATACCATTATAGGAGTTATTATCAGCTCTGAAGTAGCCATCATGTGTAAGCGGGGTTGAGAGGGTTCAGTAGATTTTGTAATGGGTCATCAACCTATATCCTCACCTTTGAAGCTATTAGATGGTGTGGGCATCAAGTTACACACCCTTATTAGTTGATTAATTTAGGAATCATGATTATGTGTGTTGTTTGAGTGTTGTACTAGACCTATTTTATTTGAGATCTGAGCCAACCTTTCACCTAAACATATACACCTATCTAGGTCTTCACACATCATTTTGTACATCTTTTTCATCATTTATCTTATACATACTATCTCCCATCACCATCCTATTCCATATCCTCTCTTAGTCTAGTTATATCCCACTCATCACATATCACCTTATTATCCACATCTTATCCTAAGTCCACCTCATCCATAGTCCTCATCATCTCATAATATCTTATCTCATTATCTCATAAGATTGTATACCCTTGTATTTATCCTAATGTACATATATTTATTTTCTTCTACATCCTTCTAGTCACATCCTATCCTAGTCATACTTTTCATTGGTCATACCCACACCTATCCTAGTCACATCTTGTCTCATCATCCACATCCTACCCTAAGACTTGTCTTGACCTTGTATAAATCACCCATTTAGTCTAGCCTCATCCTATATTATCATAGTTGGCTCTTTAGACTAGACTTGTGTCTAAACCATCCCCATCATCACCCCTTAATCATTTCATCATCACCTATCTATACTTGTCTTTATCCCATTATCTTATAATCACATAGCCCATCCCATATTGAGAAAACTGGTCTAAGTTTTTGAACTATTATTATTATCCACATTATCCTATCATCCTAATCCACTATCAATCATTATTTGGTCGGATATCATACCTATTCAATATACTGCTAGCATCTTATCACTATGTTGGTTTCAATATAGCAAACCCATCATCATCACTCTTATCTCTATCATCCTTTCCTATTCATAACTAACACCCATCATATAGTCATCTTACTAGTTTTGAATCTAGGTACCCATCAAATCCCTAATCCTTTTTGTTATCTTTATAACTAGGCATTGTTGATAGGTCGTTAACACCTATTGTGCTCTTAGTCTAAAGTTTGATCCTAATCTTTAATCTATTAATCTATCTCATCCCCATTATCACCTATCATACTAACTTGGGCCCTTGGATATACTTTATTCAAGAATCCATATCTAATCCTTAGTCTACCCCTACATCAACCCCCTTTATCATCCATTTTTGTTTATCCTCATGGATTTTGAACCCATTTGTGTAGACCAATACATCTTGGCCAGTAAGGAAGACATTCTTTTTTTATCTCTAGAAATGGGTGCTCACCTACCTTTGAACCTTGATCCCATTCATCCCAAACCAACATATCTCATCCTTCCTCATCCACAACCCTCTAGCATGTCAAAATAATCCCCACATTCCTTTACGTGGTCACCCTAATTAATCAATACATCATGGAAAATAAATATTAATTCCTTTTAAGACTAATAAATATGGATTCCCACTTTCCCAATGAAGTTAAGCCCAAAATCTTAATGACATCTCCCAAACAAGTCCTTCCTCACTCCTCATCCCCATCCCATTCCTTTCCACCATCAAATAGTTCTCATCCTAGTAATGGCCTCTATAATTCACAAATTTCCTTACTTTATAAATATCTCAATGAAAACCCACAAGTAGTTTTCCTATGATTCCTTGAGATGGTTGTCCAATTTCTTGATGACCTTGACCCTATTTAATTTACATTACCCTTCATCTAAACCCATCCATGTAAGTTTCCTTCCAATCCCCCATCCACTAGTCATAGTTAGTCATCTACTCCTTATACTAGTAAAGAGAATCCTATCCTAACCACTTCACATACTACCGGTTCACCTACCTAGTCAAATCAACAATAATCTAATCATAAGTCCAATGCTTTCACATCTCAACCATGCAGTGAAGTGGGTCCTTATATTCCCCTTCCTATGTCATTGGAATCATTCTTCAACCAACTTATCACTGCTAACATGATGGTTTATCCAACTATACAACATCTTGATCCCACTAAGTCTAAGTGCTCCTAGTATAAAGTAAACCAATACTATGTATACCATTGAATCTATGGGCATTCCATTAAATGATGTCAAAACTTCCAAGACTATATCCAAGACCTCATTAATAATGGTGACATAGTAATCAAGGATGAATCAGATGCATTTAAATCCCTAAGTAAATAAAAAGAGGAATGATAATATTTCATTTTTGATCATGATCAATCCCTTCCCCTTCCAAGCCAAGGTCAAGACATCTTGTTCCTCTTCCATAATCCCACATCATTGATCAATCCTCCATCAACCATAAGTCTATTTCCCATACACCTAGGCCCCTATATCTCATGAATCCTTCCATGGCCCTCTCTCCACTTAGTCCATCATTCATCCATCATCTCCCTCTTAATCATTACCTCACATACCCCATGTTGAGAGGTTAGTTGTGGAAAATTACTCCCCTAATATCATAATATAATCATGTACACAAAATTTAGCATCAAAGCCACTATAAATATCATGTGCAATACTAGCATCTGTATTAAAAACATCATCCCTCATTGATATTACAATAGATGATGTTAATGATTTTTATTTTGAAGGATCCCATAATTAGGATGATAAATAGTATCCAAGCATATCTTTTGATCCCACTGAGGATGATGAAGTCATAAGTAAATTCGTTAATTCTTTGTCGATTAAAGATTTTCAAAGTGGATCTAATCCTTCCTTGGATACATGTCTTAATGATCTTTTTGACATTTTTGAAGATAATTTCTCTGACATTGGGGCTAAGTATCCTAGTGACCTTTATGAGGACTATGTTGTCCTTTATCCCCTTACTCCATCACACAACATTCATCATCCACCTCACCTCCATAATACCTATGTTCCACTCCATAAGGGGAATAAACAAGAACATGAATTGTTAGATTCCCCTCTATATTTAACATCATGTGCCCCAAATACATAGATCCAAGATCATATTATAAAAGTCATAAATCAATATCAAATCATCTTTTATCCCATAATTCATGGTTGAGAAAAATCAAATCCTTGACCTAATCCAAAAATTTCTTCCCTTAGTGAAGCTCAATATCAGGCACTAGGGGACCATCAAATTTAAAATAATCATTATATATCAAGTCCAAAATAGATTATCCCTAGTGAAGTCTAACATCAGGCACCATAGGGTAGTCAATATCAAATTCAATTAACAAATGAAGTCAAAAATCATATGATTCACCATCCTCTCAATGTTTGGATCAAATAATCAACAATTCAAAAGGTTTTGTATCTTATGATCTCATGGAACCAATCTAAAGAATCCCCTCCACCATATCCAATGGTGTATGCAATTGTTGAACCCATTTTCATTCCCCATCTTATCATATCATCCATCATGATCATATATTTTCTTCACATCTTATATCCCATCATCACACTCTTAACATACTCCCATCCATACCATATCTCAAATCCCTGGGCAACATTGCCCCTCATAGGGTTTACAATGACACCTAGCCAAAACATTTGGAGGATATTAAATCAAGAGTCAATAAAGGCTACTAAGATATTTCATAACATCATATATCTCCATAATATGCATCATATAAATATCATAATGATGTCATCATCTTTCATTTCACCCTTCTCCAAAAAAATGAGATGCCTAATAAAGTCACAAAAATCACAAAAGTAAAAAAAATCATTCATCCAATGGTGAAAACTAGTCTTCTAGTACCTTGGGCAAGTACCATGATGAAAACTAATTTCTAGAATCATGGTATAATAATCCATTATCCACATTTCACCTCAACACTTGGGGGTAAAATCCATCATACCCATCCCTTGTCAATCCATCCCTTGTCCATCTCCTACAACCATTCTTCATATCCATCATCTGCCATCATGTCCTCCATCTTATCTATCATTCCTTCCTATCTTGACATTTTTAAGGAAGTGGAAGGTGTATTGAGAAATGTTTTTCAATCATCTTGGCATATCCCCTAATGGGCACTTATGAAAATAAACATCTAGCTCCTTCACAATGTGGTCATTAGCACTCCCTAGTCCCTTCTTCCTTGGTCTTTTCCTCTTTTTTGCATCACCCCCATCCTTTTTTAATCACATACATCCTTATCCTTATCTTGGTTTTTAGGTTTGGTATTACCTTTTATAGTAACCCCATTTGTATAGTGTACATACATATCCCAAAGAGACCTAAAAATTGTAATATATCAAAAACCCTAAAAATCATAAAACTTTAAAAATGTCAAAACTAGTCCATAATGTATTATCTTATACCCAATCCCATAGTCACATCCATATCCATCAATTTCATATCTTCCCATATTTATATAACACATTTAGTCTTAGAACCAAATTTGAGTGATCACCCATATCTCCATCTCTTCAATCTCATCCTTTTGACTAAGTATTATTAACATTCATCACTTTGTCAAAGAACTTAATCTACCACCCATCACCTTCCTTATCATTTCCTCTTCATACCTATTACCCATATAATCACTTCTTTGTTAGTATGAAGGGTATTTGATCCCATCATCTCCTAGTCTCCTTACTAGATTAGACTCTTGCAAGGCCTTCGTCTGTTAGTAATACTTAGTCATCTTGAACATAACTTTTCCATATCACCTTATTTGACCACTTTAGATTCAATTTTTGGTCCAAATACATATTAAAAGACTGTATCCCAAAACTAGGGGCAAATTTATTCTTTATTGATCCTAATCCTAATCTAGGTCCCTAAATCCATATCCACATCCATATACTTATTCTAAGTCCTAATCCTAATAATCATCCTTAGTCCATCCAAGTCTATCTAATTCCACAATCACATCATGACCATATTAGGTCATCTTATCACCTAATCACTCAACCTATCATTAGACAAGACATAATGACATTTCATGTAGATATTTATGTGTGTTACTTGTCTGTTATGTTTGTATTTTTTATATGTCTTTTATCATGTATATATCTTATTTGTCTTATGTTTTGTTTGAATCATGTACATTTTTCTATTATGAAATGAATAGGGATGATATGAGGATACCAAAAGTGCCCTAGAGGATGCATAATTTGTAATTTTCCCATGCACTTTGACACAATGTCCTTTTGGTCATCCTTATATCATTGATCATACTACCAAGTTCCATATTTATTGGATTGTTTAGACTATGATGAGTGTTATGACATTTGTGATGGATTAATCACCTATGCCCTCATCCTTTATCTAATCATCTCATCATCCTCATGACTATCTTAACCTTCTTGACCCATTTAACTAACATCCAACATTTTATCCTCATCCCATCATCTAAATCATATCCTCTAATCACTATCATCACCCTCTAATAACTAATCCTCATCATCATCTTCTAGTCAAAATTACATCATCTCGATGTCTTTTCAAACTATGTAGGCAACACTTAGCCACTTTTTAGTGCCCAAAGATATCTCAACCACTATTTCCTCTATCTTTTGGTCACTTAATCATATCTATTATTCTCTATCATCACCTTCATCATATCAATAAATTTTAACTTTGAACTACAACCATCATCAATCTCATCAAATTATCATCTTATCTTAGCCTATAGCTCTCCCTTGCATGCATCATTTCTTTGGATACATCTACATATTATGGCATTTTAATCCTCTCATAATCATGTTATGGTTGATTCCCCCTTGGGATGTGTTGATAATCTTGACACCCATCATCTCTACTTCTTATGCATGTATCTTTGATAGGGGCATCATCAATTTGTATCTCATTACTTAGGTCAAATACTTTTACTTCATCATCTATCTCACATTTGACATCCCATCCCCTTGTCTATTCATGTTATCCCACCCATCATTTATTCTTTTGAGTGGCCATCCATCTCATTCTTCCCCACATGTTACCTTGAGGGTGCATCATATCCACTAACATCATATATAATAATATTCATCCATGAAATGGGTGTTCTTTGAAAGACCATTACTCCTTCCACTTCACTCCACTCACAATTCCCTTTCAAAAATGGGGAAAATGTATGCATATAAATCCACTCAATTCATTTAATGTCATTAATAATAATATTAGTTGGCATTAATTCTGTTCATCTCATTTAATCTTGCTAATGTATCCCCCCTTCACATCCATTTATCTAACATCCCCCTCAATATTTATTCATTCACTAACCTTATTCATCCCCAATTTTTCATTAATTTTCCTAAATCCCCATTATATTATCTTAATCCATGCTTATCTATTATTTGGTATTTTTAAATTCCCATGACCCACCTACATTAGCCTATGCCTAAGCTCTCTTATACCCCTAGTCCCTAATCATCTACCTAATTCCTATATAATCCATCCCTAAACCTAATTAATATTTAAGATGATTCTTGAATATGAGGATTCTAGAATCCTTTGTATTCTAACCCCTCCTCTCTATACGCCTCTAAATATGTCATGTCCCCTTTTTTGTGGACATTGACAGATTTGATGATTGGCCTATTATGCGACCTTCGTAGGCTAATAGGATGGATAGAGGGTCATATTGGAGCTTGGATTGACTTTGATTCGCAGAATTTCTACATTTGGTTTTCATTCAGGGTCTTTCAGACATGTTTGCTTGATGCTCCTATTATTTAGGGATATTTGACATGTAGCGGAGCACCTTTATTTTGGTATGGTCATGTGCGAAATCACTCTCTGATTCACCTGCTTCGATCGGTTTGAGGATCCGACGTATATTGAGGGAGATATTAATATTTGATTGATTTAATCAAATATTAATTAATTGGTCTCATTAATAATTAATTATTAATTATTTGGTCTAATTTTAAATTAGAAACCCTAATGCTAATTTAAGAAAACCCTAATTAGGGCAAGCATATCTTTTGAGGGTATAAGGGTTTCACATGGAGGCCATTATTGATTACGTATGCATGATTATTGATTATTGAAATTGGAGAAATTCTTCTGTGAAGACTGAGCCAAGGGTTCCAGGATTCCATTTGCAGTGGAGAACGTCAACTCTTCATTGTGTGCGATTTAGAGGTTGTGAAAGATCAGCCGATCTATTGCCAAATTGAGAGATAGCTTCACCCAGAAGTTATCACAGAGGTACAGATTTGAGAGATAGCTTCATCCAGAAGTTATCACAAAACTTCAAGGTTGAGAGATAACTTCACACAGAAGTTATTACAGATATTTTAGGTATTTATCTTTATTTAGTTGTGATCCAATAAGTCATACAGATAGAAATATTCTGTATTAGAATAGTATATCTCCAGATCAGGTTGTTCAGCAATCAGGGGTTAAGAACAGACCAATTGGCGGCCGTACCAAGTCCGTACAGGTCTGTACAGTTCCGCATCAGGCACCGACCTCGGCAGAGAGAGCTTCCAGTGACCGACATCGATCGACTGAAGACCGACGTCAGCAAAAAGCTGACCGAAAGAGACCGATGTCGGCGATATATCGACCGATGACGGCGTCTGTGTGTCGACATAGAAAGGCCGAGACTTCCAGAATTGCAAGTTTATTACCAGTTTGCATGAATCCATGGTTTTAAGACCTAATCTGTAATATTCTTTGGTTTGCATAAGAAAGGACATCTATTGTAATCAGCTGGATGAATGATAAGATCTGTGATTTATTTATGCATGTTTGAATCTATTCTGCAAATTGTATCTTGTTCAGAGCTTTATGTGTTTATAGATTCCCTATTTGAAAGGGGATATTACAATGGTATCAGAACATTTGTAGGAAGAAAAAGAGCCCCTAAGTGAGGGACATCACAGTGGTATCAGAGCATTTGTAGGAAGAAAAAGAGCCCCTAAGTGAGGGACATCACAGTGGTATCAGAGCTAAATTCCTGCCATCCTGTTGGGCACATCAGAACTAATGTCTTGCCATCCTATTGGGTAGTTCCAGGTTCAATTCGATTATCAGTATGGTTCTAAGAGGGGTCAAAGAGTTGGAAGAAAGCATGCACAATGCAAAGAAGAAATTAGATCATCCATTTCAGCAAGCAGATGACACTCTAAAAATTTTGGAGGAGTTGGACACTTATGTAGGCAAGGTTGAGCATTCAAATACTTATGAGATGCAAACATCGTTATTTCCAGCGTTTGATTCGTTGGTGAAGGCCCGATTATTGAGACATCATGATGAGGTGGTAAGACTTGCAGCTCTCTCTTGCATTAGTGAAATGATGAGGATCATAGCTGGCTTTGATTTTCATGATGATCAGATTATGAGAGAGGTACTTTATGCCATGGTAAAAAGCTTCGAAAAGTTGGATAACATTAGAGACCCTCATTTCTCAAGGAGGGCAAGATTACTTGAAACATTTGCAAGGTATGGATTTGAAAACATTATGATGTTAGTAGGTTGTATTGGTGAAATTCGCATGATGTTTAAAATATTTTGGAATATTTTAGATGAGTTTCATTCTAGCAATATATTGGCATCAATGCACTCTATTATGTTCACAATCTTGTTTGAGGAGGAGGATAAAATTTCCAAACTTTTGGCAGAAGATTTATGGTATGTCTGGACAAAAGGGAGAAATGTCTCACCTAGAGCTTGTATGTGGTTAAAGAGTTTAATTAATAGGCCCAAGGATCGTAGTGCTTTTCCTATGACATGCAGCCACTTGCATGATGAGTTTGACAGTCATGCTGATCCAGTACAGGGAGATATTAACACATCTTCAGGTAATGATTTATCTGCAGTATCTTCACAGGTAGTAGTAGTTGAGGATGTTGTGGATGAGCTTTGTCTTCAGGTGAGTTCAGCACAGGTGTTAGATAGTGAGGATGAGCCTGATGCTTGCATTCAGAGTGTGGAGGTATACTCAGAGGTTAGTACATTGAGTATTGCTGATGAGTATGTTTTTGTAGCTACTGATGAGGACCATGTGGTTGAGGCTCACACACATATTCAGGACTTGGGAGTACCTGATTCTGAGGAGTTTGGGATACCAGTGGAGTTGAATCTCCATATTGATTATTCTCATACATATGACAGTGTGGTACAGTTGGTTGTGCCGCATTTACAGAGAGATCAGTTATGGGATGGATTGGCACCATCTCTTGTAGATGGAATTGGCAGTTGGATTTGTCCATTCCACTTGGATTATGATGTTTTGAGAGTTTGTTTCTCATATGCTCTTGTATATGTTATTTGTAATCTTGGAGGTTGGAGTTTCATGTGCCAGTTTGATTATGAGTCTTTCTTGGTTCTACTTCTACTGATGTTGCAGGTACTTACATTGATACACAGCAGTGCGGATCATAACTACATTTGGGATCCAGGTGGAGTGAGTAGTTCATTGTTCCGAGATTGCTTGGGGACAAGCAATTTTCAGAGGGGTGGATTGTCATGTCCCCTTTTTTTGGACATTGACAAATTTGATGATTGGCCTATTATGCGACCTTCGTAGGCTAATAGGATGGATAGAGGGTCATAATGGAGCTTGGATTGACTTTGATTCGTAGAATTTCTACATTTGGTTTTCATTCAGGGTCTTTCAGACATGTTTGCTTGATGCTCCTATTATTTAGGGATATTTGACATGTAGCGGAGCACCTTTATTTTGGTATGGTCATGTGCAAAATCACTCCCTGATTCACCTACTTCGATCGGTTTGAGGATCTGACATATATTGAGGGAGATATTAATATTTGATTGATTTAATCAAATATTAATTAATTGGTCTCATTAATAATTAATTATTAATTATTTGGTCTAATTTTAAATTAGAAACCCTAATGCTAATTTAAGAAAACCCTAATTAGGGCAAGCATATCTTTTGAGGGTATAAGGGTTTCACATGGAGGCCATTATTGATTACGTATGCATGATTATTGATTATTGAAATTGGAGAAATTCTTCTGTGAAGACTGAGCCAAGGGTTCCAGGATTCCATTTGCAGTGGAGAACGTCAACTCTTCATTGTGTGCAATTCATAGGTTGTGAAAGATCAGCCGATCTATTGCCAAATTGAGAGATAGCTTCACCCAGAAGTTATCACAGAGGTACCGATTTGAGAGATAGCTTCATCCAGAAGTTATCACAGAACTTCAAGGTTGAGAGATAACTTCACACAGAAGTTATTACAGATATTTCAGGTATTTATCTTTATTTAGTTTTGATCCAATAAGTCATACAGATAGAAATATTCTGTATTAGAATAGTATATCTCCAGATCAGGTTGTTCAGCAATCGGGGGTTAAGAACAGACCGGTTGGCAGCCGT
This sequence comes from Torreya grandis, assembly GCA_037957365.1. Classification (NCBI taxonomy): domain Eukaryota; kingdom Viridiplantae; phylum Streptophyta; class Pinopsida; order Cupressales; family Taxaceae; genus Torreya; species Torreya grandis. The sequence continues at coordinate 333,720 of JARHVA010000856.1, read as the reverse complement.
ACCAAGTCCGTACAGATCCACATCAGGCACCGACCTCGGCAGAGAGAGCTTCTAGTGACCGACATCGGTCGACTGAAGACCGATGTTGGCAGAAAGCCGACCGACAGAGACCGACGTCGGTGATATATCGACCGACGACGGCGTCTGTGTGTCGACACAGAAAGGCCGAGACTTCCAAAATTGCAAGTTTATTACCAGTTTGCACGAATCCAGGGTTTTAAGACCTAATCTGTAATATTATTTGGTTTGCATAAGAAAGGACATCTATTGTAATCAGCTGGATGAATGATAAGATCTGTGATTTGTTTATGCATGTTTGAATCTATTCTGCAAATTGTATCTTGTTCAGAGCTTTATGTGTATATAGATTCCCTATTTGAAAGGGGATATTACAGTGGTATCAGAACATTTGTAGGAAGAAAAAGAGCCCCTAAGTGAGGGACATCACAAAATATATAGGCTTCTAAGGAATTTTAAATTCCTTTTAATCCTCAACCCTTGATTTCCTTCCCTCAACTTCAAATATCCACCATAGATCTTTCCTTCTTTATATTTAAACCACTCCTCTCCTCCATTTGAGCCAACTAGAATTTCCATGACATCTCCATGCCAATCTAATTATTTGAATCCATAATCCAACATCCATTGATCAAGAACCATCACTATGTTAAACTTATGAGTTAAGGTAAACAATCTCATCATCTTCTCTTTTATTCTATTTGATCTTCATTTAGATCATTTAGCTTTAAGATTTAAGTGTAAGATTGAATATTTTATTCATCTAATTACATTTAGGTTCTAATGGATCTAGACTATAGCTAAGTAATTTGATATTTGGGTTTGAATTTACATAGCTAAATCTATATTGTGCCTAAAAACCCTTCTATAGTTTCTCATGAGATTTCACTACAAATATGAGAGGATATATATCTATAAAGTGGTCTCACATGTTACTTAGGATGAGATATGGAACTAGAGTAATAATAAGAGATGATCCAATAATAAAATATCATATTGAGATACACAATCCTATTGATGTGGACATGAACTACACACTACAATATTAGGAAGAAGAAGAGGCTCATGAACTTGCAACACTTGTAGAAGAGATTCCAGACACTCATCTAGATGAATGGGGATCATCCCTCCAATTAGATCCTTATGAATATGTATAGGAAATTGGAATAGATACATATTACATCCATGAAAATGATGTAATTATCCAAAACCTAATAAATCCAATTAAAGATATTCAATGGATGTGATAATTTTTATTCTATAGTTTGAGAAGTAAAAATGGTGTAGGTGCAGGTATTATCTTGATATCTCCATAGAAGGAAAGATATTTCTAATCTTTCAGACTTTAGTTTAGTTTCATAAATACTATAGCTAAATATAAGGATTTAAATTGAAGCCTAAAATTGGCTAAAGAGATAGGGAAACAATCCCTAAAAATATTTGGTGATAGTGAGCTAATTTTTCACCAAGTGAGATCTAAAAGTTTAACTAAGAATAATTTCCTAAGATCTTACAAACATAGGGTTTGGGACCTATTATAATAATTTACCACTTTGAATATCTGAGTGATACTAAAAGCACATAATAAATATGTTGATCATATGGCCTTTATAGGCTCCAAATATAACCTACTAGGATAAAAAAATAAAAAAATAGCTAGCATGTAGGGTTGATAATAAGGCCTTCCATTCCTGATAATGTAATGAATTGGAAACTCTTTGATAGTGATGAGTAAATTGTCAACTTTTTGAGAGAAGATGAATTATATGATATGAACTAGTTAAGACTTCAAGATCAATATGGATATTAGATCATATAGTTGAATATGAAAAAATTACTATAGGTCTTGTTATACTAGAGAACATATTCAATTTGGATGATCAACTGAAAGGCAAAAAGAAGAACATCATGATAAATAAAGAAGACTATGAGCCAATGATCATATTAGAAAGAAAATCACTGAAGATAGGAAAGGTATGTAATTATTTTTAAAATCAAGATTTTGTTAATTTGTGTCAGGAGTTTGATGATAAATTAACTTGGAGTTATCATGATCTAAGAGGATTTGACCCATGCTTAGCTCAACATAGGATTGATCTTGATCCAAATACCATGCCTATTCGATAGAATCAGAGATTGATTAATCTAACGATAAAATCCATGATGAAGAGTGAGATATCTAAACTAATAGAGGCTAATGTTATTTTTCCCATCAAACACACATCTTGGGTTCCAAATTTGGTCTCTATAAGAAAGAAAAATGGTCAAATCAGGCTATGTGTAGATTTCAAGGATCTAAACAAATCATCTCTAAAAGATCATCATCCCCTTCCCATTATGGAGAAAATTCTACAAACTGATCAAGATTTGAAAGGTTTTCTCTTCTAGATGGTTATTTTGGCTATAACCAAATCCTGGTGTAAGAATCAAACCAATTCAAGATTGCTTTCACCACAAAATGGGGTACATATGCATATAAAAAGATGATATTTAGTCTAATAAATGCTAGTGTAATATTCTAAAGAGCCATGACTATGGATTTCAGAGGTTTGATAAATGAAATGATCCTAGTATACTTAAATGATATCAATATCTACTCAAAGCATGCAGATACACACCTAAATCACCTTAGAAAATTTTTAGAAAGGTGTAGAGAATTTTGGGTTTCCCACAATCCCAAGAAATACATTTTCATAGTTCATGAAGGGAAACTACTAGGACACATTATGTCAAAATAGGGTCTTGAAATATACCTATAAATAATTAGTGTTATATCTATATTAACACTACCAAGCCATAAGAAAGGATTACAAAGATTTCTTAGAAAAATCAACTTTGTAAGGAGATTTTTTCCAAATTTTGCCTCTATGGCAAAACCCCTTATTGTAATGCTAAAGAAGTGTATCATATTCAACTAGACATAAGAGTGAAAATATAGTTTTAAAACCATCAAGCAAACTATTTATTAGGATACTAACCTAGTCAACCTAAACTATGAGAAATAGTTCATTCTCTATGCTTTTGGAGGGGAAGGAAGCATCTTAGCTATTCTAACTCAGTATAATAAAAATAATTAGAACAACCAATATCTTTCTTCAATCAATCCCTAAAGTATTAAGAAGAAAATTATAGTTTCATGGAGAATCAAGTACATGCTATGATCAAGGGTCTCAAAAAGTTTAAGCATATGCTTTTCAATAATAACATTCATCTAATGGTGAGTCATCAAAGTGTCAAAGAGTTATTTCTAAGCCAGGGGATAAATGAAAAAAGAGTGGGATAGATCACAAAGGTAATGGAATATGATGTGGACATTAAAATCATAAAGCTTATAAGAGGGAGGGATTGCGTGAACAACTAGCTTTTGATATCAAGACTACGAAATAATTATCTAAAATAGTATATGCTCAAGGTGCACCTCAATTAGCCAATCCACATATTTTTAATAATTAGATTCATGGCATGACCATTTTCCTATAGAATGGTGAGTACCTGTATGACTTTCAACAGTCAAAGAAAAGTTATTTTTGAATCCAATATATTTTTATGTTCTTTTTGATGGAATATTATTTAGAAAAGATATGAATGGAGTCATACTAAGATGTATCAATCACAATCAAGTCCCCAAGGTGTTTGAGGAATTTCATGATGGTCCATCAAGAGGACATTTCTTTGTAAAAACCAAGGCCATCAAGATAATGAGAGGGGGATATTATTGGCTTGAATTGTTCAAATATGCCCATAAATTGGTAAGGAACTATGAAAATTGCACTTACTTCATTGGCAAGTAAAGATTAGTAGCTTTCCCTCTTAGACCAATTCAAGCAAATCAATTGTTTTCTCAATGGGGATTAGATTTCATTGGTATGATCAATCCACCGTCAAGTGTAGGCCACAAATGGGTCCTCATATAAATAGACTATTTCACATGATGGACTAAATTAGTTGCACTAAAATATCCCATGGAGGCATCTATTCTAGAATTCATGGATGGCATAGTCTCAAGGTTTGGTGTTCCTCACATCATTATCTCAGACAATGCCAAAGCATTTTTGGACACTCAAGTGAGTGAATGGGATTTAAATCACAATGTATACTTGAGTAATTCTAATTATTACCCTCAAGGTAATGGCTTAGCTAAGTCTACCAATAAGAACCTCATAAGAATTATCAAAAGCACAATGGAGGATAACCAAAGGACATGGCACACAAAGTTGAAATCAGCACTATGGGATGATAGAATTACTCTTAAGAGATCCATTGGAAACTCCCCATTCATGTTAGTATATGGAATGGAATCCCAATTCCAACTATCAACTGAGTTACCATCTCTAGAGGTCAATCACCAATTGTAATTGATCGACAATGATGAAATGATAGTAAGATTGGCTAAACTCATGGAACTAGAAGAACTCAGGAACAAATAAATGAAAGTTCTAGAAGAAAATTAGGCTCAAAAAAAGAGGAATTTTTAGAAAAAGGCATCTGATAGGACCTTTAATAAAGGAGACATCGTTCTCAAATAGGATGTAGATAAGGTTAAACTAGGCAAGAACACAAAGTTTGAGGTAATATGGAGCGGTCCATATATTATAACCTAGTGAAAATGAGCTAATGCATTCTAATTATCAAAGTTAGATGGATCATAACTGTCTATCCCAGTTAATGGGATATACCTCAAATCTTTCTTTTGAGATAGGAATTCAATCTAAAAAATATTTTTTTGTATATAATAGGGTTAGTTATGTTTTCCAAAATAAGTGCTTCTGTATAGGTCAAATCATTAGGAGTTTTATTTCTTTAGTTTGTTTTATTTTTACCTATTTTATTATTATTTAGGCAAATCCCAATTTTTTTCACTAGGTTGAAGTTTGTTAAGCTTAAAATGACTCCACACCCAATAAACTAGAAGGATAGTAGATAGAAATTGATTAGCACACAATCCTACCCTAGAGGTCACTAAAAATATTGATATTTTTGTTCCAAAAATATCAAAATATCAAGCAACCTAAGGAATACCCTCTATTTTTTTTTTTTTTTAAATTCCTTGAAATGACCCAAATCACACATTTCCTTTGTATTGAAAAATCCATAACTCTACCTACAATTTGTAATTTGCAAAATTGTAAATTGTTTTTCGAGCTTCAAATCCTATAATGCATTAACCACCAGAATCTAAAGTTATGACTACAATTTGTATTTTTCAAATTTTTAAATTTTAACATGAGTTTTGGATCCTAAAATGTACTTACTAGAAGGATATAGAAATGCATTTGTAATTTGCAATTTTGCAAAATTGCAAATTACAAGTGAAGTTATGGATCACGCAAACCAAACACCCCACAAAATCTAGAACTCAAACTATAATTTGAAAATTGAAAAATTACAATTTTTAGATAGATTTACATTTCTTAAGAAACATTCTACCTAAAATCCAAAACTTAGAGATCAATTTGCAATTTTCAAAATTGCAAATTACAATCCAGGTTTTGAATCCTGTCATCAACTAAGCCTATAAAATCTAGAACTCTACATGCAATTTGTAAGTTTACAAAATTTTAGTTCAGTTTATGCTTTCCCATTTCCAAATAAGTTAACATAATCTTACCTATAGAATCCAAAGGTCAAATGAAAAATTAAAAAATTGCTTGTGGATTCTAGATTTTTGCCACCAACTACTTTAGAGCATTAACTATAGAAAAGGGTTTATATAAACATGCAATTTGGGATTTTTTAAATTAATTATTTAATTTTCTAAACTAGTTTTGGAACTCTGAGAATGACCATGCCTTCAACCTTGATCCACATGCCAAACCATAACCTTGCAAACCTTGATCCATGTCTGCAAGCAATGCCACGATGCTATTTTCACCCTGCATGATATTCCTATAATCTTCCTTGCATTTCTTTCCATAATTTCCTATAAATTTAAGTTTGTTAATTTATTTTCATTCCCCAAAAAGATCCATTTTAAAACTTTAAGGTTTCACTATGTTGTATGCATGATTATCTAGATTAGGATTGTCTATGTAATTATTATTTTCCAAAATTTCTACATGTTGAGATCCTAGGTTTTATTTTCTAAATTTCATAGTTAAACCTAGGGTTTTCTCCCAAAATAATTCATAGTCAAATATAGGGTTACTCTAAAAGATAGGTGAATATACCATCACATATTCCCAGATAACCAACTTGGACTTGTTAAGGACACCCCCCATTTTTATAAGATTTTAACTTATTTCAAGCAATTCCCATCCCTATGAGATTTCAACCTACTCAAAATAGTTCTAAGTTCTACCAGACATTCCTATTGCTTAGAACACCTCTTAGTTTGATGGAATTTTCACTTGCTCAGAATAGTTCCAAGACCCATAAAAAATTTTACCTACTCAAAGCACCTCCAATCTCCACCAAATATTCTACCTGCTTTAAGCACCTATAAATCTTTCCATCTGTTGTAGTTGGTTTTCACTAAAAATTATCTCAAGAATTCATGTTTGGGAATGAGATTAAGTTTAAATCAAAATTAATTGGGGTGAATCTTAGTTTGGAGTCTAATATCACCAAAATAATAGATATAGACATAGGTTACATTAACCTAGGGGACTTATGGACCTAGATAAATGCAGAGTTTAAGAATGACTAGATACAAAGTATTTATGAATCTGGATTGCCACAAAAAATATATTTTCCCTTGAGAGTGTAAATCCTTGAGCTAGTGCTAACACTAGCACAACACTATGATGATGATAAAAGAGAGGTCTTGAATGACAAAGGGGAAAGGATTTTAAATTTAGACCCATATTTCATTGATTCAGTGTTTATGATCCTAGAGTTCAAGAGTTATCTTGGCATAACTCCAAAAACATCCGAACAATTCTTTCAAGATAAAAGAGAGGGATGTCAGAGAATGATAGATAAACAATGGTCGAAAACACTAAAGGTTGCCTCTACCAGATTTCCAAAGATAATGGCAAGAATTGATTTTAAGGATGAGATTGGGGACATAATAATATTTCTACACAGGATTACTACTAGTCCTAATGCAAAGCATTTCTAAGAATGTATGTATCAGTAAATATGGGTTATTCGTTAGTATGCACAATAATACACTAGGCACAAATAATTATTAATTCACTCTATATGCAATTTATGGAGGTACAAACCACCAAAAAAAATTATGTGACGTCCTACTTAGTGTATATATTGGCCAAAGGGAGAGCTTTCCCAAGGCTCAACATAGTACCCAATGAGGTAAGTAGAGTGTACAACTATTATCCTAACCTCACTTTGGAGACCAACAAACATCACTTTAGGAGGATCAATAATACATTCATGTATTGCATCAAAATAAAGTTTTATAAAGAGATAGGGAGAATGAGATTATAAGATACAAAAACTACAAAAATCACCTGATGGGGATACTAATTCATTTAAATTCCCCACCTATTCCTATATCAGGGTATGTAGATTCAATGGCTTCCCTTGTACACTCCCAAGATATGTTAATGATAAGTGGGCATTAAGGGAGCTAATAAGAAAATTTATGAAAACTCATAAGCTTCCATCCAATAGACACAAGTTAAGAATTCATTTCCCAATTGTATACGAAAATACACATGCCCCTCCTTACTCAAAGGCAAGTGTGCTGAGGTAAAAATTACATAGATGACATTGAGGGCTTTAGAAGTAAGGCCATACTATGATGTTTATGGTAACATCACCAACACACTACTAATCTCTACATATTACCATGTTCCATATTTTGAATATTATTGGGAGGATTTAGATGATGAATAAAAATTTAGATTGAAGGACCATTCTAAAATGACCTTGGATTAGGTGAAAGCCTCTGATATATCACTAGTCCCCAAGGACTTGCTAGATGATGAGTCCTTAATGGACAAACACTACTACACACACATATCACTCAACTGCTTCCAAAAGTAAGGTGGTCATCCCCTAAATCTTTCTTTTTGATAGATAGAAATGTACATGTAATTAACAAAATGATCAATTGGTTTAGGAGTAAAGGGGTTGGCCAAGGATAGATAGATTATCACAAAGAAGATAGTAAATCTCAAGGAAGAAAGAATTCCTCCATCAGTAAAGGGTCTTAAATGGTATAGTAGGAGAGCAATCAAAGAGGACAATGATCTCTCATAAGAAAAAGAAGAAATCTAAGGCCAAGAAGGTTTAGTTAAGCAAAGATGGGGCATCAATATATCAACTGATCATCATCTCATCTAAGGAAACAACAAAAAATGGATCAGCCATAGATTTAACCCCCATATAAATGATAGTCACAACTCTTATTTTTGTAATTCACCCCCACCTATTTACATTGTTATTTGAGCTCCAATACCTCTACCTCCTTTCTCCACTTTCCTCACATCTCAAGTGACTCCACCCTTCATTCTTACCACTTTACCTATAATAATAATTCCATTACAACCAGTGTAATCAAGTCAAGTGGACACTTAGGGTCCCCTTTTAGTGGATACTTAGGTTTCCACTCCACTTTCTCTTCTTCCAATTTCACTCCCTCATTCCCTCATTATATTCCATTTATAATTCCTTCAATTCCATCCCCATTTATTTCCAACACAACTCAACAATATATAGCTATAAAATCAGTCATCTTGACTTCAATTCCACTAGCCATCCCAACTCTTAAGATAAGTATTGTTCCATATTCATCCCTTTTCATCTTCCCTACCTTATCATCCCTGATTTCCTGGCCCATTTGATTGACTCATTTGATACTTTAGCCTCTACACTTCTACCAGTTCTCAAGTTCCAAATTCCTACGTCTACTCCCCCATTAATATCACTTCCTTATCCTACACCCCTAGTAGACACATTTTTCCCCATTGTCCCCACTATTATCTAAAAAAATAACACCCAATAGAGATCATATTTCTCAAGTTTGATTCATACCTAGACTAACATGGGAATGATTTAAAGTTATGGGATGCCTATATCTAGATCAGACCTCTAGATTTTGACAAGGCTAGTTCCTCTAATTATATCATTGTTCACTACTTAATAAACTAATGATTTTTGGGTTGAAAAGGGAAAGGAAGAAAATGAAAATGAAACCTACTTTACCTTTGGTGATACACCTAAATAGTTTTTTTTCCTTTGAAAGCTTTAAAACTAAGGCACACATATGGATTGAAAGGAAACTATATAGACCAATCCTAAACATTAGTTTTTCAAAGGAAGGCTTGAAATAAGATTTGTAGATCTAAGGTATGTGCATAAATATCTTTAAATAAATTGCATATAAACGATATTCTATGAAATTTATATTCTTATCTCTTTAATTGACCTATTAAGGATGAAATTATAGCAATAGGTGAGGAAGGACCTTCAAAAGATGAGAACTATCACACTTATATATAAATACACAATCAAAAATACACACTACCACCATAAACCTATCTAAATACAAAATCCTTTATTGATTTATAGTGCAAGTTACAATTTTTGTATCTCTCTAGATACCAAATTTAGGGATCCTTAAAATGGTTCCAAGAGCCTATATATATAGCCAAAACAGAAATACTCTAGCCAATGTGGCATAGAGGAGATAAGGATTAGTCTTGCTTTTGTTAACTCAAGACTAAAAATCCCTTTAAAATATTAAATCAAGTCTTTAAATATCCTCAAATTCTTTAAAAATATGGTTGTGAGCCTTTATTGAGTTGGAAAACCCTTGCATGAAAAACTACACCCATCCTCTATTGTTAACTCAAGATTGAAGTTTAATTTAAAGTGTCTGAATACCTTTTTTACATGAAAATAAAGGAATATGCATGAGAGTAGTTACACAATCAACGAAGAATGTTTTGGCACTTGATGACTGGTTAACTCCACTTTAGCCTTCTTCTGCATGATCTAAAACTTAATGATTGAAAGTACATGAAAATATCCATGTGAAGAGAAAATGAAAAACATGGAAACTCCATTTGAAATCCAAAATAGACACTTCAATGCCAATCCTCTACTTACCTTCACTATAAGGATAAAGTCATCATATGTATAGACGTAACAGAGCTGTGGATTTCTTATTTTAAGCAGCTACAAGTACCTATATGTCAAGGAAATAACCATGTCAATTGTTAATACATTTCTCTAAGATCACACACATTTACCCCTACCTTAAAATCTAATCATAGGTCTTTTTGATAGATGGTATTTGGTTGAGCTTTAATGGTGATGGGTAGACTTGTAGAGTTTGCTTCCTATTTGACCCAAGTCACTTTTACTTTCCATTATCTTTCAAATTTTAATTATATCCACTGATCTTGATCCTGGCCTTCTCATATTATGCCAATTTTGAGCTCCTTATTCTTTCTATAGGATCATGTTGTCATCTCTTTGACTCCTTTACCTTATGTGCACCGTAGATATCCTTCTATATGAAAGAACATGAGACATAGATATTATAGCATTATAATGCATTTGAGACACTTAGAAACTTCTCATTTTTTTTAGATTCACTTACGTGTTGACTCCATACTCACCATTGATCTTCCTTTGTATGATTAAACATGTGCCATTGACCTTTAGGAACCACTGACATATATTAGATCATCGATTGTTGTTAGATTTGATATTATCTCCCAATATTTGGACACTTTTCATTTATGTGTTCATCCTTGGATTTTTTGAATTTAAATAGGTATTTCATGAAGCTTAAATTTGACATTTGCATGCACGTTTCACTCTGCAAGTCTAACTTTAAAAGTTTATATCTTGAGATAATAAGTTCATCAAGATACCAAATTTGTAGAGGATGATATTGGGACAAAGTACATCATAATAATATAATTATTCACCTCTAGTAAAATCCTCAAGTTTAATTAGTAAATTCATGATCATCTTGCTTCATTCATTCCTACATGATTTGCATATGATGGTATGGCTTCTCAAGGCTTGTGTTAGTCATTTTTATTTAAACAAAGACACTATGAGAAATATAAAATAAAGGTAAGGTAATGGTAATTAAGGATTCAAATGATAATGGTTAACATTTGGCTTGTAAGGCCAAAGTGTTAACATTCTTGGTGACTTGCAAGGGTTGACTAGCTTTCTGGTCTAGAAAATGTAGAATCTTTAGACTATATTCGGGTTTAAACTATATACAAAAATTAGGAAAAATTTTAGACACATAGACACAATATAAAAATTGACACAAAAAATAACATGTATACATGTGCACATAGAAGAAATAACCACAATAGTTATAAAGATGACACCAACTACAAAAAGCATGTGAACATGTGTACTTAGAGTAATGGAACTATGACTATGTACAAAGGAGTGACTCACCTAATATCATTACTTTAGGAACATCCCATTCATAGGAATGGGAATTTTCTCTCTACTTAATTTGGATAATTGGAAATATTTACTTTCCTTACAATCAATGATACTATAAGTTCCACTCCAAAGGATATCAAATTTGGAGTGTTTACCTAGCTTTGCTTGCTTTTCGTCCCATTTCAGTACTATGTCTCCTTATTGAAATGAATTTTACGAGGCTCTTTTATCAAAACAAATCTTGACTTGTTTTTGGTTTGACCACATGGTACACATGGCATCATCTCTTATCTCTTCCAATTAGCTCAGTTCATTCATCCCAACCTTCATTACATCACTTTCTAAAAGTTCTAGCTGGTGTGCAAGCTCTAAAGTTAGAAGCTCCAATGAGATAGATAGCCTTTCTTCTCTTCCATATACTAAGAGATAAGGTAAATGAATAATGGCCTTCTTCGGGGTGATCTTATCAACCCATAAACTAGTCTTTAACTTTATATGCCAAGATCTCTTATTATCTTGTAGTGTTTGTTTTATGATCTAAATTAAGTTCTTGTTAGTGGATTCAAGTAGTCCATTACCCTATGGATGGTAATTTGATGAAGATGTTAGATAAATACCTTTCTCAAGATCCCATTCACATACCTTTGCATTATTTAATTCTAAATCATTTTCTGATATTATAGTTGAAGGTACTTGAAAATGGGTGACTAGACTCTCATAGAACTCAAGAACAGAGCTCTCATTTGCCTCCTTTAATGGGACTAATTCCACCCACCTCATGAAATAATTTGTAGATATTAAGACCCACTTATGACCAGTACTAGATGGAGGATTAATCATGCCAATAAATTATAAACCTTATTGTATGTAATTTTGCTCAACCTAAATAGGCCTCAATGGAATAACAACTAATATTTGTTTACCTATAAACATTGCACACTTTTTACACTTCCTAACCCATGCATGTGAATCCTTAAATAAATTAGGCCAAAAGTAACTAGCTCTAGTGATTTTTGAAGTTGTGGTCTTGGCTGTAAAATGGCCTCCAGAAGGACTATCATGAAATTGCTCAAAAATCTTATCAGATTGATTAGTTTTAACACAACCTACAATCATACTTCTAATGTCCTTTTTGATGGATTCAAAACTTCTCTTACCCTCTTTAATTTAATTGAATTCTTGATGTTTCTTCAGCATTTGAGTGAGTGGCCTTACTGGTTCTACAAATCTAAGAATAAATCTTCTAATGAAATTTATCTTACCTAAGAATTTTTGCAATCGTTTCTTATGTTTTGACAATGATAGAGCAAGGATTGATTCTATTCTCTCTGGATCAATATAAAGACCATCTTTGGACACTACATTCCTAATAAGTCTCCCATCATGTATTGAAAATATGTACTTATTTGGATTCAATGAAACTCTAAATTGTTTGCATCTATCAGAAATAACTCTTAAGTATGTTAGATGATCATTAGGATCATTTTAAAATACAATAATGTCATCAAGATAAACTAAGACCATTTCACTCAAAATACCATGAAAGGCAACATCCATTGCCCTTTGGAAAGTAGATCTAGCATTAGAGAGCCCAAAAGGCATATTTTGGTAGGCATAAGTACCCCATTTGGTTGTGAAAGCTATTTATATTGATCTTTTTCTTTCACCAATATCTAGTTTTAACTTGAGTACCCATCTAGTAAGGATAATCTTTGTGAACCTGATACTCTTTACAATATTTGATCTATGAAATGAAGAGGATAGTGATCTTTTAGTGACACTTTGTTCAAATCTCTAAAATCCACACATAGTCTTATCTCTCCATTCTTCTTTCTCACTGGTACAAGGTTTTCTACCCATGCTGAGTGATTGATAGGAAATATTATACTTGACTCAATCAGCTTGGTAAGCTCCTTTATCATGAGGATTTCAACCTTGGGATTGATTGGTCTTTGATTTTGTCTTATTAGCTTTAAATCCTATTTAAGCTCAATAGTATGATGTGATAATCTAAGGTCAAAACCTTTAAAATCATGTTATTCCAAAAAAAATTGCATTAACTCCTTACATAATAAAATGAAAGCCTCTCTCTGAGTATCAGTGTTCACTTTACTCCACTTAAGTTGCTTGCCTTTAGCTATGTGAACTTGCTCACCTTTAGCTATGTGAACTTGCTCATAATGTTCTTCCTTAGAAGATATGATTACCTTATCCTTTCTAATATGAAAATATTAATTAAAAATGCTTTCCAAAGTTACTAAACCTTTAGGCATCTTATTTGATCTCAATTTCAAAATCTAATCTTCAAATTGGTGTTACAATTTATTTTGATTCTTTGAGTAAAATTTTTCCTCATTTTATAGAAAACAGGCTATCTATTTGTCACTATCAAAGACTTACCAACTTACTTCATTATTTGGAAGTGAATACCTACATATGAATTTGATTTGGGTCTGATATTTATTATCCTTGAGTTAATCCACTATATCACATTGTGCTCCTATGGTTACAAGTCTATCTACATGTTGATTGGTTCCTCTAGGAATGGAGCAGATATTAAATGTTGAGAAAACATCCATGAAGTCCCAAACACCATATTTGTAGGTCTTTAAGAAAGGTTTTATTCCTACACTTAAACCTATGACTTGTTACACACCAACTTATTATGAACTTTCATTTACAAAAGCTTAAAACCTCTCTTTCTATCCTACTAAAGGCCATGAATAAAAGCTTCATACTCTATTATATTTGATGTACAACTGAACTAAAATCTAACTAAAGAATAATAACTTTGATTTTGAGGTGAAACCAACATTACACTAGCCATAATCCCATTATTTTATCTAGATCCATCAAAGGACATATTCCACAACCCTTCTTGATCTTACTTTGAATTGGTGAGACTAGTTAATGAGTCACCTTCTTCATGCATGTAATAGACACCAAAACTAGCTTCTTTAATACATTTGTATGGGTCATACCATGGTTATTAGTAACCCACTCATCCAAGAATAGATCTGGTATGCCTTTGAGTGGCTTAAAATATCCTTGATCAATAGTATCCTCATCTTTTTTTGAAATACTACAATTCATATTAGACATATTTGGCATATATGGTTTAAGGTGAAATCTAGAAATAGGCTTAGATATTATAATGACTTTGGTTCCATATCTAGTTCTAAAAACTATGTATGACCAATATGAAGAAAGGTAAGCTCCTATTTTAGTATTAAAATCTTTGGAAAGGCATAGTGAAAAATATGGAGATAAATCAACAACAATTACATCTTGTGTAATGGTGAGATTTGGACAAGTAACAAGTAAAATCTTAAGATCTTTGAGGATACCCATAGTATTAGTAAGAGAACCATCCAGCTAGAACACTCCTTTTTCATGAGGTTCATACTTAAGTCATATTTTGTCATCTATGAATTTAGGTATGATAGAAGTAATAGATCTACTATCAATAATAGAATTGTGGACAAGACAGTCTCCTATGACAACCGAAAGATAGAAAGGAGGAGGCCTAGTCATCTTTTGAGGCTCAAAAATATGATTTAAATTGGTTATAAAAACACTTAATCTTTCTTTTTGAGGTTTTCTATCAGAGGCATGAAACTTTGAAATCTCCTCTTGTAGAAACTCCTTTTGTCCTAGGATTAGTAGTGTATCCCACATTAAAATTGATACTAAAGTTTTATTCATATGATCCAAAATACTAAGTGGAGAAGTGGTTATCCTTGGCTGTAATTTAGGAGTATAATGGGCCCCTAAATATTATGTGAACTAAGGAATGTAAGGCCCTTTGACATTCTAACCCTTTGGATCTTAAACTTACTGATTTGATGTCTTTTGAGCTAGGTCATGAGTGGTGGTCTTTTGTGGTAGTTGAGAAGGAAAAGGGGCTTACTTATCAGGACTTGAACCTTCACCAATTACCCTTTTCTTAGACCTAGTATGGGCTTCAATTGAATTATCAACATTATCCATATTTTGAGTTTGATATTCTACTATGTGTTCAAAGGAATTCTCTCATTTCCATAAGTCAACAAACATAGTTTCAATAGGTGATTTACCATTGTCTCCTATTTATTGTTTTGGAATTTATAATTGAGTCAATGAAGGAAAGTCCCCATGTGGTAGAGAGGCTTCCTTAATTTGATAAGGTGGTTGATATTCATGTGAGAGACGAGCTACATATTGTTGCATGTAAGAATGTTGTGGACTCACACTAGTTGGAGCCATTTCCATGTTGTTTGCTTGATTCCACTAATTGTTCCATTGCCCTCCATGAGCATAGTTGTTCTAATTTGGAAAAATAACTCTAGAATTACTTAGAGTATTAGGATTATATTTCATTGATTGACAATTCTACCCTTATCCTTGTTGATTAGAATGATAGGTTGGTTTATTATACTAATAATTCTTATTAGTATTCTAATATGGCTTGTATGGTGGAGCTTGTTGTCTTTCAATTACAATAAACTTGTTGTTATGAGTCTTGAGAAGACTCTATATATTTTCCAATCTATTGGTTTTATCACCTTATATTTGATAAAACTTTTTTGAATATAGAAGTGGAGAAGTAGTCTGAGCAAGAGGGTGGATCTCTAGAAAGAGAGGCATTGGTGGCCTTAGAGGTAACTTGCCTAATTGTATAATGTAATTTTTATCCTTGATTGCTACTTTAAAATCTTTAGGTAGAGTGTTCCCTCCCATGGATTAAATCAACACAGCCACATCTAAATTAAGAGCCTTTAAATAGTAAATAAAAGCATTATTGGGTATAGGCTTGATTACTATAGGAATTTTATCCCAAGTCTTCTGGAACCTATAATTAAAATCCACCATGAATTCATGATTGAATCTTTTTATTGTTGTAATTTATTCCACAAGTGAAAGGTGGTCACTTTTTTCTTCAAAGTGATTTCATAGGACTTATCCAAATTCATCCCAATTATTGAGTGATGCAGGAGCCAATCTCATGTACCATTATAGTGCTTTACCTTTGAATGAAGGTTCCAATAAACTCATTTCTACATTTTCTTGTGTCACATGATGTACTAAACAAAGGTTAGTAATATCTTAAATATGTTCTATAGGAGTAACTAGATTCTCTTTTATAAAATAAGGAATAAACTTCAGAGCAAAAAATAGAATATCATCCCATTGAGTAAGATTCATAGGACTACCACTATTGAATGGCACAAAGGCATATATTTTTCGAATAGCCATCTAAGTTATGGGATTTATAATTTTTTTTGGATGAACAATATTGGCTTGAATAGGAAGATTTTGTGCAATAACAAGGGAAATAGAGGTGTAGGATTTGGATTTGACTAAGAGGATTTCTTATTGTTTACTAATTAGAAGGGTAACTTAGTGAAAACTACATCTTTCCCTTTTATAGAGGATCTTTTGATAACTCTTGGGGGCATGAAAAGTATGGAAATATGAAAATGATTCACTTTATGTGAATAATTGGCCCCATTAGGTGTGCCAAAACTATTAGCTATCTAGATAGCACCCAATAGAGATAAAATTGCTCAAGTCTAACTCATACTTAGACTAAAATGGGAATGATATAAGGCAGGGTAAAGTTTAGTGGTGAATATTTGTTAATTTATAAATATTCTAATTTTTAAATTTTGGTTTTGGCAATTTTTAGGGTCAGCAGATGGGACTAGATCACCAAAATTTTAGGGATATAAATTATTTTGGGGGTTATCTCACCAACCCTTTATAGAATTACCTTATAAATTATTTAAATTTTCCATATATTTATACCTTACGATATAAATTATTTTTGTGGTCCAGTAGAGTCATTTGATGTAACTACTCGACAGAGCTATTTGGCCTAGCTATTTAGCAGAGCCATTCAACCCTATCATTAAATTGAGTAGTTTCCCCCAATAATTAGATAGATCTATTTAGCCTAGCCATTTTTCCTAGCCATTTCACCCTACTATTTAGCCAAGTTGCTCAACCTACCATTCAGCCTATCCATTCAATAAAGCTATTTAGCCCAGCTGATTGACCCTGTCATTAAATCAAGTCATTCAACACTATCATTTTACCAAGACATTAATACCAATAATTCAAATCTAATAGGACATAAATCATGGTGTAAAATATTTAAACCTATGTTATAAAAACCCTGGTTAGGTAGAAAACCTAGAAAGGGAAAACAATTTAACCTATTGATTCACCAAGGTTATGAATTATATTAACCTAAATGAATCTAAGGGGGTTTTGAATATGGAATATTAAAATTTACCCTAATCTAAGGCTGTGGGATGATTATATTTATATCATACCTTTAGATTTTTATGAGGCTAACTCCTCTGATTATATCATTGTTCACTACTTACTAAACTATTGATGGTTGGGGTGAAAAGGGAAAGGAAGAAACTAAAAATTAAACCTAATTTACCTTTGGTGATGAACCTAAATAGTTTTTTATCCTCTAAAATATTTGAAACTAAGGAACACATATGGATCAAAAGGAAAATCTATAGACCAGTCCTAAACATTAGTGTTTCAAAGGTAGGCTTGAAATAAGATTTGTAGATTAAAGGTATGTGCATGAAGGTCTCTAAAGACACTACATACAAATAATATTTAGTGAAATTTTTGTTCTTAACTCTTCAATTGACATATTGAGGATGGAAATTATAGTAGTAAGTGAGGAAAGGACCTACAAAATTGAGAAATATCACACTTATATGAAAATACATAATCAATAATATACACTACCACCATAAACTGATCTACATATAAAACTCTTTATTGATTTATGGTGTAAGTTAAAAAATGTATAACTCTCTATATACTAGCTTCAAGGATCCTTATAATGGTTCTAAGAGCCTACATATATATCCAAAAAGAAAAGACTCTAGACAATGTGGCATAGAGGAGATAAGGATTAGTCTTGCCTTTCTTAACTCAAGACTAAAAATCCCTTTACAATATTAAATCAAGTGTTTAAATATCCTTAAAGTCTTAAAAATCATGCATGATCTTCAATTTTGGAATAAAAACTAAGGTTAAGAGACCTTGTTGAATTTCCAAACCCTTGCATGAAAAAATATGCGCAAATTCAATTGTTAACTCAAGCTTGAATCTGAGTTTGAAGTTTTTGAATACCTTTTTCTGCATGAAAACAAAAGAATATCATGAGTACTTACATAGTAAACTAAGAATGATTTGGCACTTGATGACTGGTTAACTCCACTTTAGCCTTCCTATGTATGATCTAGAACTTAATGACTAAAAGTGCATGAAAATCTCCATGTGAAGATCAAATAAATAGCATGAAAACTATGTTTTAACTCCAAGATAGATACTTTAATGTCAATCTTCTACTTACCTTTACTATAAGGATAAAGTCTTCATATGCATGGACCTAACAAAGCTATGACTATCTACTAAGAAATTGCAAATACCTATATGTTGATGAAATGACCATGTCAATTGTTAATATGTTTCTCCAAGATCACACACATCTACCCCTACCTCAAAATCTAAGCATATGTCTTCCCGATAGATAGTATTTGGTTGAGATTTAATGGTGATGGTTAAACCTATAGAGATTGCTTCCTATTTGACCCAAGTCAATTTTTATTTTCCATTATATTTCATCTTTTAATTCTAACCATCGATCTTGACCTTGGCCTTCTTAGATTATACCAACTATCAGCTCCTCATTCATTTCATAGGATCCTATTGTCAGCTCTTTGACTCCTTGACCTTATGTGCATCATAGATGTCTGTCTATATGAATGAATATGAGTTGTAGATATTTTTCTAGTATAACTAGTTGAGACACTTGAAAACTTCTCATTTATTTCTGAGATTTAATAACTTATTGACTCAATGCTAACCATTAATCCACCTTTGTATGATTAAACATGTGCCATTGATCTTTGGGAGCCACTGACATCTGTTAGATCACTGCTCACTATTAGATTTGATCTTAGATCATTATATTTGGACACTTATCATCTACACTTTCATCCTTGGATTTTTTGAATTTAAATGGCTATTTCAAGAAGCTTAAATTTGACATCCATATGCACTTTCACTATATAATTCCAACTTTAAAGGTTTATATATTGAGATAGAAAACTCATCAAGATATAAAATCTGTAGAGGATGATGTCGGGAGAAAGTACATCATGCTCATAAAATTCCATAGCTCTAGAAGAATCCTCAAGTGTAAATATTAAATTCATGATCACCTTGCTTTGCTTGTTTATGCATGGCATGCATATGATGGTCTAGCTTCTGAAGGCCTATGTTAGTCATTTTTACTTAAACAAAGACAATATGAGGCATAGAAATGCAAGCTAAGGCAATGGTTATCAAGACTTTGAATGATAGGGGTTAAAATTTGGATTACGAGGCCAAAGTGTTAACACACACCTCATTTTATTCCATAATTTACCCAACCCCTTCAGTGGATATGGGTGAAAAATAGGTCCTTAATGCAAATGTGGACTTATAGCCTACAGATGGAGATGAAATTTCATAGACATATGATAATCAATTAATAGAAACATCAACATAGGATTTAATACTTGTCATAGTGCCTACCAGTGTATCAATTTTAGCTATAGATTCCCAAGTGATAATGTCTACATAGTAAGATGTTACATCTACTTGGTTAGCACAAATAGTGGGGAGGAAATTCAAGAAAATGATTTCTCCAAGTACACTAGATTTTTGTCTTTCAAACATGTGGAATAAATCTAAGACTAATCCCTAGACCTTCTCAAGAATATTGTGTGACTAATCAAGGGAAAGATATGTATAAATTACAATCCCCCCTCTAGACAAACATAAATAATATCTAGTAGTGGGGGAATATTAGGTATCAAAGATTCACCTTAGATGTCCTACAAGGGAGGGGTTAAAACATGATGTTCAATCCAACATCAACTCCCTCTTTGAGAAAATAGATAGTGACAAGGTCACTAAAGATGAGTTGAAAAATAAGGTTAAACACTTGTGACTACACTAAATAAATTCATAGAGCCCACTAGTTCATCAACACAACTTGAACCAACACATCCAATCACCTAAATCATGGATCAGGAAACACTTGATGTGGTGATAGAAATTGCAAGCATGTGAAGGGCTACTAAAGAATGGTTAGAGGATCTCATATCTAAATTTAATAAGATTATTGATATGATAATGGACCATTAATTATTTCTAAGGGAAATAAGGTTCACATTTAGAGAACTGGTCAATAAATATGAGTGAGAAATAGAAAGTTTGAATCTTTAATATCCCAAATTAACAGTTGTAGACTCAGTTGACATAGACATCCTCCTTGCTAAAAAGATATTAAAAAATTATAGAGAGTAAGGGGAATTGAATAGAGCTACATAAGTCAAGATAAATTTGTTTAAAGATGTTGTAAATAAGGCCATGGTTGCCCATGACAAGGCCATTGACATGTTGTATGACATAGAGAAATTGTTGAATAAACTGTCATGCAGGCCAATAGATTATGAACATAACCTCCTTTCAGTATAAGAGGTTCAAAGTAAATTCAAAGAAGTGGTAGAAAAGTAATCTAATAAATACACATTATTTACCTTGAGCTCTATCAACCACTTCATCAAGTATCATAACATGTTGGATAAGATGGGTAAAGATATGCAAGAAATCAGAGCTTTAAGAAGGGAAAAGTTTGACACTTCAGTAGATTCTGAGATTACCAACCTCTACTCTTTTTTCATGAATGAAGAAAGAATATAGGATATTTTCAATTATTTTGATGCATATGTTTAGAAATTTTAGGCTAAGAAAGATAAAGAGGCAAAGGAAGTATTAGAAATTGATTAATTCTTTCTATTAAAAATATTCTCACATATTATATTCTCATTAATTTAAAATATTGTAAAGTTGCATCTTGTAAATTACAACTATATTTTTATATCTCTTTTTGAGAAATATCCATATGTATTTTACACTTTCTATTTTGATAGGTTAGAAATAGTAAAAATCAGACTTGCAAATTACACTTTTCATTTTGACAAGTTTTTATTTTTTAAGTTGTCAAAGAACATATTGTAAATTGTAATTCCAATTTTGATGAAGTGGCATGACTTGTAAGTTGTAAAAGTCTCAATTGGAAATTTTAACTTAGGATTTTTACAAAAAATTAATTTAAGCTATTTATTAGTTATCTTTCAATCAACGAATGAGTTCCACTTTGGCACCCCATTTGCAGCTACATGAAGAAGACCCAAGGCATTGCATGAAGTTTTCCAAAGTCTATCCATGCCACACAAGGCTGAAGATCATGCCTAGCTCTTCATTCTCTCTTATAAACCATTTTACCAAGTCAAGGATGCCACAAATAGAAGATCATGCCTCTTTTTACATGAAGTTCTAGATTTGCATGATTTTTTTACTAAGCATTAAAGTTTCTGATAACTACATCTCATTTATGAGATATTTTGTATAAACGTGGGTAGTATGGCATAGCCCAATCTATATTTTTGTTGTTATTAATATTATTCTACATTTTTAATTTATTTTCTACAATTTGTAACCTGGAAAATGAAAAATAATTGAAGATTTGCCTTTCTTATATGAGAAATACCTATGTATGTAAGTTATTTAAATATTTGTGGAAGTTTTAATTCTTATTTCAGTCACAATTTTTTTTTTTTGGTTATTTTATACCCTTATAAAAGATTTTTTGATTAAAATAAAACAATATTTTCCCTTCTATGAAAAATAAGAAAATATTGCCTCTGATTTCCCATTTGCATGAGTTTGTGCTCAAATAAATATCAATATATTTTTTGTTATGTTGTGTTTATTCAAGAAAGCATAAAAATCTAGTATAAAATATTGGTACAATAACCATTTTTAGTTTTTTAAATTTCATTTTGAAACTCTTTTCCCCATTCAAACCCTAGTTTATGAGCAATAATACTAAAGGAGCATAATTTCTATAAAACTAGTATTTTATCAATTACACCATATTTAGTGAAAGGAATTTGACCTTCTCCAAAGGTTAACCTCAAATAAACAAGGTCATATATCTTGTAATTTTCCCCATTATATTGTTATATCTTTTCACAATGAATGACTACATCAACAAATAGGTACAAAATCTATGTGATATTAGATAGTTATAGGTGATAGTTTTGGACAAACTTGACTATGTATAAGCCTTTCATGACCTCCTTAGAATATTTTGGTATCTCAATGAATATAATACATTGGTTTTATAATATATTAATATCTCCTTGATTTCATTAAGACTATGAGCTATCATCAACCTCTGTTCACTTTTTTCCTACATATAGTCCTTTAGGTGATTGAAGATTGCAAATCACTATTTTGGAATTTAAAGGTGAAAAAAAGACTAAAAAGGAGGTATAACCATTATTACCATTGTATAAACATGTAAAATATAATAACATAACTCTCAAATTAATTTGAAATGCATATTAAAACATTCCAATCACCCTGCTCTACAAACACAAGAAACACACAATCCTCAAAAGTAAATGGAAAATTGACCATTATTGAAGCTTGTACATAATATTTTTATGATAAATATACCATGAATTTATTAATAAGGTTTTAAAGTACCATGAAAATACATTCAAGTGCACTTGGACACCAGGAAAACCTTTGCAACACATAAAAATTGCCATTTACTCCAAACCATGCATATGAGTGACTTTTTCATGCCGAAAGGACATCCAAATGTGCCACCATGGGGAATTAATGCATGAGAGGCATATAAAAACATATTATAAGATTTTATAACTATTTTCATGTAGATAATATTTCATAATTTATTATGGAAAGCTCAGAAAGACCCCTATCACGATTGACTAGCATATTTTAGACCCTTAACTTCTTAGTAATTATTCATAAATATAAGAAGATTAATCTAAGAACCAACAATTGAAGTTTTAATTTTAACAATACTACAGTCAATTCCCAAATTTATAGGCTCCCATCTTTTCTTTCCTAGTCATACCATCTACTTTAATTCTACCTATGTGAGCTTGTGAAGGAGTCGATAAGAGAGATAAGAATATTTATACAACTATTGGATATAAAAAATCCCTCCAATGATTTTTTATTGCCTTTAAAATACCAAAGGACACCTCTGTAATGTTTTCACTTTCACATGGCATGAACATGTCTATACAACTTCTACTAACTCTTCAAAGTGGCATTGAACTCTAAGAAAAGTGATTTTTTCTGACAAGTTGATAGGTGTGGTAGTTTATTAACTACTCCAAGATATTTATAAGGGGTATTTTATGTATTTTAATTTTTTTAAACTTTGGAAAACATCAAATTTAGCCAAAAATCACATTTTAATG